>OY978031.1:8101719-8585428 GCA_963854515.1 Pandemis heparana
GAAAGTATGGATGGATGGATGGATAGATGGATGGATGGATGGATGGATGGATGGATGGATGTTTTTTGTTACTCAATCACGCCAGAACGGCCCAACGGATCTGGATGAAATTCGGCACATAGATAGAGAAAAGTCTGGAATAGCACATAGGCTACTTTTTATCCCGGAAAATTGCGTAGCTCCCGCGGGATAGCGATAAACAAATTCTTTGCAGACGAAGTCGCTGGCAACAGCTAGTAAGGATATAATTCCTGGGTTCATTAGTTTTTAATCTTGTACATATGGGAGGCCTATGTCCAGCAGTGGACGTCTTTCGGATGACAATGATGATGATGATGATGATAAGGATAAGAACAAGTAAAATTGAATGCTTTAAAAAGAAGAAAATAAACCAAACCCGTTTATCAGATTAGGTACAGTCACTATACTTTACACTACAGTTTTTATTACATTTATAATTGATTAAGATACTCAAAAAACACTTACATATCCAGACAGCTCCAAATCACGGCTATCATTAATTTGCAAATTCGATGAGGCCTCAGGGCAAGCTCCTTCTGGAGGCAGACTCGGTGTTGAAGCATTCGGCAGGTGCTGTCTTAGTGGAGACCGGTTACGCTCACTTGTAGAGGGAATAGATATAGGGCTATTCCCTAAAAATTTGTCCCAATCATCGCTCAATGAGTCCAAATCACTTGATGCCACTGATAATGTTGGCAACTGAATGGAATAAAAAGTATATTATTTTATTGTATCTACTTTAAAAATGAGTGCTATATACACGCACACGCACACGCGCGCGCGCGCTAGCAGTCCCAATGGTGCTGTGGTTGTCTATGGGCGGCGGTGATCACTTACCATCAGGTGCACCGCATGCCCGTTTGTCGGTATTAAAAATACACACACACACACACACACACACACCCACACCCACACCCACACACACCCACGCACACACCCACGCACACACCCACACACCCACACACACACACACCCACGCACACACACACACACACACACACACACACACACACACACACGCACACACACACACACACACACACACTTATTTTTATGTGAATGGGACGGCAAACGAGCAAGTGGGTCAC
This sequence comes from Pandemis heparana, assembly GCA_963854515.1. Lineage (NCBI taxonomy): Eukaryota > Metazoa > Arthropoda > Insecta > Lepidoptera > Tortricidae > Pandemis > Pandemis heparana. The sequence continues at coordinate 8,102,829 of OY978031.1, forward strand.
CTGATGGTAAGCGATCACATCTGCCCATAGACACCCACAACCCCGGAGGGATTGCAGATGCGTTGCCAACCTAGAGGACTTAGATGAAATGCCTCTTGTGCCCGTAATTTCCCCGGCTGTCTTACTCTCCACACCGGAACACAGCAGTGCAAGCACTGCTGCTTAGCGGCAGGATTAGCAAGTAAGATGGTGGTAACGATCCGGACGGACCTTGCACAAGGCCCTACCACCCGCATAATTAAATTAATGATTACATCTAAACTTTACCAACAATAGAATAATCCTGTCTGATCCCAGTGAGTAAATATAATTAAGCAAAATTTTAGATTTTTAATGCCCCTTGGAGCAGTGGAAAAATAAAACTACTCACAACAAACACAATCGAAAGATAGTCATTAAAAAGGTGTTTCCATACAATTGACGCCATTGCCGGGGAATCAAAACCTTCCCGCAGTACTAGAAACTTGAAATTTTGTATGGAGGTAGCTCTTATAACACAACCAATAAGAAAATCATAATTTTTTGTGTCTATCTGTCTTATACCAGTAACCTATCTACAATGATCCCACACTGTATACATTTTGCTTAGAAGCAGGTCTCTGCTAACACTGGCTATTGAATTGATTGATACCTAAAAAAAATTACGGAACCCTCAGTGCGCGAGTCCGACTCGCGCTTGGCCGGTTTTCCTAAACAAAATGTATGCAGTGTCATTTAGATTGGTTACTGACATAGACAGATATAACATCCATGCCAAATTACAGCTTTTTAATAGCAAGTCTCCTGAGCTAAGCTGCAGACAGACAGACAGACAGACAGACAGACATGGCAAAACTGTAAATGTTCTTTGTCGACTATGGAACTCTAAAAAAGGCAGTACTTACATTTGGTGTGGCATCCGGTGGTATTTCTGGTGTATTAAGGTGATTCACTTCCTTTTTCCAATTAGCTAGATTTATTTTAAATCTAGCTCGGTCTCCAGGTATGGGTATAAGCTGACTTATTTCATCATCTGCCAGCAATCGCAAAGTCCCAGCATCAACTTTGCCCTCTGAAAAAAAAAAACAATTAGTTTGTTGAAATTACAATTATAATCGTTTTATATTTTTTCATTTCATCAAATATTCATTAATTAGCTGGAATGATTACAATGAGTATTTTCAAATCATCGATTTTTTATTTCTACGAATATTATTTAATAGGTATTGTTTATTATTTCATACTTTTTTCGGCCACTTTTTACATCGGTTGGTCATAAAAAAAAAATAACCTTTACCTAACCGACTCGATATTTAGTTATTCTGTCTCATGAATAGTTGATGAAATGTATTGTTAAGCAAATAATAATCCTTATACAGTAGGCGGCAAATAAGTAAAACGTGGAGGGGATAAGCGCAGCACGAAAATCGGGTCGCTTGTCGGATCGCGTCGCTTGTCGTTGGCGTCCAGCTCGTGACCTAAGTTTGTAAAGGCAAACTTACCACAAAAAGCTCGAACATATTCGACGAGACCCCAATTGGTTAACAAGTCACTTGTTAGCTGATCCATCACCTTTGGTAAGAGAAATTTATACACTTCAGGTACCTACTTACTTCACTACCCATTTGCTTCGAGTTGGCATTCGTAAATAGTTTGCGCGAGAGACACTTCCAAAGTGGTAAAATGTCCCCCCCCCCCGTAACTTCTAAAATAAGAGAATGATAAATTTAAAAAACTATATGATGCAAACTTCCACCGAAAATTAGTTTGGAACGAGATGTAGTAGGTAAGTAGTTTTTGGTCAGCACGAAAGGGAAATTACGAATGGCACGGGCAAATATTTAACAATAACAAACTCGAAGCAAACATGTAGGTAAATGTATTAGTAGATTAGTATACGTGCCGGCACGTAAGTCTAACGATGACGAGTCACGTGGAGGGGAACTGCGCACCCACGAATACCGTGTTTTACTTCTGCACATACAGTCATCGCTAGACTTACGTGCCGGCACTTATATTGATATTGATAATACTAATATTACTTATTTATCACTACGTACTTATTTTATTTTCGGTTTAGGTTATGGCTATCCATTTTGTACAATATCAGGCAATACGAATAATAGGTACGATGCGTGGTCCATTTAAGTAGATTGCAAGTATTTTGCAATGCCGCTGCAAGTTTTTGCAAGTTTTCATGCCCGCCATGAATGAATTGGATATTTTACATTGGTCGATGCGCCGCCAGTTATTACAATTTTCTTAATTAATTATCTTATGGGTATCACGCATAATACATAAATTGAATGATATATCAATCAAAGAACAGTCAGTAATCGCAGAGGAGATGACCGACGCTTAGGTACCTATTTTGATATTTTACCAAACGGACGCCACGTTAGTCGAGTAAGACAAGACACACACATTATTTCTTTAGATAGGCAACATACTTACTTGAAAACTCTCACGCTCTGTAGACTACAACACAACACACTTTAGTTAGAAATTTGATCGAATAATCGTGCGATGCGACTACGCAGTTGGACTCGCTTATGAAAAATAAATGGCGGCGGCCGCGAGCAGCGGCAGAGCGGTGAGCGCAGTGTTGCCAGGTCCAATCTGAAAAAGTCAGAAGATATGAGTGTCAAAAATCAGAAGATTGGGAAAAAAAATCAGTAGAATGTTTTTCTATAGTACATACCTTATAATAAGTTCTTAATGCTTTCCAGATTAGTTTTTTCTTTACAGGATTTTATTCTTGTTTTTTTTTATTCCATCTATTTCATTATATATTTTTTTTCAATTACTTAACATTAATTTTGTCTGCAAAAAAAACCTTTCACAAGAGATCCAATATAATAATAATAATAAATAAAATGTGAAACAATGTTTATATGTATAGTGTGCAGTAGCCAAACCTCACATCAGTATTGTTAATGTTAAGGTTATGAAAATTTCGCCTTTCAGACTTTCAGTATTATTTTGCTAGATTGTGCATGCACATAAATAAAGTTTTAGTATTGAGTTTGATTACTAACACGCCCAGGGGCGCTACTCCTTGTTTTTCGAAGTTCGTATCGTATCACACCGTCTCTCTCACTCTCAAATTAATAACTATTTAGTGTGAGCGGAAGGGCACGAAACGAACTTCGAAAATCGAATTTCGGAGTATAAGCGGGTATTTATTTCATTTGGTGTAAATTGGGCAGAATCTTGTGGAAATTCAGAAGATCAGTAGGCATACCTGGAATTCAGTAGATCTCCTGAGAAATCAGGAGACCTGGCAACACTGGGTGAGCGCGTGCCGAGCGGAGCGGGGGGGGGGGGGGGGGGGGATACGGAATTACAGGTAACTTTAGTAAAATTTGTTAAAGTAAGTAATTTCTGCAAAACATTACGTAAACTAGTAAAAGGCTTAATAATTTCTAAAAATAACTTTACTATTGCAAAACGTTTTGTATTGAGAACAATAATTTTACTGAAAATTAAAAATAAGGTAAAGTGATTTGATTTACCGCCGGACCGCACCCATAGGTAGTAAAAGTATTGCGCGCATGCGCGCTCGGTTTGTCAACGTCGTAAATATTTTTCCAACTGATGTAGTTAGTTAGTGTAAAAGACGTTTATAAATACCGAAAGCGATAAAAGTATTTAATTTGATATGGATCGATTTGTTACTTAAAAATAAAGTTAGAAAAACAATACCTATCAAATTCTATTGTTTTTTGGTTCACTATTTTGGCGATAATGGCTTACAGGTGGCGGCAAATAAGTAAAACGTGGAGGGGATATGCGCAGTATGAAAATGATGTTGTTTTACATATTTGCCGCCACCTGTACCTACACATGAAATATAGATGTGCCTATGGCTGTCGCGGGCTTTTTTGTAGGACTATTTAATAAATAGTAAGTAATTTAAAGATAAACATTTCCATCATACATTATATAGGCACGTGTAGCTCTAACGGTTTTTGCAGCGCATGCCAGAATAGCACGCAGATGGCAGAATTTTTTCCTACTTACACTTACTTACTTACTTGTTATATTTTGAAAAATTCATTCAATCTATACTCTAAATACCTACATATAATAAAATTGTAACAGGTCGATGTCTGTACATTAGAGATATTAAAGAAAAAATAAATTGAGGGGCCTCTATTAGCGCTATAGAAGCCAAAAATACAATTTTTAGAATTATTATTATTCGCTGTCTGGACTGGATGTTTGTTCACGCGTCACTCAAAAACTACTGCACCACACACCAAATAATGACGGGCGACTTTGAATAATACTAATTCGATTAGTCGATTATTGTAATCATTCGACTTAGTCGACTAATTCGAAAATCATTCGAATATTAGTAGTACTCAAAATCCCCTCCTGGATCCTGGTCCAGTCGAGTTGACGTTGATATAAACTGACTAGCTAACAACTAACGCGAGCACCGCGCCGAGTCGACACGAAGATTCCCGATTCGGTCCGGGCCACTAGTTCTATGCTCCGAGCAGTCATCCAGTAGGGATGTGACATTCTACGTGAAAAATCGATTTTGACGTGACAACGTCTTATAAATTGGTTTGCCGGGTGACACTTCAAGAAACTGCGTTACGCTCCGCTCACGTTATGCGCTCACAATGAGAGCGAGTGAGAGGCACGCGGGCATGGTTAGCCCGCCTAAGAGCGAGAGAGACAGACATAAAAAGTGAAAGGCACGCGTCCCTTCCACTCGAGCACAGTTAGCCCGCCTAAGAGCGAGAGAGACAGAGCGAGAGAGAGAGAGTGAGAGAGATAGGCATACACACCGGTTCATGTCTTGCGCTTCTATTTCGCTTAGGCGCCTGCATACAAGTTTACACGTCCTTCTTCCTACTATACGAATGAATATTCACATTAAAATTATTTTACCACTCAAAGTCGTTGTCACGTAAAACTTTCGCCCGTATACCGACTTTACAGGCAACCAATTTTTTCGTTTATAAAAGTGGTTTTAATTATTTAAATGAAACCAACGTACACTTAAAAATCAAGCGCGACCCTAGCTTCATTCGTACTTCAAAATAAGCACTTAGAGGACTGATATCCTGGTACTTAAAGTCTCCCTACATCTGACGCCTGACGCGAGTTTAACATTTTTTAACTATCCCAAAAATTGCTCAGCGCTAAAGAAGTTTCTACTTCAAAAAAACTTTTATTTAATTAATCGATTATTTTTTTCGCATTAAAAATCGATTAATAAATAATCGATTTTTCTTAAACAAATAATCGATTTTTATATTAATCGATTTTTTCCTAATTTTTTAATGATGGTTTTATTAATTAAAACTGTTTCAAAAGCACAGAAGGGCTGCCATCGTAGACGCACAGATGGCGTTAATGCGTAATCATCTCCATGGAGATAGTATTCTTTGATAGTTCGCGGTCCGGGTTATAAAAGACCAGACTTAATGTCGGGGGTGGTAGATAAAAAATCGACTGCTTGATTTTTGATTATAAAAAAAAAATCGATTATTAATCGATTATTTGTAATAAAAAAATCGCGAATAAAAAACGATTTTTACATTTGAAAAAAAACGATTTTTAATCGATTATTTTTTCACATCCCTATCATCCAGCCGCGGATTAGTTACTAATATTAGTAGTCGTTAATCGATTATCGGCATTAGTATATTACTAATTTCAAATTTGAATTATGATATTAATAATGAATAATCATTCGAATCAACAAATTAGTCGAAGTCGCCCATCACCTAGCACCAAATTGATGCAGGGATGTTAGACCACTCAGAAATCCTTGTGCCGAGCTGGCTGAAAGCTGGTATTGAAAACGAAAAACTAGTACCCCTATGCTCCGCTGCGGCGCTGCTATAAACTGCCCTTAGAACGTGAGCGTTGGACGTTACCACCGCGCCACCTAGCATCTAGTAAGTCAATTGACGAAAAATCATTACTTTATCGAGACTGCTGCTATAATAAAGTTTTATATCATACAGGAAATCTGATTGAAATATTAATAATCTTGGTATTTTTGCATACAAGGACCGAGTAGTCTTGGTACATGGTACGTGACACTAAAAACTGGTATGTTTACCAACAAGTTGGTACGTCTGACATGCCTGAATTGATGCGGTTTTCTTTGTTGTATTGCTGGAGGTCTAACTTAATCTCCCATGTATCGTTTTTTTCGATATTTGAGCTAGAAGCCAAGATATAAAAGACAAAGTGGAAGTCTACAAAAAAACATTTTTGATTCATTGTTTAAATAAATGGGATACCACTTTACACTTAACTTTATTTTAATTCATAAATATCAGCATGCAACATTAACCTTCATTCTTCTTGTAAAAACGGATAAAAAAAAATGTTTTCGACAGTCCAAGTAAGTCAATGTGCGAACAAAACGCATCCGAAATATTTTTTTTATACAATCAACCCTTGTTGGATAGGTAAAGGAATTATTGTCCATTCAGCCATATGAAAGGTTTAATGCCGGTTCACTGTTTTTAAACATACCTATAATATACCTATAATATATATATATTATAATAATATATATATATATAATATAATATATATATATATACCTATAATATATATATATTATAGGTATATTATAGGTATGTTTAAAAACAGTGAACCGGCATTACAACCTTTCATATGGCTGAATGGACAATAATTCCTTTACCTATCCAACAAGGGGTGAATTGTAAGTGATGAAGTCTACAATAACATGGAATTAACTCCGCCCGATATTTTAAGTAAGGCGCAAATCGCGCAAAATAGTCTTTTACCATCAAAATCTCGGGAAAGGTATATACCTTATATATATATTCTTCAACTTTGTTTTATTAATTGCCTATTTTCTCACATATGTAATGAAAAACGTCGTATGATACACGGTTGGCAAGGTTACCAACCTTGTATCACAAATAACTATTAATTGAACTAACAATTCGATTTCTGTTGTAGCAAAAACATGCTTGGATTTAAAAAAAAAATAGTAAAAATAAATAAAGTATATTGTTGAAATTAATAACATTGACTGGTTTACTTGAATTAACAATTCGATTTCTGTTTTAGCAAAACATGCTTGTATTTAAAACAAAAAAAATAGTAAGAACAAATAAAGTATATTGTTGAAATTAATAACACTGGTTTACTTGAATTAACAAATCGACTTCTGTTGCAGCAAAATATGCTTGTATTAAAAAACAAAAAAATTACTAAGAATTAATAAAATATGTTGTGGTGATAAATAAAATTGGTTTAATTGAATTAACAAATCTATTTTTGTTGCAGCAAAACATGCTTGTATTTTTAAACAAAAACTTTACTAAGAATAAATGAAGTATATTGTTGAAATCAATAAATTTGGTTTACTTGAATTTACAAATCTATTTTTGTTGCAGCAAAACATGCTTGTTTTTATAACAAAATGTTTACTAAGAATAAATGAAGTATATTGTTGAAATCAATAAATTTGGTTTACTTGAATTCACAAATCTATTTTTGTTGCAGCAAAACATGCTTGTATTTTTAAACAAAAACTTTACTAAGAATAAATGAAGTATATTGTTGAAATCAATAAATTTGGTTTACTTGAATTTACAAATCTATTTTTGTTGCAGCAAAACATGCTTGTTTTTATAACAAAATGTTTACTAAGAATAAATGAAGTATATTGTTGAAATCAATAAATTTGGTTTACTTGAATTTACAAATCTATTTTTGTTGCAGCAAAACATGCTTGTATTTTTAAACAAAAACTTTACTAAGAATTAATGAAGTATATTGTTGAAATCAATAAATTTGGTTTACTTGAATTAACAAATCTATTTTTGTTGCAGCAAAACATGCTTGTATTTAAAACAAAAACTTTACTAAGAATAAATGAAGTATATTGTTGAAATCAATAAATTTGGTTTACTTGAATTAACAAATCTATTTTTGTTGCAGCAAAACATGCTTGTATTTAAAACAAAAACTTTACTAAGAATAAATGAAGTATATTGTTGAAATCAATAAATTTGGTTTACTTGAATTAACAAATCTATTTTTGTTGCAGCAAAACATGCTTGTATTTAAAACAAAAACTTTACTAAGAATAAATGAAGTATATTGTTGAAATCAATAAATTTGGTTTACTTGAATTTACAAATCTATTTTTGTTGCAGCAAAACATGCTTGTATTTTAAACAAAAAGGTTACTAAAAATTAATAAAAAGTCCACTGGGAATAATTAAAATATTGTTCTTGAAATTAATAAAATGTATTTAATTGAATTTACAAACCCATACCTGTTATAGCAAAGTTTTTTGAAAGCCTTTGTAGCAATAACTAAGCAATCGCAAAATTGATTAAAGTTATGTAATTGTATCATTTACTAAAACTGTTTACTCGATATTACAATTCTGTCTAGTAAAACGCATTTTTAATTTACTAAAGTATTGTAAAATTCACAATGTTTTCATGCAAATTACAAAATATTGTATTTACGCATTTGAGTAAAGCAAGTTGGTAGGGATTACAAATAGGAAAAACAAGGGTGGTGTAAAACGTAGCTTTTGCCAGTAAAAATAAATGAACTTCAGTATTAATTATTAAAACTTAGTAATTCGAACAGTAACAAAACGACTTTGTAAGATCTGGTATGTTTTTTTTCTCCGTGTATTGCGCAGTGTACGGCTGCTTAAACTCGGCTTCTTCAAAACCGGAGCTTTCGTTTTTTAAACTCCCTGCTGATGTTGAAAGGTAAGAATGATACTATATTATTATGAAATAAAATGTATATATTATTTCTATAACGAGAAATGTCAGATGTCACTTCTCCGACAAATGCTTTTTCTGTTAAATAAAACGTTTGGCTGTTTAGATGATAAATAAGTAGTTGCCATATATTATAGACCGTGTTTTTGGTGAATTTTTTTTCTACGGACTTTCATTGTTATCATCTTGCATCTATAGTATATGTTATAATATATTATAGCAAACTACACTTGAAGGATAACTTGTTCCTTTTTTACACAAATTATGGGTGCCAACCCTAATACAGTTAATTAAGTGTAGCTAGTTACTCTAAAACAGGCCTGACCAGATGAGATTATAGCACCTAGACAAAAAACTTTTCAAATTAACAAAAATTAAATCGACAACCCTAACGCTTTATTGGAGCGTAGGTACTGATTTCAAAAAGTAGGCCTATCTTCCCTACTGCTTTAACTTATATATATACTGTGCTAATAGGAGTCTTCTCATAGGATAAGGATCGTTTCGTTTTGCGAACGGGCCTTTATTTATGTGAAGGGACGTTTTGCGAACGGGCCCTTTTGCAGAAGGGTCGATTTGCGTAAGGGGCATTTAGGAAAGGGACGTTTCGCGAAAGGGACAAAGGGACATTATGCGAGTGAGACGTTATGCGCCTAAACTCCAGCTTATAGCAAACCTTTGTAACAGGTAGTAATGAGTCCGGGTTCCGCCGTTTACGAAGCTACGGTGAGATACTACAGCAAAGGCGATTACTTTGCGATCACCGAGCAAGACATATCGCGAGTAAACTCGTAAGTTTTATTCAAATATAGATGAAGAACCGGCTAAGAGCGAGTCGGACTAACCAAGCTTACGATGTCACAAGAGATGTGCTGTGCTACTGTTGCTACGGATGTTTTTGATATCCACCAACCATATTTATTAGCATTGCAATGGTGGTAACAGGTTATGGATCGTGGTCCACTTAATTTGGTCCACCCGGAAAAAAACTGTCCTTATTTCGAATCACTAATTATTATTTCAATGCAAAAATAGGTAGGTTAGGTTAGTTAGGTATCTTCATTTGCCCGAAGGGCAAAATACCCAGGAAAAGGAGCTCCGTCCTCGGTCGAAAACCAGGTGGACATTTGTAGGTGGACCACGACACATAGCCGGTGGAAACAGGTCAATCTAGCTATGTTTTTTATATACATATATAAATCACGATCTTTATACCGCTGTAAGGTACCTAACAAGACCTAAAGGCCACGTGAAATGAGGAATCAAAATAGTGATGGGTTGCTAACCGCATCGCCTACAACGTGATGATGTTTTTAGGGTTCTGTAACCAAATGGCAAAAAACGGAACCCTTATAGATTCGTCTTGTCTATCTGTCTGTCCATCCGTATGTCACAGCCACTTTTTTTATATGACAAAAAGGCGGGCTCTGGGTGCGTCTTCATAGCGCATCTTCATCGAACGACTACATAGCTTAGCAAATCCTCGCACCTTAGCATAGCACATCTCTGGTAGAAAGGCACCCTTATAATACAATGTTGTTTTCAGTTATAGCAACGAGTCTACCTGCCTCACATTCAGAAGACCGGATCTGAACAAATTTTGTTACTGCCGCTCATAGAGTAAGCTATGCTATGCGAATCAATAAAAATAAATTAGCACAGATATTATTATTTTTATTTGGGCACCATGTTACGAGACCTTTAAGGCACTCTTCAGACACCAAAAACACACATAGGCGTTCAGTAGACGCTTTTCCCTTCTGAAATTCCAAGATTTACTATAAGAAAATAATTTAAACAGGTATGTATACAGATGTGTGGGTTGATACATTTCGGGTGGTAGGGCCTTGTGCAAGGTCCGTCCGGATCGCTACCACCATCTTACTCGCTAATCCTGACGCTAAGCAGCAGTGCTTGCGCTGCTGTGTTCCGGTGTGGAGAGTAAGACAGCCGGGGAAATTACGGGTACAAGAGGCATTTCATCTAAGTCCTCTAGGTTGGCAACGCATCTGCAATCCCTCCGGGGTTGCGGGTGTCTATGGGCAGTGGTGATCGCTTACCATCAGGTGACCCACTTGCTCGTTTTCCTTCCTATTCACATAAAAAAAAGAAAAAAGAATCCAATTCATTTTCCAAATCGGACAAACGTACCTACATATACGGGTGAAACTGAGGACCTCCTTTTTTGAAGTCGGTTAAAATACCAAAACCTTGAAAGGGCCGATTTCTCAATTTTAAGATAAGCACTTAACTGACTGATACCCAGGATAGTTGTTCGTCGAATAGGGCCTATCTGACGACTGAAAAATCGGCCCTACCTGTAATACCTTTCTGAAAACCGCATCAGACTCGTTTTAGCACACACGAGATAATCGCAGACAAACATTCATACAGGTCATGGATGAGAACGTCCTTATATTAATGTAGTTAATGAGAATTTCTGTAAACATTATTGAAACACAGACATTCTAAATTCTCGCATAATCTCGAAGTACCACTTTATTTATATAATATTTATAATAAACTTTATCTATTGTTTTTACAGTAACAGTATTTTTTCACATGCCGGTTCTCATTCGTGATACATTTCGACTCTTCAGCGTACCTGCAATGATAGTTACATAAATAGTATGATAATATCATAATATTATTTGTTAGTAGTTATTATGTACTGATTCATATGAAAACACGAGTGTGGTTTTCTCAAACGAGCTTTGGCGAGTCACTACATCGTAAGAAATAAAAAGTTTTCGTTTGATAATAATATGTATACTTACGCATTTACCCTCGATATGTCATGCTCAGAAATCGCAAAGAAGTCACTCTTCACAAAATGCTTCAAGGTAACCTCGTATATTCCTCGTCCTGGTGTTATTATAATCTGAAAATGTTTAGCGTGATTGTTAACTATACCATTGTAAAATAGTACAGGGGCCTTACCATGACGTCTTAATGCGATCCAGTTTAGGTTCGCTCGCTGTCAGATTTATAATAAAAATGACAGCTAAAACCTAAACTGAGTCGGATTTAAGACGTCGTGGTAAGGCCCCAACTAACGGTCTTTGAGTTGAAGTAATAATAAAAAACCGGCCAAGTGCGAGTTGGACTCGCGCACCGAGGGTTCCGTATCATTATCTATAAATATCTATAAAGCAGTGTAAGCAGAGCCCTGGTCCAAAGCAAAATGTACGCAGTGTAGGGTCACTTTATATTGGTCACTGATATATACAGACATACATACATATTTATGGTTTTCGCAATTATTCCTTAATTTGTGCTATAAGACTATATTCTGCGTTCACGGGAAGTACTCGTACCCTGTAGGTTTTGATTCCCTTGAGAGTTGCGGAAATTTGCGTCATAAACGGCTGTATCTTTTGATTGCGTTGGCTTAGAAGTTTGATTTTTTCACAGCTCCAAGGGGCAGTGGACTTGAGTATCTAACTAATATTATAAATGCGAAAGTATGGATGGATGGATAGATGGATGGATTCGAATCCCGGGCTAGCACTTCCGAGTTTTTCGGAATTTATGTGCGATATCTCGTTTGAAATTCACCATGAGCTTTTCGGTGAAGGAAAACATCGCAAAACCTGCACACAACTGCAAAGCAATTCAGTGGGCCCACGTGGGAACTACAGCCCAAGACCTCTCGTGGCTTGTGCCCAGCAGTGGGACGTATATAGGCTGGTGATGATGATGATGTATACAAAATCAACCTTGGCCTGATAGTAATAGCCGAACGTCAGATTCTGGTACTCCTCCGGCATCTCACGAAGTATGTGCACCACGGATTGTAACTTTCGACTCAAACACATTTCTCTGTGGAAAAACATAATAGTAGGTACTTATGAAATTTAATCAGAGACTCAAATTGATGTTTAAATAATAATTTTAACGTATGAAAATACCATTGGAAAATAGAATCAAATCTAACTAATATTACAAATGCGAAAGTTTGGATGGCTGGATGTTTGTTTGTTTATCAATCACGCCAGAACGACCGAACGAATCTGAATGAAATTCGGCACATAGATAGAGCACATAGGCTACTTTTTATCCCGAAAAATTCCCGCGGGATAGCGATAAACGAATTCTTTGCAGACGAAGTCGCGGGCAACAGCTAGTAATAATATAAATGCGAAAGTTTGGATGGATGGATGGATGTTTGTTTGTTTGTTACTCAATCACGCCAGAAAGGTCCAACAAATCTGGATAAAATTCGGCACATAGATAGAGAAAAGTGTGGAATAGCACATACCTCAGAAAAGGGAGCGTTCAAGTATTACGTAACGCAATTTTTGAAGAATTTTGACCCCCCCTCCCCTCACTGTAACGCTCCGTAACGTTTTTCTGTACCCCCCCACCCCCTTCTCTAAACGTTACGTAACTCTCAAGTGATCATTTTTAATAACCGTAAAAAAAGAAATAATGTTACGTAACGTGTTGTAAGAAAGACCCCCTCCCGCCCCTGTAACGCATCGTAACGTTTTACGAGACCACTCCGCCCCCCCAAATTGCGTTACGTAATACTTGAACGCTCCCAAATTCCCGCAGATAGCGATAACCAAATTCTTTGCAGACGAAGTCGCGGGCAACAGCTAGTATGTATAGAAGTAGAAAATTGTCTTTGTGATTCTATTCTAACGCCAGCTGTACTTTTGTAGCCATAGTAGCATCATAGTAGCCTTACTAGCAAAGCAAATGAGTGGATCAACTGTTTCTTGTCACTCGTTGCTTTACGGTTGCTCTCCTCGGTCACTCTTTAAACCGTAAGTTTAGGTTTAAAATTTGCTAAACGTGTAGTTTTGCGGTTTTAAGCCTCTTCTATAATTTGGTCATCTACTAATGTCAGTATAATAAGACACAACATTTTTCTTCTAACAAAATACTACTTTTATCCCTTCGCTGATGAGACAGAATAACAACAAGGAATAATTGATTCACCCAAATAACAGCTTTCCTCACTTGAATAAAAAAAATTCAAAAGTTCACTAGCGTTTCCGAAAACTGTCCCCTGCCTATAGTACCTATAAAATATCATGCAATAGTAAATTGTGGACCGAGAGCGGTAAAAAGGGGATTGCTACTGAGAATCTATTAGAAGCTTTTAATGACTTGATTTTGTAATCTCCTTACTGCTCATGATACATACAATGTTTTTCATCACATTTGCGAGGAAATAAAAGCTCAAAACGACAAAATAACCCGAAAACGTCACCAGTAACATTTTTAGTGTCAATAATGTCAAAAATGTCATCCGCCATCTTGAATCCTAAACAGTAAAATGTCTATGAATACCTCCACTCATCGGTAAGGGCGTTGATGTAGTCAGCCACCAAGTCGGCGATCTCCGTGGCGAGGGGGTCGCGCGGGGGCAGCGGCTGCCAGGCGGCGCACGCGCACCAGTGCGGCGCCACGCCCGCCTCGCCGCACGACCGCGCAGGGGGGATCCAGAAACATACAACAATCATTCAAATATCAACAAACAAACATAGCATCATCATAGCATAGCATCTAACTGTAAAAACTATCAGAGGCTAACAGCAGTAGTCAGAAAAAAAAGGGTCAACAAAAGCTCCTACCTCCTACCTCTCTTCCTGTGGTACTCGTCCTAAACTCCAAACTCCATCACAACAATGTTACTCACAGTTTGCAGCAGCGTCCTTCCCCTCTCCATTTCCGCTCCAGGCACCTTATACCGGTTCCTCAGGTCTCCAATGCCGAGGATGTCAGTCAGGGTCGAGTGGATATCGAACGGTGTGGTCAGCACATCAACGTTGGCCGTCATTGCTGTTTCTACGCTTGGTCTAGTTTGCTTCAGACGGTCTGGTACCACTATAGCCATCAACGGGAGACGTTCTTCAAGCTTGCCTTGGGGCGTTTCTCGGACTGGTGAGGAGCTGTTCGATTTGAGAAAGAAGACCTAAGTATACATTCGAATATTTGATTATATCAGGCGTTATTCTGATAAGGAACCACACAAAGTAACGGAGTAACAAGGTGTATGTAAATGGGGTTTTTTTCAGATTCTCATTGTACTCGTAAACCTAGTTTTTTTTTTTGGCTTTTGTTTTATCATAGATACGAGTACCTAGGGCCTCCAAAGGCCTCTGTTTCGTAGTAATAAATAGAGACGGAATCATAGATAACTGACAGTTAAGGAGTGGTGAGACAGGCCCTAAGCTACCTCGGTCCGTGGTCTCCCATCACGAAGAGTACGGTTTCTTTCAGCTTCCCGCCCTGCTGGATGCGGCTCAAGAAGAAGGCCAAGGCCTCGTCGGCTGCGGAGCGCATGTTGAAGTCATCGCGACCGACGTCCGAGATGTACGTGAAGGAGATACGGTTGCCGATCAACTGGGCGAACTGATGAAATAAAAATAGTAAATTACGTACGTTAGTCTAACCCTTATTCATAAACGCTCTATAGGCTTCTGCTAACTTAGCAATCGTTTGCCCTTATCTAAATATGACATTTACCTTTCACAGATAAGGACAAACGATTGCTCCTTCCTTTTCGGTATCACTCTTAACGGATTGGCTCGTCATCACTGCATGAATGCACGAGGAAGGCGGCCATCAGAGAGGAGCGGCGGCGTGTTGGCACATTGACACGTGACAGGCACATTTTAAGTAAGTTT
This sequence comes from Pandemis heparana, assembly GCA_963854515.1. Classification (NCBI taxonomy): domain Eukaryota; kingdom Metazoa; phylum Arthropoda; class Insecta; order Lepidoptera; family Tortricidae; genus Pandemis; species Pandemis heparana. The sequence goes on from OY978031.1 coordinate 8,118,212, forward strand.
AAATAAATAGATAACGATTAAGTACATTTATTTGCACAAATCTAAGCCATATCTTCATATAAGTACCTATATTTATTTTATTTTTGCGATAGACTCAGCCCTGTGTATCTTACGCACCCATTGACGCGTTTACAGACGACGTCGGGCCTGTGTTGATTCAAGAACGCGGATTTTGTACTTCGGGCCGCCGTGTGCTTTGCATACAACTTTGTACGGGAAGTGACGCGTTATTTTGTTCGTGAGTATATACCTTGCGACATATAAATGCGGTTTTACAGTAACAAGTTGATAGATAACCGTGACTCTCACACACAAAATGTCATCAACTGCTCCCGCTACCCCCTAAGCTTACATACATAAATCGCGTCTTTATCGCGTCTTACGGAGCAGACAGAGCCTTTTTTTATGGTGTGGAAAATGCGCCTTATGCATCCGCCCGGTACGGGGTTACGGGTATATGGGGCTCTCCCGCGACGGCAGGCATACCCACTAAAAACCACACGGATTCCCTATTCGGTCGTATATGAGGCGTTACGGGAGCACACGGTGTCACCGCGAAGCCCCACGACCACCCCGGGATGGGGTTCCCTCTTCACGGCACACGGTAGCAAGACCTAAAGGACACGTTTAGTATAATTATGGCCGACCGAATAGGTGAAAAAAAAAAAAAAAAAAGCCGTGGTAGCCTAGTGGTTTGATCTGTGGCCTCTCAAGCAGAGGGTCGTGGGTTCGAATCCCGGGCTCGCACCTCTGAGTTTTTCGGAATTTATGTGCGATATCTCATTTGAAATTTACCATGAGCTTTTCGGTGAAGGAAAAACATCGTGAGGAAACCTGCACACAACTGCCAAGCAATTAAATGGTGTGTGTGAAGTTCCCAATCCGCACTGGGCCCGCGTGGGAACTATAGCCCAAGCCCTCTCATTCTGAGAGGAGGCCTGTGCCCAGCAGTGGGACGTATATAGGCTGGAGATGATGATGATGATGATGAATAGGTGGAAAAAGGCATCAAAATTAGTAAAATATTTAATAGTGATGGGTTGCTAGCCATAGCCACATCGCTTAATAACATGATTCCTAAGATATTTGCCCTTCCCTAGGGCATTTACCATCAGCGCGGGAAGAGAAGCAACCTACATCCTATGTTTTTCCATAAGCATAGATTTATTAAATACAGGCAAGGACTTAGCGCGCCTTAAATCAATACATACATACATACCGTCACGCCTCTTTCCCACAGGGGTAGGTAAAGACTACTTTGTTCCACTTGCTACGATCCTGACATACCTCTTTCGCTTCATACACATTCATCAATCTCTTCATACATGCTTAAATCAATACAGCCTGCTAACCTGATGAGTAAGATTTAACAGCATCCCGTAAAAAGGTATATCTCCCATGCAAAAAGTAGTATTCTCTGCAGAAACTTCCTGCAGTAGAGGCAGCAGGTAGTGATCGGTCGGTTGATTTCTGAACCCGTTGAAGTTGCCTTGGAATGTGCCAAACGGTCGGGAATCGTCGAAGTATGCTGTACGGTACCTGATGAGAACACGTCAGATAATTCTGGATAACATACATACATACATACATATAAATCAAATCTCTATCCTGGGGTAGACAGACAGACCTAAGGTAAGAAGAGCTAAAGGCCCCGTTTAGCATTGTGGGCGTATAGATGGAAAGGGGAATCAAAATAGTGACGGGTTGCTAGCCGCATCACCTATAAGTTGGATCCCACGATTTTCGACCTTCCCTCGATGGGGTTTTACTATCAGCACGTCTAGCACGAGAGCGCTTAACAGTCGCGTCGTACGCGAGATAGATTGCCTGTCTTCTTCTAACTGTTTGTTCTAGAAAGAGACCGGTAGTCTATCTCGCGCGCGACGCGACTCTTACGCGCTCTCGTGCTAGCCGGGCTGCTAGGGAAGAGAATAAGCCGTGGCTGATTTTACACAAACATGTCGGTACTATTTTAAGATTTATATTTGTTACGTTGACTCGGTATAGAATATGTTGAAGCTCTCTCTGTCTGTGTGTGTGTGTGTGTGTGTGTGTGTGTGTGTTATATTCTGTTGCCTTCTGACCCTGAGACTATTTATGTATTATTCGATAAAGGATGCCTAGATTGGAGAATAGGATTATCCACTACGCATGACGATTTTAAGCGATATTTTGAACCCTCCCCCTTCCTTTGTTTGTAATTTCATGTGACATGCGCATTTTTAGCGTACCTACTAAAATACTTCTACCTCGCATGAGATTGAGATTGAGAGAGATTTATGGCCTGTTACACCACTCTCTGTTAAGTTCCTGATAACTTAAGTGTCAGCTATCTATGATTCCCTCTCTACTTATTACTACGAAACAGACAGAGACGACATCATAGATAACAGACATTTATAATATCGTCGGCTGTAGGTCTAATTGGCGTAACTGATATAATACGTTTTTTCAGGAGAGCCAATCAAAGTTTTTTTTCGGAGTAAATGTCTCATAACTTTTTTTATAACGAATCTTTTTTAGATCGGATTTCACACATAATCTTAGATTTTAGTGCTCTATCCTTATGTGTAACATTTATTAAAGTATTGCGGCTATTTTAGAAATTAGATTTCCCTTACATCAATTTGTTTCGACAGTAACGTCCCTTACATGCCAAGTATTTTGCAGTCTTGCCCCTTACGTGGAATTGACCTCTACGTTGGAACCAACAATAATGACAAAAACAGGGTAAAGGACTAGTTGGAGAAATGCATGAAATACAAAATAGTGTACAGGGATTGACGAAAAGAAAGCATTGAATACAAAATGGTGCATAGGTGTTTATGAAAAAAATGCATGAAATACAAAGTAGTGTTTGACGATGGTTGAAAAAAATAACATGAAAACAAAATAATATAAATTGATTCCTGAACAAAAAAGATGTACACCCTTTTAGTGTAAAGCGATTTTTAAATAGTTTTTTGGTTTTTTAAACCAATTAAGACGTATAAAAATGTATTGGAAGAGTGTGTGTGGTTGTTTTTGCCTCTTACGTGCAATATTATTGTTTGTATATTGTAAGAGTTGACTTCTATTGATTGGAATAAAACAATTTATTATTATTTTTATTGTTATCAAATAAAACAATATGCATAAATAATTTACCCATACCGCATCATTGGCGGTAAATATTTTTTACCTACTATCTATTGATCAACAATACGGATGTAGTGAGATGTAGCGAAGTAGAAAACTCTGATCTCAATTGAAATACGATGTCACCCGAACTGTCAATCAATGATTTTATTAAATGAGTGACGTTTTCATATCCATTAATAGGGAACTTTACTGTTTGATTCACTCTATCTATTAAAAAAAACTGAATCAAAATCCGTTGCATAATTTTAAAGATTTAAGCATACATAGGGACATAGGGACATAGGGACATAGGTATGTAGTGATGAAGTAATTTAAAAGTGAAAAATGTTATTGTGTAATAATTCGCATAAAAAAAGTTCAAAGTTACTGAAGGTGTTGTAACATCTCTATATAGAGATGTTACAACACCTTCAGTAACTTTGAACTTTTTTTTATGCGAATAGGAAGGCAAACGAGCAAGTGGGTCACCTGATGGTAAGCGATCACCACTGCCCATAGACACCCGCAACCCCGGAGAGATTGCAGATGCGTTGCCAACCTAGAGGACTTAGATGAAATGCCTCTTGTGCCCGTAATTTCCCCGGCTGTCTTACTCTCCACACTGGAACACAGTAGTGCAAGCACTGCTGCTTAGCGACAGGATTAGCGAGTAAGATGGTGGTAGAGATCCGGACGGACCTTGCACAAGGCCCTACCACCCGCGAATATTCTATTGTCATAAGTATAATTATAAACAAATTATAATTAAAGCATTTTATCTTCATTTTAAAACAAAGTAAGTATACAACAAAATAAAGCTTATTGGGAAATGTTTACAAGAATAAAACTCAATACTTGCCTACTTAAAAACAACATCTACTTATGGCGCTACTATGAAAATTTGTATGTAAGTAAATAATGCATTTGAGAGGGATGCAAACGACATGAAGGTTTTCATACTAGGCCCGTTAGTATACTTACAGGTACTTTACATTGTTATTTTATCTACTGGATTATTTGGGTCGATATTTTCAAAATTTTCCATTATATAATCTGAGTCACAGTCAGACATATTATCGTTAGATTCGTCATTGCTTTCATTAACATTAATTACAATTCTATCAATGTGATCATCCATCGAGTGTTCCGGTGACCGATATTTTTGCACTATAAATCTGTACACACAAGTAACTTTCTTATATTGACTTGCTGTTGTCCGAGGCTTCGACCTCGTTTTGTTTATTTTTATTTTGTTTAATACCTATTGTTTCATCAGAAAGGTCTTAACGATAACGAACACAGAAAAATATTTAGGTATCGTTAAGTAATTTTTTCCGTGCATGATGTCGTAAGAAGGTAGGTTGTAGTTAATAAACCAAACGACAGGTGAACGTGCACTGAGCTTAACGAATTACGGAGCTTTGTTTTGATGCCCGTGTGCTGTGTGTCGCATCCTCCCTTTCACACTCAAAAGACGTTGTGGGATAGAAAAGAATAACAATAATGTAAGCACGTCCGCTCTTATCTTGTGTTATGAAGTATGATGTGCTTGTAAATAAAGGTAACGGATAAAATATTCATTAGTTTCACAATCAAATTGGTTTAACGTAAAATGAAACTAAATACAATTCGCATCAAATTAGCGTAACAGACAATAAACTCAAATATAATTCGAATCAAATTGGTGTAACGTTAGCACTGCTTAAAGTATGGGAATGCAAATCGGCGTAAGGGACAAATATTTCGAAACACTTGCAGTCCGTTTGATGTAAAAGCGATGCGTATTTTTTTAATAACTGAGACATTAGTGTAAGGCAAGTTTTATTATGTTTTTCTTCGATAATTAACCATGTAAGGGTAATTCGTTGATTGAAAAGATCCTTACCTTATTCAAAGTGGGTTGGCGGCGGTAAATACACCATTTTTTGTTGCTATATTTAATATTTTTTCAGTTACATTGTTTTTGTGAGGCTGGTCCGACAAGAACCCCTTGAAAAAAATTAGAGTAAGGGACATTTTTTTAAAGCTAGAATTTTTTCAATAATACCATTCGAAAGAGCGGAAAATTCTGAACAAAACTGTATACTCAACTCATTTTGCGTATTTTGTCAGTTACGCCAATTAGACCTACAGCCGACGATATCATGGTCTTAACTGAGAGTGGTGAAACAGGCCCTTAGACATTTGCTTAGTCTCAAAAACAAACGCAAACCTTACCCCATATTGGATAACATTGTGAATATCAAGTTTTTTTCGTCAATAAAATTTCCAGTGAACCGCTTTCTGATCTCCGGAAACTCCAGCTCTGTTTTTCCTGTGAGGATAGGAAAGAGGGCGGCGGAGCTTCCGTCTCCAACGATGTTGTATCTGTTGGTAAATAAAATCTTGAGGATATACTCGGATGATTCGAAACTGTCGGACCTTTACCGACGTAATAAAACGTGAGTAATCCGGGTATTTACATTAGTATGTCTGAGCCTCATGGTAGTTTTATATTAAAAATCTTGAGGCCCGATTTTCGAAAATACATGTGAAAATAATATAGAACTATGCGATTTTCCGGGATAAAAAGTAGTCTATGTGTTAATCCAGGATACCAACTAACTCCGTTCCAAGTTTTATCCAAATCCATCCAGCCGTTTGCGCGTGAAGAAGTAACAAACATATACACATCATCATGATCACAAACTTTTGCCTTTATTATATTAGTGTCAAGGAGGAAATCAAGAAACGTATAGAGGCTTTTGAGATGTGGTGTTACTGGTGTTATAGACGCATTCTAAAGATAAGCTGGACACAGAGGGTGACTAATGAAGAAGTCTTACTAAGTGTCTCTGGAATATCATCCGTCAAAGAAAAGTGGCGTATCTGGGACATGAGTTGCGACCTGATTGATACTGTCTTCTGCAGCTCATTATGATGGGCAAAGTCACTGGAAAAAGACAAGTAGGCCGACGAAAGAAGTCTTGGCTGAAGAGTCTTCGGGAGCGGACCGGCATCACGAGTGCTGCCCATCTATTTCGCCTCGCGAGAGACAGGGAGAAATATTCGGAACTGACTGCCAACCTTCGCTAGTCGGAGAGGCATCTAAAGAAGAAGAAGATATTAGTGTGATGTGATTGTTAACTATAACCGTACCCATTCAGGAGCAAAGCTCCCATGGTCTTCAGCGCCGCGTAACTCCTGGGCATCTTCCTGATGAAGCTGTTCTTTGACATCGCGTGGAAGCACAGCATCAGCACGTTGAGACGAGGACCGCAGCGCGGCGGCTGGCTAATGATGACGCGACGGAACCCCGTCTTGTGTCCGGACCATTGCAGAGGGATGAGGCTAAGAAGAAAGGAAAAAAGTGAAACCATATCTATCTATCGTATATTATCAACTAGCTTCTGCTCGTGACTTCGTCTGCGTAGAATTACGAGTATACATATAAACCTTCATCTTGAATCACTCTATCTATTAAAAAAATCCGCATCAAAATCCATTGCGTAGTTTTAAAGATCTAAGCGTACATAGGGATAGACAGATAGACAGCGGAAAGCGACTTTGTTTTATACTATGTAGTGATTTGAGTTTTTATACGTATTAAGTAATCTCTAGTTTAGTATGTAGACGAACGGGATATCCTAACACAGGCGTGCATATACTTATGTATGTAAATAAAATTCTATACTATGTTTACCGTTGACGGAACTTCCCAGAGCACGTCACCTGAACGTGGTCACTGGCGTTCAATATGTATTTCTCATCAGCGCTCAGCTTCGTCGAGGGCCCCAAGCGGTGTTCTCTGTCATTAACATATACTATGTCGCGATAAACACAGAACAAGTCCACAAACTCTTCGCGGAATGCTGGCACGACGAAACATTCTTCCAGCTGTAACAAAGAAATTTTACAGAAAGTTTTGCCGAGGTCTTTCACTGGGTTCTTTAAGGAGTTTTAAGATTTTTAAAGGGTCGACAACAGGCATGCTGGACCCTGGATTTCCAAGCGTTCATAGGCTACGGTAGCTGCTTACCATAAGACAGGCCGTTCCATTGATTGACATTGCCACCGACGTGGTAAAGAAAAGTTGAAGAAGAGACTTGATATTTGGTACACGTTAGATAGACTTGATATTTGGTACATGTAGACTGGATGGCAGTCTATAAAATTTATTTTGTACTAAGAATGTAAGATTAGCTGCTTTATTTTTGTATTTAATTTTATGGTTTGCCTAAAAATTATATCTAAATGATACTGGAAGCCTGAATACGGAGCCGTGGTAGCCTAGTGGTTTGACCTGTGGCCTCTCAAGCCTCTGAGTTTTTTGGAATTTATGTGCGAAATTTTATTGCATTTAAAAATTAACCCTGAGCTTTTCGGTGAATGAAAACAGCGTAAGGAAACCGGACCAACCCCAATAAGGCTTAGTTACCCTTCTGGGTTAGAAGGTCAGATGGCAGTCGCTTCTGTAAAAACTAGAGTCTACGCCAAATCTTGGGATTAGGTTGTCAAAGCGGACCCCAGGCTCACTGAGCCGTGGCAAATGCCGGGAAAAACGCTAGGAAGACGACTGAAAGCCTGAACACATTGATCACATGTACGTATGGATGGGAGTTGGTAATTGTGTCGTAGAGACACTTTATTTAAACAGATAGCGCTTGCTGGTGGCAATATTCGCTTAGTAATGACATGACAGCTGGTACAGGTTTTTTTTTTTTAATGTGAATAGGAAGGCAAACGAGCAAGTGGGTCACCTGATGGTAAGCGATCACCACTGCCCATAGACACCCGCAATCCCGGAGGGATTACAGATGCGTTGCCAACCTAGAGGACTTAGATGAAATGCCTCTTGTGCCCGTAATTTCCTCGGCTGTCTTACTCTCCACACCGGAACACAGCAGTGTAAGCACTGCTGCTTAGCGGCAGGATTAGCTAGTAAGATGGTGGTAGCGATCCGGACGGACCTTGCACGGCCCTACCACCCGCTAGGCAGAAAAAATCGAAAACCTAAATGCTATGAGTGGTGTAGAGGCATGCATCACGAATAGATGGGGTTCCGGGTTCAATTCCCGGCCATAGCTTTACTTTTTGCATTTTTTCATGTGTTCTGGTTTTCAATACCGTTAAGAAAGATTGTGATTCTTACGTAGCACTCCACCCAATCACTGCCTGTGCAAACTTCAGAAGGCGGTTCCTTTTCCAACGTCAATATTTCATCGTCAAACGGGTCCAGCCGCGGCAATACGCATCCTTTGCCCTTTTGTAGAAATACGTTGCTCTTAAGGTCTTCTTTGAGCATTCTGTTAAAAACATAGTAATATAATTGCACCAAGGTTAGACTTAATAATGTTTTACGGGATATTTGTTGAAAATATTAAATGAAAGATCTTTGTAGGAGTGTGTAGTCGAACTAACCCACTACCGCCTGCTGATTGATATATTTAGGAAAAAATCTGGGAAACCTTGTATATTATGTATTGATAGCTGTACGCTTGGCGTTGGAAAACTGTTTTAATTTTAAATATTGACCAAACGGTGAGTGTGAGCGAACCTTTACCAAGTGACGTGATCAGTGTTGTGTGCTGCCCTACTTTTGACATTATTAAAAATGACGATGAAAACGAGGGTAGTTGTGCGCCGCTGTCAGCTGCGTCGAGTAGCGCGAGCAGAGCGCTGGCGCGCAGTGTTCGTTTGCTGCCGCCGGGGCGAGCGCTCCATGAGGAAGGACTACGAATTAGTCCGAAACATGTCGAGCATTACTCGACTTTTATACGTGAGTTATCGGTTTTTGTAATTATGAGCTGTACGCTTGCTTAGCGGAACAAAGTTTTTTTATGTGTAGGAGAGAAATTCGGTAACAAAATTTTCGCGCTAACTTAGCAATATCACGCGTAGGCGATCAGCCAAAAAGGCTTGATACCCAATGATGTATGTAGAGTATTAAAGAAACTTTATCGCAAAAAACTAGCGCTAACATATACGGTTAATTACTTAAATAGTGTTGGAGGCTCTATTGGTCTACGGGCTACGACATGAGTAAAATTACTAAACGACACTGAAAATTAGAACACAGAAAAATCCGAAAAGTAAAGCTATGGCCGGGAATCGAACCCGGGTCCTCGTCATTCCGTGACGCGTGCTATACCCCTACACCGCCCATAGCAGGTGAGTAAGCCTTCGAATTTTTCTATCTGTTACCAACTGTCACGTGACCTTGAGGTAAAACCGTAAAGTAAACCTAAAAGATCTAGAAGTAAAATCCTTGATTCATTTGATTCATTTGATACTTACTCATGAGTGTTTTGCAAAGCGATGTCGGCTAGCACCAGTCGTTTCACACGACACGTCAAGATGGCCGAGCCGACAAAAATAACAATTAACAACAGCACGTACAAGTAGCGCTTCTTGGTTTGATACAGATATTTCAAGAACATGGATCGCTGTAACAATAATCTAATCTAACTAATATTATAAATGCGAAAGTATGGATGGATAAATAGATGGATGGATGGATGTTTGTTTGTTACTCAATCACGCCAGAACGGCCCAACGAATCTGGATGAAATTCAGCACATAGATAGAGAAAAGTCTGGAATAGCACATAGGCTACTTTTTATTCCGGAAAATTGCGTAGTTCCCGGGGGATAGAGATAAACGAATTCTTTGCAGACGAAGTCGCTGGCAACAGCTAATCTAACTATAATTTTATAAATGCGAAAGTATGGATGGATGGATAGATGGATGGATGGATGTTTGTTTGTTACTCAATCACGCCAGAACGGTCCAAAGGATCTGGATGAAATTCGACACATAGATAGAGAAAAGTCTGGAATAGCACATAGGCTACTTTTTATCCCGGAAAATTGCCGGGGAATAGAGATAAACGAATTCTTTGCACACGAAGTAGCTGGCAACAGCTAATGGCTAATAAATATAAAAACAACCCACGCATTAATGTTAGGTGGAAAGTGGAATCAAAATAGCGATGGGTTGCTAGCCGCATCGCCTATAACATGATTCCTAAGATTTTCGCCCATTCCCTCGATGGGCTTTCACCATCTGCGCGGGAAGAGAAGCAACTGGTATCTACATTCTATGTTTTCTTTATTACCAGATCAGCATGGAAGAAATCGTAAGAAATCGTAAGAAATCGTTTTACCTTTATTACTTCCATTATTACTTTTCTCAGGCAAGACGTTAATATCATTTCCAAAAAAAATATTTATGTTACGCTATCTTGACACTGTTATTGTCAAGAACTCAAAAACCAAAGAGAGATGTTCCAGTTTTTTTTTTAAAACAGAGCCTTAGATCAAAGACTCAATATAGAAACATCAGTTTGATCCGCTCTAACTTGTAACGGTAACAATGAGTTAGAAGTAGTAAGATATATTACGCCATTTTCTAGGTTGTTTTCACTTCACCATCTTGTTTGGCAGTTTGTTTAAAATCAAGGGGGCTACTCCGAAATATGAACATTGCTTCTATCCCAGCTCTTAGTGCATCCCTTTCTTATCCAAACAGTTAGAAAGAGACATAAATATGCGACGGAACAAGCTGTGGCGTATTGTGCTGTCCGCACAGTTCTTAGATAAGGATAACCTTTACATATTATTTCTGTGCGACGTCACTCGAATATGAATGGAGTCGCCTTCTATTAAACTTTTGTTTACCCGACTGCGGCGAAGCCTAAAAGGCGAGGGTAATATGTTTGCCGCATGTTTTTTTTTATATAAATGAATAGGAAGGCAAACGAGCAAGTGGGTAACCTGATGGTAAGTGATCACCACTGCTCAAATGGCTACAAGAACGGTGCTTCTATTCTGTTAAGGAATTTATGGAGTACCGAGGGAGTAAGCTGTCCATGTGATATATATGTTTATATTTTTAATGATTATTAATTGATTTGTTTTATGGCTTTTCTAACTTTATTTTAATTTTACTTGACATTGATCTTCATTTATTCTGACATTTAATTTTCAATATTGTTTTGCGATTTAGTTGTATTTGTTTTATTTTAATAGATTGATTGTGGACTTGTGCTTCCTATTTTAATTATTTACAATGTTTAATTTGCATGTCATATTATTGACTAAATATGTGAACTGTATCTCATTTTGACATCTATTGTAAACCATATTTAATTGCAAATAAAGATTACTTACTTACTTACTTACTTACTTACTGCCCATAGACACCCGCAACCCCGGAGGGATCGCAGATGCGTTGCCAACCTAGACGGCTAAGATGAACCCTCTTGTGCTCGTAATTTCCCCGGCTGTCTTACTCTCCACACCGGAACACAGCAGTGCAAGCACTGCTGCTTAGCGGCAGGATTAGCGAGTAAGATGGTGCTAGCGATCCGGACGGACCTTGCACAAGGCCCTACCACCCGCAAAGTATGTTTGTATGTATTTGATATTCCAGGGGCCTAACCATGACGTCCTAATTCCGACGCAGTTCAAGTTTTAGCTGTCACTTTTTTAGTATGAATCTGACAGCGAGCGGACCTACACTGAAACGCATTAAGACGTCATGGTACGGCCCCAGCTCGCTTTTATTTTTTCGGGTTTGTTATTTCTGTCCATTTCATGCCACTATCCTTGTTGTAGCTTGTTTTTTTTATTATTATAATAGCCTAATTGAGTGTCCCACTGCTGGGCAAAGGCCTCCCCTTTTTTCCTCCACTCGTCTCAGTCGAGGGCATGCTCCAGCCACTCTACTTCATATGCGTCCAAGTCATCCCGCCATCTTCTGGGTCTGCCAACGCTTTGATGGCTATCTCGCGGAAGCGGAACCCAACGGGTTGCGATTAAGGCCCATCGCTAAGGCCTAGTCTTGTTTATACGAAACTTCAAATTTTAAATTAAAAGATTAACGACTCTACATCTTCCGTGTCTTCTCTTAATGTTATCTATTTGACTCCGTGTTATTAAATTTGGTACACTAATAAGAGTTACTCTTGACCCAATAAAGATGATCATAGGATCATTTGTCGTGCTTGTGTTCAGTTGATATATTGTTTTATTTATTTACATGCATAATCTTTGTCTGATACTCGTAGCTATCGTATCTAATTTAATTCTGACGCAAGTATAGTGCCAAATGTGTTACTAAAAGCCAATGACTAAAAGCGGAAAACCAAACCTTTTTTGATAAGGACTTTGATACGAAGATTGTGAGTAAAACGTTTTTATTTTTATGTATGATCGACTAAGTACAGTCTGTGAGCTCTTAGAATGCTATTCGGGCTTGTCTTGCTGTCTCACTCACTCTTATGGGTTTGATACTTGAACCGGCCGATGGTACCCGAAACCCGAATGGTATTCTAAGTATTGGAGTAAATGAGACGATGTGCCTTGTGTGACGATGGTAGGGGCAATAGACAAAATACAAATCGTTTTACCATAGAGCTAGGATATAACCTTGATGGACCTCTTTGAGAAAAGCAGTATACAATACAATCCTTAGCCTCCGCAGTAATTTACTATCAGCGTTATTGAACCTTAATAACTTGGTAAAATAATTCCTTGCCCGAGTATACCTACAAACTGATTGAATTAAACATGGTTTCCAGAGCAAAAATAACGATTTATTTTACAATAACTTTGTGTTTCAGCTGAACAATGGTTCTCCTGCATATCCTCTTCTGCATCATCGCTGTCCACACCACCAACGGCCTTATCAGAAAACATTGCGAAGGACCAATCATCAACAACATCCATTACTCCAAAGAAGCCATAAAAAGTCATATCTACTACCCGCGATCTCTCAGCTACGATAAAAATACCAACACCATATACTTTAGTTACTGTCCTGACGAAGAAAACTACTCAGTCAGATCAGCCAGGATAGATCTGAACACCAATAAATTCGAAGATATCGTCGGAGTAAACGATGGATTCGCTCAAACCGTAGACGCTAAAACAAATGAGGTTTACATAGGAGGAAGTGATGGCGTTTATAAATACGACACGATTACTAACAGAGCTGAATTATACGGCGCAAATAGTACTGTAATATGGAAGATATTCTCAAAAGATGTCGTTTATTTTTCTGAATATCCAACGCAGTTCTTATGCAAGATTGTTGATGGAGTCGTGTATAGGTTTAGAGATCTTGAAGAGACTCTAGCCAAGAATTTTGTGATTGATGATTTTGATTATTTGTATTTCACTAACAGCTCTGGTCTGTTCAGACAGAAGAAAGACACCAAAGACGCCGTTTATTATGAAGGAACTATAGACATGTACGTAAGCGGTCTTGCTGTTAACAATATAGGCGAAGTATATGCTTCAACTGACAGTGGTATTTACTTGGTGAATCGTAAAAAGGATCAGTTGGAAAAAGTTGTGGACGTTAATTATGCGTACGGCGTAACGTTTGATAATCAAAATGATATTATTTATTCCAATCAGACGGCCATATTTAGGCTCAAACCTAGCAGTGACCAAAGCTGTATATAGTGTGTTAGTGAAATTAAAGAAATTAAGATTGATGAAATAGTTTTCTAATATTATTTAGGCATAAGGAGCTCTAGTTTAAAATTTACGCGGACAAAGTCGCAGGCAAGAGCTAGTGCCAACCAAGAGATCATCTTCAACAGGCGTACCAACTGTCAACAGACGAAATATTCAAACTGTTTTAGCTTTTGAAACAATGGAAGTTCAAAGTCAACCCTGACCCCGCTCCAACGTATCATGTCACCACTATTATTCCTCTTTGACAGGTACAACCTCTTCTGATGCTATCAGCAGGCACCTGTAGAACAATATACATTGCTACACAATACAATACAAATTATTTGCATACAGGACCTGTTTCACTACACTCCGCTGAGTTCCTGATATTCTATACCTATATATAATTTCGGCAGCGAAACGAACACTGCGCTCTGCTCGCGCGGCTACTCGACGCAGCTGACAGCGGCGCACAACTACCCTCGTTTTCATTGTCATTTTTATTATTGACAAAAGTAGAGCAGCACACAATTTTCTATAGGAATGGTAGTAGGTATTAACTGTAATCATTCCTATAGAAAACATAAAAAAAAATTTACTCCAATTTTTTTTTATATTTTTTTAGCTTCTATAGCTATGGTTATATACCCCAATTGATTATTGTTAGGGGCTATCTGATACACCCTGTAGACTGATCATTTTTATGTGTGTGTTACACTATTGTCTTAGGCTTAAATTTCTGTTGTCTCTGTGTGATGATCTGGGGATTAAAATGTCAGGCGTACTTAACAAAGATTTGTAAAACAGGCCCTAAACTAAGCTATGGTTGTTGCAAACGGACGTCTAAAGTGTAATATCATAAGGTTTGGTTGCATCGGCTCGAGGTTTGGTTTCGTATCGCTAGAATGCATATGACAGCGTCGGATATATGTTAAAACAATAAAGCCTTTGTGTATATTTCTTACGTCGGCGCGAGTTATCAACGATTCGAGGAATAATTTAGTCTATGGTAACATAAGTACCTACTTCAAAATAGTAATAAGTATACCATTTTCATTTTTACCTGTCCTATTTGGTAAACAAAATTCTAACCTCGAAACGTCTCATTTTTGTTATTTTTTAAATATTTCATCGTAAATAAAGGAACTGGAGATAAAATGTCAGCAAAATTATGTACAAAATATTACCTCAGGTTTATTTGATAACATAATACACCTTATTCTTTACAAAAATTTGCACATTGAGGTTAGAGTTTTGTTTACCAAATAGGACAGGTAAGAATGAAAATGGTATACTAAAGATAGCTAATTTTAACTGAATCAGTTACCTACCTAACCTGCTACGGTACCTGCTGGGTGGTATAGCGGCTTAGCACGGATCACGGAATGATGAGGATCCGGGTTCTATTCCCGGCCATAGCTTTACTTTTCGGATTTTTATATGTGTTCCAATTTTCAGTGTCGTTCAGAAATTTAACTGAATCAGTGTAATAATATATTGATAACTAGCTGTTGCCAGCGACTTCGTCTGCAAAGAATTGTTTATCGCTATCCCGCGAGAATTTTCCGGGATAAAAAGTAGCCTACAATACAACAATACAATACAATAACTCTTTATTGAACACCACATATAACAATCAAAACAGAAAAAAGGTAGCCTATGTGCTATTCCAGACTTTTCTCTATCTATGTGCCGAATTTCATCCAGATTCGTTGACCGTTTTGGCGTGATTGAGTAACAAACAAACATCCATCCATCCACACTTTCGCATTTATAATATTAGTTAGGTAGATTAACTGAGACACAATTTGAAATACACATATCCAGATTAACAAGCTAGCCTTTTATTAACAAGCTAGCCTTTTATTTAAACCTCATACACCCTGCGCAATCATAATCTGCTATAGACCGACCGCTTAAATGAGTACTACCCCGCGCCAAACGACAGAGGGGACCGAGAGAGGTGCGGGCGGGTAGTGCGCCTGCCGCCCGCACCTCCCCCAACCCCCGCGGTCGTCCTACCCCGCGCCCCTGTGCCGCGCGGGCGAGGACTGTAAACGGTTGGTCTATAGGCGTCGAATTGAGAAAGTACAGTTAAGTAGGCAAGTAGGTAGGTACAGTGTACAAAAAGTAGACTAAGCAAAAAACGAGGTATTTATTTATTTACTAGCTGTTGCCAGCGACTTCGTCTGCAAAGTATTCGTTTATCGCAATCCCGCGGAAACTACGCAATTTTCCGGGATAAAAAGTAGCCTATGTGCTATTCCAGACTTTTCTCTATTTATGTGCCAAATTTCATCCAGATCCGTTGGACCGTTCTGGCGTGATTGAGTAACAAACAAACATCCATCCATCCATCCATACTTTCGCATTTATAATATTAGTTAGGTTTATTTAGAAACAAACAGTCTCTTATAGCTATATGTATTACAGTTAAAATTTTACAAATCTAGACTTACAGTTTCCTATAGAAAAATAAATTAAAATTGTTTTCAACATAAAGCTTTTGACTTGCGCCAGCGCAGAAGATCTATACAATCGGTTAATAATTGCGACGACCTTGCTCTACATTGCGTCTCGCTTCGTCATAGACTAACGATGAGACAGACAGACTAGTAAAAGCCAATAGCTTGGCTAGAGAATATGATCAGGAGCGTGACGACATGAATTAAAAACCCGGTCACGTGCGAGTCGAGCTCGCGCACTGAGGGTTCCGTCCAAATTCAGCAGGTGAATATAAAATCCAGTTTTAGCAGTATTATCTAAATTTAGGCACTGTTAGGTCATATTATATTGGTTCTTTACTAGTGGTGGCAATAACGGCTGTTTTGCAATAATGAATAACAGTGTTGTGTTATTCTTAAATAGCTGTTATTGTAAACTATTGTCTGTTATCCTGTTATATTGCTGTTTTACAAAACGATAATGAACTTATTATTTTAAAAAAATTATACTTATCTCGTTACGTTACGAATGTTACGATACAACTCGCGCGATCGCAGCGTAATAAAAACAACGCTCTGTTACCTTGTTTGTTATTGTACTGACTGACAACAAAGCAACAGCTAATAACAACATTGACAACAGACAACGAATAATGATAACAGGATAGTTGACGATACGATAATGTGTTTGTTCGTTGCGTGCAAATAATGCATTACGTTATCTGCTGTTGTAATAACGACCACCACTATTCTTTACATAGACAGACAGACACATAACAAAAGTTTTTTTTTACTTATTTCATAAGTTGTGCTGTAATAGCTATACTTTGTACCAAATTTAAATTTCCTAGGACAACTGGAAATACCTACCTACCCCCTATATTTTGGAAGCACAGCATTTGTGTGGAACAAGTCTCAAACAGAAGCTGTTTATGAAATGGCGCGTCTGTTTAATTTGCTTATTCATCTATGCTAACTGAAGCAATCCGATGGCATGATCTTAAATCTTAAGTGCCGAGCTTTAGGCGATAGAACGGAAAAGGCATAATAACAAACAAAGAATCGGAATTCACGCTAATTGCCGACTTCGTGACTACGCCTACAGTTTTCTTTAAGTTTGCTATCATAAGCAAGATTGCCAGCCTTGAGTTAAGAGTTACTTGACCGTCTATCTGAGTTAATAGTGTAAACATGGCCTAATTTTTTTTTGAAATAAACATTTTTTTTTTCAATATGAAACTACCGTGAGACTCAAACATAATTATAACAAACCGGATAGGAACGCTCCGACAGTTGTTTCGGACTATTCCGTAGTCCTTTATCAGAGAGCGCTCGCCCCGGCGGCAGCGAAACGAACACTCAACTGGGCGAGCGCTCTCTGATGAATTACTACGGAATAGTCCGAAACAATTGTCGGAGCATTCCTTCGGCTTTTATACGTGAGTTATCCGGTTTGTTGTAAATTTTTTTTCACTCAAATAACTTAACCTAAAAATTTAATTTTTCATAAAAGCTTTTTTTGTTGATTGTACTTGCATTGTCACGCGTCCTACATGTTTGTACCAAATTTCAAGTATAGGACCAACCGTTGACGTTGAAGACCGTTGAAGAGTTCCCTTCGGAGAAGGGGGGGGGGTTTTCCTTTTTGCCATTGGAGGCCCACACACAGAGAGCAAGTCAAAAGTCAAAAGTCAAAAGTTTATTTTGCAAATAGGCCGCCGAGGGCTCTTTTACATGTCTTTTTTTGAATCTACCAGCGCATTCGGAAAGACCATCATTGCCAAGAAGAATGCGCTGCAAGAAACTTGGCAGAAAGTCATTTTTTCAAAATAAAATAGATTTACAATAGTACTTAAATTCTACTTAACTTACCTATAATACAATTAATACATTTTATAAAAGGTGTCAGAATATGCTGTGAAAAATTATTGTAATAACTGTCACATTCTGAAAAATGAAGTTTTCGGACGATTTGCTTCATCCTTAATGCTAAATGCTAAGGAATGGAAGTAGACTTTTCCTTTTCAAAATTCCCTTTTTTTTTTTCATAATTGAGTTTTTGAATCAAATTTTTTTTTGTCATAAATGGAAAGATCATATATAAGTTTTGTAAGAAAAGTATTTTTAGTTTTTTTTTATTCGCTATAATTAACGAGTTATACCGATTTGAAAATTGATCGTCGAGTACCACACCGAAAACACACCGACAGTTCCCGAACAAGGCCGAGCCGCGTGTGACGTCACAATGTTAGTTTCCACTCGTAGTTAGTATACAGGTGATACCGTTTTTTGACTTTAATCTACTCTATTCTGTTATTATGCTACTATTATTGTAAAATGCTATTGTTTGTGAGAGCGTATTGGTTTGTGACTCTTTCACGCTAAAACGGCTAAACAGATTTCGATAAAATTTGCCATACACGAACTTTATAATTTATAATCTGGATTTACGTACCGGCTATAGTAGGTGTCATTCACGATGGATGCCATCCACCGTGGTTCTTATTAATTTGTAGTTAAAGGTTAATTTTAATACATCTACGAGTCTTTGTGGATGGCACTATCTATACTTCTATCATGCTTCTATCCCAACTTTCCACGGTACCGGGATTTAAAACAATAAAATTAGATGAGAATAGTGATGAGTACACTTTGGTAGTAACTATTTATATGAATAAGTAAATAAGTCGTGGGATTTCAGTTCAAAATCCCGTTGATTTTATCCCAGGAGAATTTCATAAGAAAACCCGGAATTTCGAGCACAAAGATGGCGGATGACATTTTGACACTATGACACTAAAAATGTTTATGGGTGTCGTTTTTGAGTAATTTGATGGCTCTGAGCCCGATTTTGGCATATTTTTTTAGATTCAAGATGGCGAATGACATTTTGACACTATTGACACTTTGACACTAAAATATTAATGGGTGTCGTTTTTGAGTAGTTTGGTGCTTCTGAGCCTGATTTTGACATACTTTTTTGGATTCAAGATGGCGGATGACATTTTGACACTATGACACTAAAAGTGTTTATGGGTGTCGTTTTCGAGTAATTTTGTGGCTCTGAGCCAGATTTTGACATACTTTTTTGGATCCAAGATGGCGGATGACATTTTGACACTAAAAATGTTTATGGGTGTCGTTTTTGAGTAATTTTGTGGCTCTGAGCCAGATTTTGACATACTTTTTTGGATCCAAGATGGCGGATGACATTTTGACACTAAAAATGTTTATGGGTGTCGTTTTTGAGTAATTTTGTGGCTCTGAGCCAGATTTTGACATACTTTTTTGGATCCAAGATGGCGGATGACATTTTGACATTACTGACACAAAAAACACAAAAAAGTGTAAAATGTTACTCGAAAACGACCCCCATAAACATTTTTAGTGTCAATAGTGTCAAAATGTCATTCACCATCTTGGATCCAAAAAATTATGCCAAAATCGGGCTCAGAGCCACAAAATTACTCGAAAACGACACCCATAAACATTTTTAGTGTCAAAATGTCATCCGCCATCTTGGATTTAAAAAATTATGCCAAAATCGGGCTGTTTTACTCTCCTCACCCGGAACACATCAGCGCAAGCATTGCTGCTTGGCGGCAGGATTACTAAGATGCTGGTACAGTCGACGTCAAAGATATCTTTACACTTTAGTGCCAAGCACTTTGACAACTTCATATGAAACTTCAAACATATAGTTACAACGACAAGGTACTAAAGTGTAAAGATATCTTTGACTTTAACCGTACCTAGCGATCCGAACGTACCTACCTAGAACAAAGTTAGGCTCTTACACCCGCAAAAATTCCCATTGAATATATAATACAATCCCACGGGATTATAAAAAAAACTAGAAATACCTATCAACCACAAAATCTAGCCATTAAAATTTACGTACCTACGGTCGAAGAAACTGAATCACGTAACCTAGTTACCTAATAGGTACAATTTAGCAATAATATCTCTGGCAGGGTGTATGTTAAAATTCCACAGTGGTAGGTAAGCGATTCAGTATCTTTCACTGTACTTAGGTACTTTATTGTGAAATCTCAGGTCCAGTAAAATCAATCCAGTTCACATAAATCAGAAACATTATCAGGATTACGCTTTTATTACCTACCTACACATGACTAAAACAAAAATTTACTTACTATAAAGTGATACTCGTGCTCGTTTGCCAACTTATTACATAAAAAAAACTTCAGCAGATATTTTTTGTATTAAATTTCGGATATTTTTAGTGAAATCAGCCGTTAACCCAGTACTGTCGTGAAATTGCTTTAACATTGTGACGTCACAGCCATGGCGACCAATCATGGCCCGTTCCCGGCCAAGTGGTCATATTTCAAATTTCATCAATTTTGAATTGCCTATAATTAATTTAAAAAAAATATTTTAAGAATTCTTTGAATTAGATATTATATAATATGCTATAAAGTTTTAAAAAACATAAAAAAAATCGATATTTTTTTTAAATTCAAAGACTCAATTATTATGTTAAAAAAATAAAAGCACTGATCACTTATTTTCAAGAATATAATATTTCCAAGATATTAATACAACGCCATTTCTTATACGAGCATCGCGGGAGGAGGTCACGCAGCGTAAAAAGCTAACCTCCTTATTCATAAACGCTCTCTAGGAATCTGCTAACTTAGCAATCGTTTGTCCTTATGTCACTTTGACATTAATATATTTATTAATATGGCCCCATCGATCGATGCGATGATTTCGCCAATTTCAAAGTAATAAATACAGTATTCAAAAATCAAAAGCCTATTGAGCGTTTATGAATAAGGGGGTAAGTCGATGCCACGAAGCATTTTTGCATTTTTGCATTTTTATACGCGATTTTTTTATTACAAATAATCGATTAATACTTAATCGATTTTTTTTTATAATCATAAATCAAGCATAGTCGATTTTCTATCTACCACCCCCGACATTAAGTCAGGTTATTTATAACCCGGACCGCGAACTATCAAAGAATGCTATCTCCATGGAGATGATATTACGCATTAACGCCATCTGTGCGTCTACGATGGCAGCCCTTCTGTGCTTTTGAAACAGTTTTAATTAATAAAACCATGATAAATAAAATATTTATAGCGTTTATTTTAAAATTCATTAAAAAATTAGGAAAAAATCGATTACTTAATGTAAAAATCGATTATTTTTTTAAGAAAAATGATTATTTATTAATCGATATTTAATGCGAAAGAAATAATCGATTAATTAAAAATCGGTTTCTTACGTAGAATGTCACATCCCTATCTCATCTCTGTCAGACCACAGACTATAGCATTAGACTAAAAGTCAACGTTCAGAAATCAGGCTAACAATTGATATTTCAAAAATCAGCTCGCAGCACACATGTACGTTTTTAATGATATAGATAAGTACAGAAAAAGATCAATATCGAATCGTTGCAAAAGGTTAAAGAATTTCCTATTGTTTTCCCCATACATGCAATTCACTGATAGTCATCGAAAGGAAAACTGTGGGAAAAAAATAACCAACATTTAGAAGTAATCTTAATCCCGAAGCGAATGACTGAAGAGACGAGCCAAGTTCTATCGTTTTACTTCACAACAGGGGCCTTACCATGACGTCTTAATGAGATTCAGTTTTGGTTCGCTCGCTGTCAGATTCATACTAAAAGTGACAGCTAAAACTTGAACTGAGTCGGAATTAGGACGTCATGGTAAGGTCCCAGTCTGCAGTAAAAGTATGTCTCGAACATGTTTTCTGTCACTGTCAAAAACTATGAGAACAGTTATTTGCTGTTTCGATCCGCTAGTGACGCTGCCATTTTTTCCATCATATTACCTAATTGAGAGGTTTACGTGAACGCGTTCTTGGTGCTTTTTGTGTAAAACTTTACACTAGAAGCTCTGAATGAAGAAAGGCAATGAAATGGAATGATTAAAGTCAGTCACATAATTAAATTACTCAAGAAATTGAATTGTGACAATATATGGTTGTTTGTTACTCTTCCACGCCAGAACGGCTGAACGGATCTGGATGAAATTTTAAACAGAGATAGATTATGGTCTGAACTGAATAACACATAGGCTACTTTTTATCCCGGAAAATTGCGTAGGTAGTTCCCGCGGGATAGCGATAAACGAATTCTTTGCAGACAAAGTCGCGGGCAACAGCTAGTACCTAATAATTATACTCATACTTAGACTAATTAATGTATAAATGAAAATTAAAAGTAGCTAAACTCGATAACCGTGGATTAAAATTAAAAAAAAATAGAACGGGGGTGAAGCCACTGGGAACAACTAGTCATGATAATCATAGTTTTTAAATGTCAATAAAATTGTTCTCAAGAACTTGGCGCTGCACTGCCGGGCCCGCAGTTAGCGGCACTTGGCGAATTTCCACACTCTTCCGCGTAGACGCGGCTTAACACAAAGTTATAATTAAATTCACTTAGTAAACGTAGGGTCTGTTTCCACAGTATGGTCGGCAATTTCAAACTTAAAAAATTTCAACTGTCTAGCTGACTCTAGCTAGCTATTACGGTCCTTGAGATGCAGCCTGGTGACAGACAGACGGACAGACGGACGGACAGCGAAGTCTTAGTAATAGGGTCCCGTTTTTACCCTTTGGGTACGGAACCCTAAAAAAATTACACTATTGCGAATGTGGCTAGCTTAATTGTCACAAATTACACTGAAAAAAATTGACAAATACAATTAAGTACCTATTACCCTTAAGGCTGTTACTGAATCAGTGAGCTATATCTTCGGCCTCATCTGAACTTACCATCAGGTATTCGTAGATATATCAGATAATGAGAACTAAGGTTAAAGAAAACACCAATAATGGTAATTTTAAATGTTTGAAATTGTCTTTTGTGTACATACACGGTTACGTACTGCATTTCAATATTTAAATAAGAGAACTTCTCACGTCCTGTAACCAAATAAAATTTTCTTAAGCCATTTTTTTATCACGGCCAAAATAAAATGTGTAATTTCAATCGTGTCGTCTAACAATGGACAAACAAAAACAGATGAACATCTTCATTATGCAACTAATTTGCATTTAGTTAACGCTATCTCAGTACGGATCTCTGAAAAATCTCACAGATTATCTTTAAAAAAACTAGCCAATCCCTTAAGAGTTGCAGATGTTACAAAACAGACCCTTACCACAGAAGATCTAATAGCACGTATAGGAAGGCCACTCTCCGCCTCCCGAAGACTCGACGAACATAAATTCCCACAAGCTCAGATGTGCTCAGGTTTGAGCCCAAGATCCTCTGCTTGAGAACTGAGAAGCCAATAAAAAAAAAAACATTTATTTTTACGCAACTATACAAATTCATTCACTCCCAAGTTCGCATGCATACTGGCCATAAAGAAACCTAATCAAACGCTACCTAAAAAACAAAAACAAGTCGTTATTTGAAATTTCAACATTTCGCGCGCTATATTGTCTGAAATTCGAACGTCGTGTGCCATTGGTCCTTGGGAGAGATGTGGCCAGTAATCTAGTTGCTTTGTTCTCGATTACCATGTATGGGGAAGGCGTAATAGAATCGAAGGGAAATTGTACGGGTTAAAAATGAGCCAAGTTTTTAAATATTTTCTGATAACAAAA
Organism: Pandemis heparana; assembly: GCA_963854515.1. Taxonomy (NCBI): domain Eukaryota; kingdom Metazoa; phylum Arthropoda; class Insecta; order Lepidoptera; family Tortricidae; genus Pandemis; species Pandemis heparana. The sequence goes on from OY978031.1 coordinate 8,141,841, forward strand.
CAATCTAAAAATATCGTAAAATCGTGCCTTGTTCTTTTACTTTTGTAATCTCATTGTACTGATTGGTGGTGTTCAATAAATAATATTTATATTTGTATTTATATCGCAGTACATTACCGTTATTTGTAATGGTATTTTTAAACATACTTAAATCATGTTCGAAAATGAATTTTATCTAAGTACCTAATCTTAATTAATCACCGGTGAGCTAAAATTGCAAATTTTGACCCAAAAAGGAAAACTATGACTAGATTTATCAAAATAAGAAATACCTTCGAAATATAATAAAATAATAAAATATGCTGAATAACTGGTCGCTTGACATACTCATTTATCTTACTTGGCTTTTTCACTTCCAGCTGCTTGAAAATCTAACCACTATAACTTGATCCACGAATTTGATGAATGACGCTAATTTATTTGTAATCCACAGCTCTTGCTTCGCTGGTTAATGTTTAGTAATAAAAACTTGTTTCGTAATTTTAAGTACTTACGAAAATTAATGAATCGCTGCTTATTAGTAATTGGTACGAATACGTAGTAAATTAGGCTATTTCGTATGATTAGAAGGTTTCATATTAATTCATACACTCACACCTCACTCACACACTGATGCTTTTGGGGGCACACATAAAATAAAATAAATAAAATAAAAGAATATTTATCCACACTTAAAACAAACAATACAATAAAAACAGAACATAAAAAAAAACAATTAGTGAAAAGGAGAGGACTCAGCAGAACTGCTGGTTTTCAGTCCTCACCTAAGAAGTAGGAGACAGTAGTTCGCTGACAAAAACGAACACTAACTTAAAATAAATAAGGTTACAAGAAGGTAATACAAAACTTTAAATAACGTTACACAAACAAGCATAAAAAAGGAAATCAACATAGGTACTAAATAAAGCTAACTAAAAACAAACAAACATTAATAATTATGTACCGACTTACATCTAATAATAAATTATGCGAGAGAAGTTCTGAGGAACTGAGGAACCAATTAAAGTATTTTGACCTGCCGCAAATTTGTCCAGCAATATGCCATTTTTTGCTGTTCGAGAATATTTTTATACACAACACTCACTCCTAAAGCCGGGTACAGGTGGCGGCAAATAATTAAAACGTGGAGGAGATATGCGCAGTATGAGAATTATGTTGTTTTTCATACTACGCATATCGCCTCCACGTTTTACTTATTTGCCGCCACCTGTACGAGCTATGACCTTAACTTAGTGCACGTTACAGTAACCACAACCACTAGTGCGGTGGTTCTTGAACTTTTCAGTTCCGTTACCCTTATGAGCTAAGTAGAGTCACGGATTTTACCCCTCTCCATTATTTCGCGGGGGTGGTTTGTTAGAGTATTTTCCCGAAATCATTTTTTCTTATAACTAAACTAGGACTGAGTACTAATAAAAAAAACTTTCCAAGACATCTGAGTGGGGCATGGTTCCCAGGAGGCAGGCAGCGTTACCGCGTTGAATGGCCAAGCTGAGGCGCTGACCGAAATAGCTGCCTGCCTTCTGGTCACCGGTCGTTTTGATCAGGCGTGCTGAGATCTCTTTGAAAAGATCTTTGGCACCTGGACCCCAAGGACCTAGAGTTTCAACCCACAAATAGAAGGCTCTGCCCTAAGCAGGCATATTTCTCCGCTTGAGGTTTTCGGCAGCAGTGACCGCCGCACCTGGTCGGGTGGACGTTGTGGCGACAGGGGAAGGTGCGACGGTATCCACGCAGGTCGCATCCCAAACGAGAACTCTACCTTGCCTCCAGGGAATTAATAATAATAATAATAAGAAATGGTAGGGAGATATTGAAATGGTAGGTGTCCGTTTATCTCATTCCATAGCCCATTAATCCTGCCACAGCATCCCAACCCCATAGCCCATTCCATGTCGTTCCCTACCAGGCAATAGTTTGGCAACTGTGGAGGACTGTCCGCTAGCACATCTCCATGGTGTATTAGGGGATAGACCTCCATAGTTGCGCCCATCTCATGTTTATATTATATGGTACCAAAGGCCTCTTCATGTTGGCCTCGGCCCCATGAATGCCTTTCAAATGACCGGGTCCCCATGGGCCCGTGATCGGAAACCCGTACCAACAATAATAATAATAATCATTTATTTCAGAAACATCCATAATTTGTTAGTAACAAAACCTTAAGTCTAAAATTAGTAAAAACACAATAAGTCCTATAACCTAACAGCCTCTCGCTGACAGATGCATAGCATCCCAAGCCTGTAAAAAAGGGCCCTCGATCCTCTTCGCAACAGTGGCCAGGAGGCTGTTAGGGCTGCCGCGCACCCGCCGGAGCAAAGACGCCACGCGTTTACGCATGATAGCATGAAATCCATCAGTCCGCGTCTTTGCGAACATTCCCGACGCACTGCAATGTCGCGGCAGCCCCAACAAAATCCTGAAAGCATTATTATACTGGACTCGTAGTCGTAGGGCGCTGTAAGCTTTTTGTGTATAGTTGATCCATAGGCTGCAAGTGTAAAACGACTGACAGAAAGCTCTGAAAAGGACAATCTTTACGTTATCTGTACATTTTGCAAACCTACGAATCAACATATTACACCTAACTGCCAGCGCCCTACGCTCCCGTTCCAAGTCTCGGTCATCCTTAAATGCTGCATTAAGGACATTCCATCGGGCCTCTTGACATCACTACGTGTGATACCATTTGGCTCGAGGATAGCCAGCACGTTGACAGTGGCAAGGGCTCTCCGGATCAGTTCATTAAGAGATGCGTGGCGGGGGTTTTATCTTTGTAGCAATTTTTCTTTTCGCGTTTCTTCACGAATGCAATTTTTCCAAGTCCGTTATTTTAATGAAGCTTATTTTCACAGTCGATTTTTCAGTGTCGCGTTTTTCCACAGTCGCGTTTTTACCCGATCCCGATTCGATTTTGATTTTGATTTTTTTGCATATGAATTATTTTACGGTACCTTATTATGTTTTTATTTTATTTACAATTGACGATTTTTTGTGACTTAAAAATATAATGAAATTTACAAATAGAAATAAATGAATCTAATCTGATCTGATCTAAAAGGTCAATTGAATATCGTCTCAAAAACCACTTTAAAAAAAGTTTGTGGCTGAACGTACCGAGCCTAGGCTCAGCCCACTTCGTGCGACGAGGAAATAAAAACAACCGGCGCATCTATGGAACGCTTTAATTTCTTAATTCAAAAACCGCGGCGTTCCATTTTCGTAATGTCAACTTTTTTTCTATTACGATGCGTAGACTTTCCCGTGTCACGCCTCGTTTGTCGTTTGTTTCACAAAATGGAGATTAAATTATTAAATTATGTAATTGTTTTGACATGATGTTATGTGGACAGTGTACTGTTCATGATGCGTGAAATGAGGGCACACATTAAAGTATTTTGACCTATAAATCCTAGGGCCTCCCATAAATTGCGTCATACAATTTTTAACTCAGTAACTTTGCTGTGTTTTCCTGTGTTTTCATACAAATTGATGTGGAATCAAAACCTGTGGGGTACTTTCAGTTGTCCTAGAAATTTGAAATTGGGTAAGTATAGCAGAACGTGAGTAACTAATCAATGAAACCGAAAATAAAAAATTTAATATTATGTAAGTAAGTAGCTACCAATGTAAAATGAATGACCTTACACTGCCTACATTCAATTTTGCATGGCACCAGGGCTCTACTAACACTAGATTTGTATGATGTTTGTATTCGGCTTTTATACGTGAGTAATCCGTTTTTGTAATTACTAGATTTGTATGTTCGCTTCCGCAACTATTTACATGCCTACAAAGTACATGTCTCGGTGAGCGAGTCCGACACGCACTTGACCGGTTTTTTGAATAAGTATTTACTAATAGAGGTTTCTGAGTGCGAAAGTTCTGGAAAATTTAATGACGGCTCAACTAAGTCGTGATCGTAATAACTAATTCGATAATTCCTTACCAGATCAAAAGGTAACTTCGACCTTGGCAATAGAGAGACAGAGGCGCGCAACCTTCCTTGCGTATTATTAATTTTATAAGATTAGGTTCAGGGCGAACGGATGCTGCATTGATTTTGTTAGCTTAATTGTTTTGTTAATTTGTTTAGTCTTTTGTTTGCACTCGTGAGGTGTTAAGTGAATTCGTGTGATTAAGTGATCTAGCCACCGGTGAAGATCTGCGTATTTCATTTGTTTTATTTTTGATTGCTGTAAGTAATGTTGCTCGCTTTCAATTTGTTTCTAGTTTGTTTTGCAATGATATAGTACATTTACAGACTTTGTGTAATTAAGTTTGCTTAAACGCTTTTTATAACGGTTCCTGCATCATAAAAATAGTTGATTGGCACATTTTTGATTGAAATTAATATTAATACATATATAGTATTTTTTTCAATAAAGTGAAAATTTTATCTTTTATGTAATTTGATCAATCATCAATTGTGTATAGGAACAATATATGAGCTTCTTCATGGACACCAGATTTGACGGGCAACGGGCTAGCAGTGACGTTTTTGGCGAGCGTTCTTCGTTAGCCTTTTTCCCGGAAATTGACACGGCTCAGTGAGCCTGGGGTCCGCTTTGACAACCTAATCCCAAGATTTGGCGTAGGCACTAGTTTTTACAGAAGCGACTGCCATCTGACCTTCCAACCCAGAAGGGTAACTAGGCCTTATTGGGATTGGTCCGGTTTCCTCAAGATGTTTTCCTTTCACCGAAAAGCTCATGGTAAATTTCAAATGTTATTTCGCACATAAATTCCGGAAACGCAGAGGATTCGAACCCGCGACCCTCTACTTGAGAGCCCACAGGTGAAACCACTAGGCTACCACGGCTTATTACTTATTACAAAACAATGTCTAAAACTAATTCTTATTAACTATGCAAGGGCTGTTTATCTTTCGGTATTCTTCTCTGTATTCTGCTAATGAAAAAAAGCATTGCAATCAAAGGTTGCGCGCCACCTTCCGGTTCCCATAATCAATCAAGTTCGATACCGAAAGGATTGCACAATGGACATTAACCCTAAGAACTCTTGCGTTGCTCGCTTAAAGCTCATAATGTACCTTTTTTTTACTTACAAAGCACTTAAAATAATAATAATCATCATCATCATCGTCATCTTAAACTTAAGAGCTAGGCTCTTGTCAGTGGAACAATTTCCATGTGGTGGTGTGGTGCGGAAGAGAGGAAGGCCTAGAAGAAAATTTATGGAACAGGTGAAAGAGAGGGTAGATGTCGTGTCGTATCAGGAAGTCAAACAAAAGGCTCTGGAAAAAAATGCTTAATCCATACTAATATTATAAATGCGAAAGCGTGTCTGTCTGTTCATGCTTAAACCGATGAACCAATTTATTTGGAATTTGGTGTAAATAGTTTCAAAATAATAACATTTGCTTAAATGAAAAAAAAAGAGTTTTTCTTTTAATTATTTAACAAGATTCCTGAATGTGTTCCTTGTGACTGAATACACCACCAACAATAACAACGAAAAACTTGCAGAATCAATTTATGACGGTTCGCAGAAATTTTGAAAAAGTTTAGTAATTATGAAAAAAATAGGTAGCTAATTAAAAAAAATGACATTTTAATTAAATCTAAAATCGATGCCTTGGTTTCTAAGAACAGATCCGGGATCCGGGCGATTTCCAAAAAAAAGTCCACATTATAATTTTTTAAAGAATTTAACTATTTTGTATTTTTCTTACTCAGAATCGTTTACCCTGCCAATCCTTACTTTATACATGAAAAAATGTGTCCCAAAATTTCCATTCCACTTCGTCACTTTATATTAATATACAGGGTGTATCAGATAGCCCCTCACAATAATCAACTGGGGTATATAACCATAGCTACAGAAGAAAAATTGGAGAAAAACTTTTTTATATTTTCTATAGGAATGGTAGTATTAACTGTAATCATTCCTATAGAAAACATAAAAAAAAATACTCCAATTTTGTTTTAAATATTTTTTGGCTTGTATAGCTATGGTTACATACCCCAGTTGATTATTGTTAGGAGGTATCTGATACACCCTGTAGGTATGTATGAAACGTGACAAGCAGGAAAAAATATTACTTAGTAAAATCTAGGACGCATTTTTTCTTGTATGAGAGTCGATAGGTACAGTAAACGATTCTGATTATGATAATCCCAAAATATTTAAATTCTGATAAAAATGTACATATGGACTTTTTTAGGGTTCCGTAATGGCAAAAAACGGAACCCTTATAGATTCGTCATGTCTGTCTGTCTGTCTGTCTGTCCGTCCGTATGTCACAGCCAATTTTCTCCGAAACTATAAGAGCTATACTGTTGAAACTTGGAGAGTAGATGTGTTCTGTGAACCGCATTAAGATTTTCACACGAAAAAAAAACAATTAATTTTGGGGGTCCCCATACCTACTTCGAACTGAAACTGAAATTATTTTTTTCATCAAACCCATACGTGTGGAGTATCTATGGATAGGTCTTTAAAAATGATACTGAAGTTTCTAATATAATTTTTTTCTAAACTGAATAGTTTGCGCGAGAGACACTTCCAAAGTGGATAAAATGTGTCCCCCCCCCCCCCCCTGTAACTTCTAAAATAAGAGAATGATAAAACTAAAACAATATATGATGTACATTACCATACAAACTTCCACCAAAAATTGGTTTGAACGAGATCTAATAAGTAGGTAGTATCTTTTTTTTTTTTTTTTGGAAAACGCTCATCCCCCTATCTCTTATAGTTTTTGACTTCTCCCTACTGACCCATTTGGATTGATCACCCTGTATGTGTTTATTTATACGTATACGTTAACAAAGGGCTCTATATTCCTAATTTTTGCTTTAGAGGCGGTTAGTAGTGTAATAATCATGCAGTGAAACAATACCCAAGCAATAAATACCTTGTTAAGAAACTAACAAGCTATAATTTTTGAACCGTTTAGGTTAAAACGAGATCGTGGGATCGCCCTTGACGCTTTCTTGAAGACAGACAATATAATTTGCATAGGGCCATAGATATAGCAACTCGCGTAACTTTGGGGCAATTAAAAATGAGAACACCATAGAGATACGAGATGGGTTTTAGGGGTCCGTAGTCAAATAGAACCCCCTCTAGTTTAGCCATTAACTCAAGGAAAGTGTGACTAGAAAGCTCAAATTTTTGCTATGTTTATGTTATTTAACATACAGTGCATAACGTACAAACTAATTTGGGGAGTGAGCCACCAGAGAGATCTCTCTCCAGGCAGATGTTATGCCTGGGGACCGAAGTCCCAAGGAAGAGAGTTGGAAGTTGTATATATGCATCCGTGTTGAGAAACTTCGTTAGCGCGATGTAGAACAATGTGACAGCTGTCACTAGAGTTGGCGCTAGCTACCCGTGCGTCGCAGTAATTATGTAGCTGTCAACTAGGTGGCGCTAGTGTCGCTACACTAACACAAATTTACTTAGATACGATAAAAACATATATGTCTATAATACTAGAAAGATGTTAAATAGAAGCTGATACGACATTACCTCAATACTTACACAATACTTAACCGTGAAATATACCATTAAATCACAAGGGCGGTAAATCAGTCGTTACCGTTCAGCAACAATATGCCGTAAGTATTCGCAACGCATAAGTTCCGAATCGTTTTGACCGCGGTGTTAATGTGTTCCTGATTCCACCAGCTTGGTTATAATAGAGGAAACTGCTTAAACAACCGTTTAATCTAAAAGGACGTTAAGATTTAATAGTCGTTTATATAATTGATCAAGAAAATTGTTGTTACTATACTTCATTTAATTTAGAATGAGAAACCACAATAACATTATATTTCGTCTGGTCAACTATTTACCTAGCAAATAGTACAGTGCAATAGTTTGGCAGCCGCAAAATAAAATTGTTTTAATGTCACTTTATTTGCGTGTCGTCAATTGTTACTCTAGTGCAAATTGTAAAGAGATTACAGTTCACGAGCCGCAATACAATGTTGTTGTGGTTTCTCATCCTAAATTAAATGAAGTATAGTTTACGCTTCGTACAGTGTAGGACATAAATTTGGATACAGTCATCATGTCAAATGTATGTGTCACCGACCGTGTTTGTGGCAGGTGTATAGATGTTTTTGACGTCTTGGTAACGTACATATATTTATGCCCTTGACTGTAAGGCCACGTTTAGCATGATCTTGGGCGTATAAGTGGAAAAGGGAATCAAAATAGTGATGGGTTGCTAGCGTTACCTATAACATGAGTCCTAAGGTTTTCGCCCATTCCCTCGATGGGCTTTTATTTTACCAGCGCGGGAAGAGAAGCAGGTACATTCTGTGTTTTTGTTATTTTATTCTGTGTTTTTGGTACACAATAAGTACCATCGACCAATAAGACTGATGACACATATATTTGACATCATGGCTGCACCATCGATATTTATGCCCTCGACTCGACTGTATGTGTCAATTAATTCGTAGATAAGGTATAAATTAATACTTATCTCCTATCTCCTTAAAATTTTCCCACAGTGCTCGGACCCCACCTAAAATGCCTTGCTGACACCCTAGTGTTACATTTTTCTATACTATACTATTATAAAGAGGAAAGATTTGATTGTTTGTTTGCATCGAATAGGCTCCGAAACTACTACATTATGATATTACTAGCTTTTTCCCGCGACTTCGTCCGCGTAGACTTCATTTATTGACAAATAGCTTTTGGCCACGGCTTCGCTTGTGTGTACCAGGAGTATTTCAACCCCGTTTTTTTCCCGTTCCCGTAAGAATTTCGTGAAATGCTCTCTTAATGCTCCCTACACTCCCCAAAGAACCCACTTGCCAAATTTCAGCTTTCTACGACCAGTAAAACGAAAAATCCCGTTTTTTCCCGTTCCCGTGGGAATTTTGGAAATTCCTCTCTTAATGCTTCTTTATACTCTCCAAACAACCTAAATGCTGATTTTCAGCGTTCTACAACCAGTAAAACAAAAAGTTCCGTTTTCCCGTTCTTGTGGAAAGGGTCTGGCCGGAAGGTAATAGTAAAATCGCCCCTGGCTGTATTTGAAATATTGTTATGCACGTTTGTTTGTTTTATTATAAGATATAATTTTACTGAATATTAAGACTTAAATGCTTACGGTTAGCGAAAAAATAAAAAAAATAAAAATTCAGTTTTTATTTTTTTTTTGCCAAACTACGTTACCGATTAACTTGCCCTTTGGATATTTTGTACATATATTTAAGATACATTTATGAAAAAAAAAAAAAAGTTCTAGCGTTTTTCAAAGTACACAATTTTGGCTGTTTTAGTTTTTTTTTTTTTTTTTTTTTTACTTGCAAGTTAGCGACACCTACCATATTTTGATATAATATGCGCAATTTTATATTCTATTACATATATTTTTTTCAAAATTATTCATTTGGATCAACAAAGTGAAAAAAAATGTTTTGTTTAAAAGGGTGGAAAAAAGTTCTTCCATATTGTTCAATCGTTCAAACATTCGTTCATAGTGTTAGTAACAATTATCTTATTAGCCATGTTAGTAACATGAAATAAAAACAGAAAATACGGATAAATCAGAAAAAAAAATGATTTAAATACATTATTTAAAAAAATATATTTTTTAGTTGCAATTTTTTACTTATTTTGAAAAATCAAAAATAATTCATAACAATAATAATTATAATATAGCCCCTTTTATTTCGGATTCACTACAATTTCAGTAGACCCGGTATTTTTTTTTCAACCCCCTAAGCTAAAAAAAATATAAAAATTGGAGTTTATTCCAAAAAAATTTTTTTTAATATTTTCTATCTATAGCAATGATTACAGTATTTACAGTTAATACTACCATTCCTATACAAAAAAAAATTACTACAATTTTTTTTTTAATTTTTTTTTTAGCTTCTATAGCTATGGTTATATAACCCAGTGGATTATTGTTAGGGGGTGTCTTATACACCCTGTATATACTGTATTCTTACAAAAAATAATTTGAATTTTTGAAAAAAAAAAATTGCAACTACAAAACAAAATCCGATTGCTTGCATGACTCTCCTTAGCGTCCAAAGTCCGAGGTCGGCTCAATAGGAGCATCCTTTGGCAGCTAAGTAAAACTACCCTTTTGCTGAGCTGCCCGTCTGGCAGCTCGCCCTCTCTCCGGTAAGCTGTAAAAGCCGTCTGAGGCTAACGGCAGTCCATTCGAAAAAAAAAAATACAAAATATATTTTTTTAAATAATCTATTTAAATCTTTTTTTTTTCTTATTTATCCATTGTGGGGGAAGTGATGTGGTGGTTGATTGATACATATTCTTCAGCTTGACTCCATTTATTACTTGTTGGCACACGTTAGTTTACAGTGGCGGGCGAGAGACTACTGACGCTACAGGCGGCTTAGCTAGCGCGTGTTAGTGAGAACGCAAGCTAAGCAATCTTGTGTCGCCACACCATATTTTCTGTTTTTATTTCATGTTACTAACATAGCAAATAAGATAATTGTTACTAACACTATGAACGAATGTTTGAACGATTGAACAATATGGAAGAACTTTTTTCCACCCTTTTAAACAAAAAATTTATTTTCACTTTGTTGATCCAAATAAATAATTTTGAAAAAAATATATGTAATAGAATATAAAATTGCGCATATTATATCAAAATATGGTAGGTGTCGCTAACTTGCAAGTAAAAAAAAAAAAAAAAGAAAAACTAAAACAGCCAAAATTGTGTACTTTGAAAAACGCTAGAACTTTTTTTTTTTTTTCATAAATGTATCTTAAATATATGTACAAAATATCCAAAGGGCAAGTTAATCGGTAACGTAGTTTGGCTAAAAAAAAATAAAAACTGAATTTTTATTTTTTTTATTTTTTCGCTAACCGTAAGCATTTAAGTCTTAATATTCAGTAAAATTATATCTTATAATAAAACAAACAATCGTGCATAACAATATTTCAAATACAGCCAGGGGCGATTTTACTATTACCTTCCGGCCAGACCCTTTTAAAAAATGATCTTTTATAGCTTCTCTACACTCTTCAAGCAACCTACATGCCAAGTTTCAGCTTTCTGCGACCAATAAAACGAAAAATCCCGTTTTTTCCCGTTCCCGTGGGAATTTTGGAAAGTCCTCTCTTAATACTTTTCTACACTCCCCAAGCAACCTACATTTCGAATTTCAGCTTTCTACAACCAATAAAACGAAAAGTCCCGTTTTTCCCGTTCCCGTGGGAATTTCAGGAAATTGTCTCTTAGTGCTTCCCTACACTCATCAATCAACCTACATGCAAATTTTTAGCTTTCTACGACCAGTAAAACGAAAAATCCCGTTTTTCCCGTTCCCGTGGGAATTTTGCAAAGTCCTCTCTAAATGCTTCTCTACACTCCCCAAGCAACCTACATGTCGAATTTCAGCTTTCTACAACCTGCACTGCAGTATAACAAAAAATCCGGTTTTTTCCCGTTCATTTCCGTCAGAATTTTGGGAAATCCTTTCGTAGTGCTCCCCTATACTCCCCAAGGAACCTGAAGGCCAAATTTCAGTTTTCTACGATCAATAAAACGAAAATTCGATCCCGTAGAACTGAATATAAATCTCGTTTTTTCCTTATCCTGTTGGAATTTTCGAAAATCCTTAAAACTGTTTTTTACTATTATTATAATCACCTACTTCTATGCCAAATTTGAAGTCTAGTAATTATAGTTCATAGGATTTCGTTGAACTGAATATATAAATCCCGTTTTTTCCTTATCCCGTGAGAATTTCCAAAAATCCTGAAATTATTTTCTTAGTTTTGTAATCATCTACTTGTGTACGAAATTTGAAGTCTATATTTATTAAGTATAGTTAGTGAGATAGGGTCACTCGGAATCGAATATAATAAATCCCGTTTTTTCCCGTTCCCGTGGAAATTTATGTGTGTGTGTGTGTGTGTGTGTGTCAGGTAGGTATGTGTGTTGTTGTTTTCGTAATCAGCGACCCGATAAACCGTACAAACAATACTACCCACTATAATATAATAATAATACCCACGTTGATTTTCAGACTTTGTCACCCCCTATCCCCTTTTAGGGGTTGAATTTTCAAAAAACCTGAAACAGGTATTTACTCATTTATCGTTAGGATTACTCCTGTGAAGTTTCGAATAACATAGTCTAACTAATCTTGTTTCCCCATACAAACTTTGGACCCCCATTTAACCCCTTTAGAGGTCGAATTTTGAAAAATCCTTTCTTAGTGCACCCCTAGACCTTATAAGGAACCTACGTGCCAAATTTGGAATCTCTAGAACCAGCGGTTTGGGCTGTGCGTTGATATGTCAGTCAGTCAGTCAGTCAGTCAGTCAGTCAGTCAGTCAGTCAGTCAGTCAATCAGTCAGTCAGTCAGTTTCTTCTTTTATATATTTAGATATTACAATCCTACATTATGCCTGATGAATATAGGCTATATTATATTTTCAAAAAAATCAGGGATCCTTACTAAAACTCCAATAATTTAACCCAAGGTGTAAAAAAACTACCTAAAAAAATTCTTATATCGCGTGCGCTGCGAAAACTATTGATGATAGAACAAAATAATGTTCTACGACTTTGTAGAACACACAATTACCTATCTACAAAAAAGATCGCGACAGCATATGTCCAACTATTTTAGTACGTAATGGAAAATTCAAAATGGAAAAATTAGCAGCGCCACTTTCGGAACGAAACGGCAACAAACATTTCTGAGGTACCTACTTGGGCTTAACCCAAACGCGGTCGAGTCATTTTGCGACCGAAAACATACACTAGGCGCTTTCACACACACGTCAATTTATTCCCTTGTATGATTCGCGAAGTTTTTTTTTGTTTTGACTAGCAACCCCCAAAACTTACATTTTACGCACTAAGGTACCCGCCCGCACCTATCCCGGCGCCTTTTGTCGTCCTTCACCGCACCCCTGCTCGGGGTTCGGGATTCGTGGTTGCCTTGCTCACTCTTATGGTTTTGATATTTGAATCGGCCGATGGTATACGTGCTGGCACGTAAGTCTAGCGCTGACGTTTCACGTGGAGGGGATCTGCGCATGGTCCTTACCTTATTTTATACTTCTGCGCATACTAGGTCAGCGCTAGACTTTCGTGCCGGCGGTTGTACCCGAAACCCGAATGGCATCTTCAAACCTCACGGACTCGTAGGTATTTTACTTTTTCCAGGAAAATAAATATATAATGAGTTCAATGAACCACAAAAACTAGTAGTAATTTAGTGTTTCACGCGAAATCATAACAATAAGTTTTCAAACCTGCCAGTATGTACTCAAAAGTTCATTGTTCTCAGATATAAATCTTTAAGTAAGTATAACACTAGTGAGAAAATAACAGAATAGTAAAACAACGTGTACCTAAGTATAAGACCTGAGTATTTTTTTTTATGTGAATTGGCAGGCAAACGAGCAAGTGGGTCACCTGACGGTAAGCGATCACCACTGCCCATAGACACCCGCAGCCCCGGAGGGATTGCAGATGCGTTGCCAACCTAGAGGACTTAGATGAAATGCCTCTTGTGCCCGTAATTTCCCCGGCTATCTTACTCTCCACACCAGAACACAGCAGCGCAAGCACTGCTGCTTGATCATCATCATTGCATCATCATCCCCAGCTTCGTCCCACGCACTGCTGGGTACAGGCCTCCTCTCAGAAGTTTATCACTACATAGTATAAAACAAAGTCGCTTTCTCTGTCCCTATGTCCCTATGTCCCTTGTCCCTTTGTATGCTTAAATCTTTAAAACTACGCAACGGATTTTGATGCGGTTTTTTTTAATAGATAGAGTGAATCAAGAGGAAGGTTTATATTATGTACTAGCTGCTGCCAGCGACTGCGTCTGCAAAGAATTCGTTTATCGCTATCCCGCGGGAACTAAGCAATTTTCCGGGATAAAAAGTAGCCTATGTGCTATTCCAGACTTTTCTCTATCTATGTGCTGAATTTCATCCAGATCTGTTGGGCCGTTCTGGCGTGATTGAGTAACAAACAAACATCCATCCATCCATCCATCCATCCATCTATACTTTCGCATTTATAATATTAGTTAGATAATACATGCATAATATCCCTTGCGGAGCCGGGGCGGGTCGCTAGTTATATGTATGTATAAACTAGCTTCGGCGCGAATTCGTCTGCGTAGGATTATATACATAATCCTTCCTCTTGCATCACTCTATCCATTAAAAAAAACAGCATCAAAATCCGTTGCGTAGTTTTAAAAATCTAAGTATACGCAGGGACTGGGAAAGCGACTTGTTTTGTACTATGTAGGTAGTTATATAATTATTTAATATATGCTATGTTTCTCTATTAAAATAATAAAATTAAAACCTGGATGTCCGAAAAATATATTTAAATAACTAAAATAAAATACTTACACATATATTTTCTATATTGTTATCTAATTTCCTCACATTCACTAAAACCCATTTTCTACACTAGTTCTACAATTTACTATTATAAAAAGCTCAGATTAGTAACGTTAGCAACATGGACGCAACTGAAATAACGACTAACCAAATTGAATTCAGCTGCATTCAAGTTTTCTTCAAGGATAAAATTCGACATAGAAAAATAATACACAATAAGAAGATGCTTCAAAGCCCTGTTTTAAATCCGAGGCCATTAAAATAAAACCAAACCACAATAGCGGCCCTCCTCTGATTGCACTATATAAAACATCATTCAGCGAAACGGTATCAGTTGCAGATGAAAACTAGAGCGCGCGGTTTGTGAACGCAGCCGAAAGTTTGCGCGCGAAAACGTGTTCCAATTTCGAATTCGGTTTAAAAAGTTATTGTGGTTGTGTTGTTTTTAAAAGGTTGGTTTTTGATTACGTGATTTTAGCCGGTGTATACGTTATTCCAGAAAGTTTTACTAACGCAAATTGTAAAATTACAAATTAATCACATACTTAGGTGATTTTGTTCACATATTCGAAAATAAGTTTAGAAAAAAAAATTGGTTGCCTGTAAAGTCGGTATACGGGCGAAAGTTTTACGTGACAACGACTTTGAGTGGCCTTTCACTTTTTATGTCTGTCTCTCTCGCTCTTAGGCGGGCTAACCATGCCCGAGTGGAAGGGACGCGTGCCTCTCACTCGCTCTCATTGTGAGCGCATAACGTGAGCGGAGCGTAACGCAGTTTCTTGAAGTGTCACCCGGCAAACCAATTTATAAGACGTTGTCACGTCAAAATAAAGTAGAAGTAATTAATAAAACGATATTTAACAATGAAATGGTACATAATAATAAGTAAACCATGGTTGACTTATCGGATTTTTTTTTATTTCAAAACACAACTTTAAAAAATTCTGTAAGTTTGATTACATTGCCAGGCCCCTATTTCAACAATTGGACAAATGTCGGCGACATGTGACAATTCGACATGCAAGGCGTAGTCAATAAAGCCAACCGGCGTAGATTCTGGACGAGTTTGTAATGTAAAGAGACTTGTCACTTGTCACCGACAATTGTCTAGTTGGTGCCAGCCCGTGATGCGACAGGTTCCATTACAAGTCATCGACTCAGCGCCGCAATGCAATGGACTTTCGGGACTTTTCTTGTAAGTCCAAACTGGGCTTTAACTTTAAACAACATTAATGAGTGTTGTTTATCTAGAAAAAAAAACCATCAAGACCGCACGACGAAATCACAGTTGTAGCAAAATATCCAATGCTGCATTGGTAATTTAGTACTTTATAAAGGACAAAATGTCTAATCTTTATTTACAAAAATGACACGAGCTTTCATGCTGACAGCGCTAGACTATTGGAGATATTATCAAAAAAGCTCTAAGTGTACGTTTGCAATAGGACCACTAAAAATGGGTCGCAAGATTTGTAACGGAAAACCTAATTTACATGCAATGCCCAAGCCCAAGCCCTCTCATTCTGAGAGGAGGCCTGTGCCCAGCAGTGGGACGTATATAGGCTGGAGATGGACATGCAATGCAATATATTACCCGTGGTCCACCAAATTTGAACGCTAGGAAATAAAGTCTGTCATTATTTTAAACTCAATAATATTTTATAATACAAAAATAGGTAGGCTAGGTTAGTTACGTATCTCCAGTTGCCTGAAGGGAAAAATAACCAAAAAGTCGAAAACCAGGCGGACAAACCATAGGAGGACGACGGGTAAGTAAGGTTAAAAAAAACATTAGTACAAAATTGGGCTGAAGAAATGGTGAATGTGCCTGCATAATGCCTTTAGTTACACATTTTTCATAATTTAATACAGCCCAGGCAATTCCGTTTTTTTTTACTTATGACATTGATCATGAATCGCAGCCCTCGCGAAAGATACGGGCGGCTACGATATATTTTTATATTTTTGTGTTACGATTAAGAAAAAAGAATTAACACTAAATAGGTAATGAACACGACTTCTGAATTCTCTTTAGCATTACATCATGACAGATCTAAATCAAGCTTTCCCATCGTGAGAAGAGCAATCTACTAACATTGTTCCTACCTATGGGAAATCGTAGTACAGTGTTGAAAAATTGCGCCTAAACAGCTTTATAAAATCGAAAAAAAACCCCAACGTCCTATAAAAAGAACATAATTCAAAGTCACTAATATACATCGCGATTTTATAAAGCTACAAGTGACAATTTACAAGCGGAAGTCTCTTTCTGACCCTATGTGTTAGATAGAGACTTCCGCTTGTAAATTGTAACTGGTAGCTTTATAAAATAAGGCCTAGGTGTCCTTTAAGAAGGACACATTAAAATTGTCCGCATAGTGGTTCTTGTTGCTTAAACAGCAGTTGTGTTTGCGGTGGAAGCACAAGCAAATCTGGTGGAAGCATTCCATTAAATACGTTGCCAGCCTACGTGTGCTAAGATGGAATACGCCATGTGCCAGTTCCACGCCAGAGCACTGCAGAGCGCTGCTTGGCGGCAGGATTGAGTGAGATGGTGATACCAATCCGGATGGAAGTTGTTCAACGTCCTAAAAGGTTAATATCTAGTCAAAGCAGTTGTTTTTAGGATTCAGAACAAAATACACGTGTCTCACCTAATCTTTTTTCTTATTTTGGAATGTAATTCTTTCATTATTACACTTATGGTAGGTAATCACTAAGACTCGTAACATGATGCATAATTCGCGCAGTCGCAATAAAGGTGTAACAACTCGCAAATGTCATAATGTAGAGGTGTAAAACGATGTCGTTGGCCCGTGACTGCTCTAATTGTATGTGTTAGGTTGTGCTTTCATGAGTACAACCTTGTTGTATTATGTTCTGAAAAATGGACATAAATATTTTTAGGGTTTCGTACGTAAGGGTAAAAACGGGACCCCATTACTAAGACTTCGCTGTCCGTCCGTCCGTCTGTCTGTCACCAGGCTGTATCTCAAGAACCGTAATATAAGATTGTGTTTTTCTGTTGCCGCTATAACAACAAATACTAAAAACATAATAATAATAATAATTAAGGGGGGCTCCCATACAAAAAACGTGATATTTTAGCCCTTTTTCATGGCTACCACTCGCCGAGCTAGATCTCGAGAACCGTAATAGCTAGACAGTTGAAATTTGCACAGATTACGTATTTTAATTGTGGCTACAATAACAAATACTAAAATCAAAATAATAATAATAATTAAGGGGGGCTCCCATACAACAGAGTAGTTGTTGGCGTTTTTTGCTGTATCTCAACCGTAATAGCAAGGAGGTTAAAATTTTCACAGATGTTGTATTTTTATTGCCACAATAATAACAAATACTAGAAATAAAGTCCGACTCGCACTTGGCCGGTTTTTTTGGTTAAAAAAACAATGCATCTGAAAAATAAGCTTGTTTATTGACGACCCTAACTTTTTAACATGAAATTTGTTTTTGTTTCAGACTTTACTACAAATCAACAATACACAATGTGTTTCTACAAAGTGAGTAAAAATCAAAGCATTAATTTTAAAAATTCGGCTTACTTAGAGACGTCCATTGACTTTAAAACATATTTAGAATTTGTCATTTTTAAAGGACTACACCTATGATGCTGCCCATTTATTTTCTTTGAAAGATCCCAGGTTCTATTAATTCTGGAAGCCGCTCCAAACAATCTACTTATAATCAACTAGTCTAATAATACTTTGAATTGCATATATAATCTGGTAATTATACTTTGCTCTCGGTAATTCGAATTTGATTTAGTTTTTATTATCTGTGGCGAATTTGATACTGGCAACGTAAGACAAGGCGTGGAAGTCACGCTCGTTGAGCTAAGTACCTACCTAGTTGTAGAAAAAGAAATTTCAAGTGTCCTATTTGTGTTCTTTGTTTAAATACATTTTTTTTTTGTTTTTTTGTAACCGGCCAGTACTACTGTCATCCGTGCAAAATGTACTTTTAAATGCCCATACAAAGTTAATATGAAAAAATACCGTTATTTTTGCTCGCCTGTAAACCCGGTGTTTATTAATATTTATACGTAGGTCACTGCTACTTAATTTATACATATAAATATATTATTTTGTACTCTCAATTTCACATTACGTCACATGTATGACATTGGACGCATATTATATTGAGCCGCACGCGTATTTATACAGTCATTATGTTTCTCTCAATTGCCATAATAACATATATATGTGGGGCATGGCGTAACGCCATATCGGATGTGATTGAGGCGTGCTAACTAATCGTTTTTAGGGTTCCGTAGATAGGTGAGGTGTCAATGAGGCCGTATTAGATTGTTTGTCTGCTCGTGTCACATGCTGTATCTTTTGAAGTATAATGTAGAGACACTTTGAATTTTCACAGAGTTTATCGTTTGTATTGTAGGTATTAAATAAAACTAGCGATCCGCCCCGGCTTCGCTCGGGTGCAATCTATAAATCAACATCATCATCATCATCATCTCCAGCCTATATACGTCCCACTGCTATCTATAAATATAAAGCTTTTTTTCTTGAATCACTATCTATTAAAAAAACCGCATCAAAATCCGTTCCGTAGTTTTAAAGATCTAAACATACATAGCGACAGACAGACAGCGGAAAGAGACTTTGTTTTATTTATTAAGGGTAAAACCTGAACTGAGTCAGAGAACATTTTTACTATGGTACTGACAGCGAGCGAACCTTAAATGAATGGAAATTGAATCGCATTATAGGTACGTCTTGGTAAGGCCCCAGCACAAAAGCGTTCTAGTGGTTGCGTCGTAAAACATATACTATGCACTCTGTTATGTGCTAGCACATAGACATAACAGCTACACACTAGTAGTTATTATATGTATTAGATGGGCCATTCTCTTAAAAGTTGTACCCCCAACTGTTTTCTGGGATTTTGTTTTTTTTTCGGATTCCTACTCAGATTCACGAGCACTATCGATCCTGATGGGAGAAAAAAAACGTCCCCAAAATTCCATATATTTTCTAGCCTGAAATTTCGTTCCATTCCGTTACCGCCATACAAATTTGTATGAATGAAGTCACGGAATGGAAAAGGCAATTTTGGGACGTTTTTTTCTCCTACCAGGATCGATAGTGCTCGTGTTTCTGAGTAGGAATCCGAAAAAAAACAAAATCCCAGAAAAAAGTCGGTGTCGCGAACTCTTTACTTTTTGATACTTTTTATGTATTTTTAATTGTTTTTGTTCTTTTTTTTGAACTCTTGTCTTGGTCATGTCAGTCAGTTGTTGTTGAAGATGTACAGTAAAAAGAAGCAGTCAGTTTACTGGTGTTTTCATTTGACCCATTATTTGATTTTCCTTAGTTTACCATACAGTCCTCATCACCGTACGGTCGCCCAAATAAGTGGTCTACCACTTTTCATCCATATTCCTATCAAATGAAAAAGTCGCTAAAGTCGAATTTTCAAGTTGACAGCCCATCTTATCGACGTTATATATCAGTGATGGGCAAACTACGGCCCGCGGGCCATCTCCGGCCCGTAAAAGAATTTAATGCGGCCGCCGGCGTTCCTTCGAAATGGAGTGTTATGGCACAGGATGAAGATATTTAGACGGTGCTGTATAAAATAGAATAATAGATGCAAAGGGAAAGGAGCCAGCTAGACTAGCCACGTAGTTCATGCGGGTAATTCCAAAAATAGTGGCACCTTAACCTGTCATTTGGTTTTTGAATAGAAACTATGCTCAATTTGTCGTTTTTTGAAAAAATAAAAATGTTCACAGGTATAAACCAAGCAAATACACAAAGGCCAGGCCTTTTTTCTTAAATTTAAATTTAACAATTTAATAAAAAAAATAGATAGTGCCAGTTTTCACTGTAACCTGCCTTGTCCAAACGCGACACTCTTCGAGTTTTGGTTCTTTACTTTATTCATTTACGATTCTAAGTTAAAAAAATACTATGCTATGTGACAACAAGATTATAACGTTATTAAAAATATAGTGCACGGATTTTATATATCATTTTTAAACAACAATATATGGGCCCGAAATTTGTCCAGCGATATTTTAACTGTTATCTGTGTGTTCACAGTACAGGGTCTCACTCACACAGAAATAATCATTTGTAGACATAAATCACGGCAAAACCTTCCGTCAATATCCATCTAACCGCCTAGCTGAGCGTTTGCGGCCATACGAATGTAGTTTTGTGGCGACAAGTGATCGAAGGCGGGAATCTGGAGTTTGTAACAGGTATGCTAACTTTAACTTGTCTCGATTATTTCACGAAATTGGTATGGAACGATTTTTACATATATATTTAAAATGGCCTATATACTCATATCTTGCCACAATGAGAATCCGGCATTCATATTATTAATGGTTTTTAAGTAATCGTTTAGTATACCTACTTTTCACTGTAACCTGTGTCACTTTCACTTGTAATCAATATACAGGTTAACGTGACAATAAGCAGGTTAAAGTGATAAATAATATTGAGTGGCATTTACGAATTCGTTATTCGGTTATCTTAGTACCTAAAGTTAATATAATATAATATAACGTGGAAATAATAATTTGTGTTTGAGTCTTTATAATAATATTTATAAAAAACATACCTCTGGTCCAATTGCTTCAAACAAATGTTAAAAGATGGTGATGTGATTCGTAGGTCAAACGGATCTTCACTACTTACTGTCATTAACTTCTCTACTTCATTCCAAACGTTTCAATTATTCATACCTTTTAAAAAATTCACCCTATCATACCCTGCAGACTTTCCTAACTTCACTCTTTTCATGGCGTCCACAACTTCCATACCTATCTCATTTTCCTCACTTTTTTCAGTCATCTCTCCGGCATGAGCCGGTACTTGCACTGATTCTTCTACTCTTTCAAACAAGCTTTCAAAGTATTCCTTCTATCTCTTTAGCACACACTCTTCTCCTTTTGCAACACTCCCATCTTAGCTTCTGATCTCACTCAGCCCCGACTCCTGAGGCTGTATTTTTGCCACGGGCTGTCTTTATAGATTTCCAAAACATCTTTATGTTACTTTGAAAATCATCCCAAAGCCTCCTATCAAAATTATCTTTATATTCTTCCTTTTTTCTGTCGCAAGTCTTCTTTACTAAACCTTTAATTCTTTTGTATTCATCTTTCGCTCTACGTACTTCTTCATCAGTTACTTTTTACATTCTTTGATTAGCCTTTATGGCTAACCAATTCGCACCACCAGTTGCACTTCAGCATCCATCCATACGTTCCTCTCCTTTCTCCCTTTTCCTCTTTCGCACACCCCACACATATCAGTAGCAACACTCACAATTCCTTCCTTAAATGCCTCCCATACCTTTTCTATCTAACATCAATCAATCATCATATCAGCCGAAAGACGTCCACTGCTGGACATAGGCCTCCCCCAAGGCTGTCCTTTTCCTATCCTGATCAGCGGCTGGGTAGCGTTCGGGAAGATTAGCAGTGTCTTTTCGTCCAAATTACCAGTGTTGCCAGTGATGACATATGGATCTGAGACATGGGCGCTAACGATGGGCGTCATTAGAAGCTCAAGAACACTCAGAGGGCTATGGAGAGGGCTATGCTCGGGGTTTCTCTGCGAGATAGAACCAGAAATGATGATATCCGCAGTAGAACTAAGGTTATGGTTAAAGAACTTTATTTCTCGAAGAAATTTACTTATTGAGAGGTTACCGACATAGCCCGAAGAATTGCGAACTGAAGTGGCAATGGTCAGGGCACATTGCTCGCAGGACCGATGGCCGATGGGGTCAGAAGGTTCTCACATAGCTTCCGCGGACCGGGATATGAGCTGTCGGTAGGCCTCCAACAAGATGGAGCGACGACCCATCTATCATACCTCATCTAAATCACGAAATCGATCCCTTAACCCATTCTTGTACTTCCCCTTACATTCTTGTCTTGCAGATTCTCCACTTTTATTCGCTCTAGGACACTAGACGGCTGTTTGACCCAGTGCCATCATCATTTAAACAGACCACTGATTCGGCATATCACCAGGTGGTGGTCTGTATGAATGCCTACACCGCGGTATGCGCGCGTGTCCCTGACTTTCTTTCCCAATCTTTCATCTACTATTACAAAATTTATCATACTCTTCAAACCTCCTTTCTCCCTCGTATACATAATGGATCTTTTTATGTGCAAACATAATGTTCGACATACAAGATTCCATTCCAAATACACATCAAGTACACTTTTCCCATCTGAGAGGATTATCATGTTAGGTAGTATAATGAGAATTATACTTGCATTTATTCAGAGCATCTCCCACTCTATCCACGAACTTGTCTCGTTCGGTTTTATCTTTACAGACCCACTTGATCCTACATCTGTCGGTGCATATACACCAAAGAAGTAGATATGGAAGTGAGCCCAACCTCTTTTTTCTGACCCAAACAAACCTGGGACTCGCACACTAACACACTACACTCAGCCACTCTTGCGGAAAGTATGACACCAACTCCCTGACAGCCTTGATTGGCACCAGACCAATATGCCCTGTAGAGTCCATGTTCGGTGGTGTCACATCCTTTCCACTTGGTCTCAGTCACACACAAAACAATATGTGTATCATCCATCATCTGACACACTTCGTCTATTTTATCCTGCATTCCTCATCTAACATTCAAAGTAGCGAAACGGCTCTCCGCAACTCACTTCTCGTCCCCGTGGTGAACGAGACGTGACAGTTTGCGAATTGCGAACCTCGTTGCCGCCATCCTGGACATCATTTTGTTTCTTAAATGGAATAATTTCTAGAATTTCTTCCCACAAGAAGCTAGGGAACAAAATATCCATCCTGGCAGAGCCCCGCATGCCAGGATAAGGCAGTCTTTAACTGGGGGTCGCCTGGTCCCCAATGCTAATTGAACGCTTACCACTAGGCACGTCTCATCTAGACACGCATCTCTCGGCACGGCAGCCCTTAGATTGGCGGACAGGCAAAGGAAAACGGAGAGGTAGGATAGAAGGGTGAAATGGGGTTAGTAGAATATGGTTTGAAGGCATACTATAGCAACGGAAGACTGATGAAGCGACCGTAGTAGCTAGAGGAGGCCGGGGTCGCATACCCGTGTACTAAATCACAAAATGCCGGACAGGCATATCCGAATATCTACTCTTTCGTACATAACCAAGAAAAATTTACTTTAACTTGTATTGTTTTCTCTACTAACCTGTCCAATGTAACTTTAACCTGTATCTCCAAAACTTCAACAAGCCTCAATTTCTATATTTTTATAAATATTGTGGTGCCTTTTACAAATATGTCCCCGTTGTAATATTTTAAAAATATTTTTCACACTTCGTTGGTAAAAAAGACCCATTTAATTTTTGCAAAAAACTTTAACCTGTCGGTGCCACTATTTTTGGAACTTCCCATGCGTCATGTGTCAAAAAAATTGCATTTTGGTATAATTTTGGCCCTTCTCTGAAATATCTGTCATTTTCTGGCCCGCCATGAAAAAAGTTTGCCCACCACTGTTATATATTGTGACGTGCAAAGAATTTTAACCTTAGGGTGGTAGACCATATGGCTGATGGTACGTATCAGTTGGCGGTCCAACTTTTAAGAGAATGGCCCAGATGTCCCATTTTGTGACCTAGATAAGCGAGTCGCATTCTAGTGTTTTGATGCAATGCCTAGTACTTCGATACTGCACTTATGGGGCAATAGGCACTTGTCCCACCGCCGGCGAGTAGCGAGAAGCGAGCGTTTTTTAGTATGGAAATTTTGTCGGTTTTGTGACAAAAGTTCATTCGGCGACAAAAGTTGCATACTAAAAAACACTCGCTTCTCGCTACTCGCCGGCGGTGGGACAAATGCCTTACTTAAGAGGGTTTAACATGGTGCTAAATATTTACATGCAAACATACATAAATAACATCTTTAAATCCCATAAGGAGTGTCCTCACTGTTTGATATAAATTTATAAATATCTGTTGATTTTGCATGCTCTGTACATACATACTTCATTTAATTTAGGATGAGAAACCATAACAACATTATATTGCGGCTCGTGAACTGTAATCTTTTTACGATTTGTACTAGAGTAACAATTGACACCACGCAAATAAAGTGGCATTAATAGTACATTACTGCAGAGGCCGTGAAGTAAGGGATTGCAGGACGAGATTGGGGTACACGGCCGAGTCGTAGACGAGGCCGGATAAAGCGAGTCCTGCAATCCCTGTTTCCGGCCGAGGATTGTATAGTGCTTTTCTCAAGCGATGCGAGGAAATCAAGTAAAAATTGTTTAATTAGCCGCATTTTTAATTTTTGAAACGTGCCATTTGAACAAACTATTGCTCGCGCCATGTTCCCCGCGCACCCGCCCCGCGCCGCCGCGCCGCGCCGAGCGCACCCGCCCGCCGACCGCGCCACATTACTTCTTGGCCTAGGCCGTAAATGTGAAACTTCTTGGCTTCATTTCGACCGCACCACATTACTTCTTGGCCTAGGCCGTAAATGTGAAACTTCTTAGCTTCATTTCGCGACATTAACGCGTACATTTCCGAGCATGCTTGAGAAAAACAATTTTATTTTACAAATATATGTTGAGTCTAATCTATTTAGTAGTTTCTTAAAATTTGACATTTAAAATATCACACGCAATGTATAACTTTTCATGATTGTTTGTTTTTAGCCCTGATTACGTTCAAAATTTTGTATGGCAATACCATGGGAGACCCCTCAACTTTGCCTACTTGGCAGAAAAAAATATACCTATGCTATTGTTTTTAACGTTCCCGACTTAATCTCACCGTCAACATAAATTAAGTTAAGAATTTAAATTTCAGATCCATTTAAAAAATACCGCAAATTTTATGACTCATAATCTTCTAGGCAATGTTGCATTTTTGGTTACAACTTTGCCTACAACTTTAATGGCTTCTACTGTCGAAAATAAGAGCTTTTTAGGCATTATGAACCATAAACTCTGTGGCTTATGGTTTCAATTAGCTTACAAAGCAACGAGGGCCACAGATAACGTATACTTTAAGAATTATTCTTGAAAAACATGAAATTCCGTGCAAAGTTACAGCATTTTACGGTATCAACAAAAAAATTGAGGATAATAATTATCGCCGCCCGGTAAGGTAGATAGCCCCTAGATTGGCTAGGTGCTAAATTAAATAGCCCCATCTGGTAACACTGAGCGGAATGACATTTCAATCGGATGCGTTCGTATCAACTCGGCTATTCTCGGAACAAAAACCAAACGGAACGCACTTCGTTCGAACGGGATTGCCACCAAGGTCACCAAGCCATAGAGAAATGGCGTCAAATTTTAACAAAAACTGAATATTCGCATTCGCATTCGCGTTCGCGAATGTCCAAAGTATAACATTCGTTACATCACTAAGCGATACTGTAAGAAATTGGGATTCAGGGTCGAACTCTCTATATTAACATGAAGGAACCAAGGAACCTTCTATCACGCTCTATCTCGGTTACATTATACCTAATTCTCCTCTCTTTCTAACACAGCCACAAAATAGCCAAATACCAGTGAAGGTCCAAAGTTTTAAATGTCGTCGACAGGGGCGTAGCGTGCCTTGGTGGGGCCCCGTATAAAAAAAATATTTGGGGGCCCTTATGAAGGGTAAAGATTTCTCACATTTATCTTTGCTTACGCACGTCGGGGGCCCCCGTGGCCCGGGGGCCCCGTATAATTGATACGGCAGATACGGCGGTAGCTACGCCCCTGGTCGTCGAGTACAGAGTTCGACCTCAATTTTTACGTTCAATTTCATGGTCGCACTCAGGAAATTAACTGATTAGTCCAGGAAATTATGTTTTTTCATCTGAATTATATGGCAACACTGAGAATTGCTGGCTACATAGAATCTCTGACAGAAGGAGGACGAATATAAACAGATATACGACTAGCTGTGGCCACGGCTCCGTCTGCGTCTGCGCAGAATTAGCTTATTGCCATCCCTCGGGAACTATGCGATTTTCCGGAATTAAAACTTTCCTATGGCTTTCCTCGGGACTGAAACAATTTCTTTACAAAATTCCAACTAAATTGGTTAAACGGTTTAAACGTGAAGGGATAACAGGCAGACAGATATACATATATTTTCGCATTTATAATATTAGCATTATGGATGTTGGTGATGATAACATAGAGATCAAGCTCAAGATTTAAAAATAACAATAAATTCCTGAACTAAATTTGCATGTAAACCATCACTAAATTATATAACTCAGATAATATACTACAATAGAACTATTGTATGCAGCAGCCGCGATCATTCTCAGCTCTAACGCGTTCTCGTAAAGTTTAAATTCATTTGTACAGACATACCAATTAAGTCGGAGTATTCTATGGAAATGAGAGGATCTTTGTCTTTGCCTCTGTCTGTCCATCTCGAGAACTGTTTGGTTTCACTGGAGAATTTATACTTATCTGTGGATGATTGTATTGTTGTGATTTTATAATTAGGTACTTCCTGCATTACAAAAGGGCCCATGACCAGATAATAATATAGTATATTAACTACATCTAATCTAACTAATATTATAAATGCGAAAGTATGGATGGATGGATAGATGGATGGATGGATGGATGGATGGATGGATGGATGGATGGATGGATGGATGTTTGTTTTGTGGCGACTGTACATATTAGCTACTTGCTATTTTATTAGCTAGACTTTATTGTGGAAAACTATTTCGTAGTGTGCGCATGTGCTGTAAAAAAGAGAATACTGTCGAATACGCCGGTCTGAATGTCTGTCATCTTTGCCACATGCTGGTTTCCTAGTTTTCTCTTTCCCTGTGTATTTGTGTGTAGCTATTTTCATTTGTTTGTGTTCTTAATATAGTGATATACTGTTAATGGTGGATTGCTTGTTTATTTGTTGCGTTAGTAGCACCCCATAGTTTGTTACTCAATCACGCCAGAACGGCCCAACGGATCTGGATGAAATTCGGCACACAGATAGAGAAAAGACTGGAATAGCAGGCTACTTTTTATCCCGGAAAATTGCGTAGTTCCCGCGGGATAGCGATAAACGAATTCTTTGCAGACGAAGTCGCTGGCACAGTACATACATAAATCGCGTCTTTATCCCTTACGGGGTAGACAGAGCCGTAACAAGACCTATAGGAGACGTTTAGCATAATTACGGGCGTGTAGGTGGAAAGGGGAATCAAAATAGTGATGGGTTGCTAGCATCGCCTATGGGGCTTTTGTCATTTGCTTATCGCTATCCCGCGGGAACTAAGCAATTTTGCTGGATAAAACTATCATATATATTATTAGTTGCGTGAAACCGGTGGATGCAGGTGGCGACTTGTCGTTCATTATGGTGTGCTAAGGGAGAGGCCTTTGTTCAGCAGTGGACGTCTTCAGGCTGATGATTATGATGATATTATGTTATCCTTCTTCGGGACTAAAACTATCTTTATACTATCCTACTAGTAGAATTATAAATGCGAAAGTTTGTGAGTGACGATGTGAGTGTGTATGTTTGTTCTTCACGCTAAAACGACTGGACGGATATGGATAAAATTTGGTACGATGATAGCTGGTACCGTAGATTAAAACACAAGCTACTTTTTATCCCGGAAAATTGTAAAATTCCCGCGGGATAGCGATAAACATATCAATTGCTAAATCTACGCGGACGAAGTCGCGGGCAGAAGCTAGTCTAATAATAAAGTTAGCTGAAGAGGGTCGAAAGTCTGTACATGGAAGATATTAAAAAAAAAATAGGCTGGGGATACTTAGAATCGATAACAGAACACGTTCCAACAGTTTTTGGAATTTTTGTCTGTTTATCTGTTTGTCTGTATATTTGTGCGCGCATCACGTGAACAGCTGAACGGATTTTGTTGGAAACTTTACTAATCTGTTGAGAAAATCACCGGCCAGGTGATAGGCTACTTTTTATCCCGGAAAATTGCACAGTTCCCGCGGGATAGCGATGAACATGTCGAAAATCGCAGCTGCCTAGAGTCGCAAAGTAAATAAATATTGCTTCAGTATCATAGAGGTGTACTAAGGAGGGGTTTTCAAAATTCCCACGGGATTTAATATCGCTTATTTTATAAAAAAAATACCAGTTAAATGTCAGAATAGGGGTGTTAAGTGCCTGTTCAAATATGCATAGCAATATGTGACTTTTGTCAATAAATGAAGTCTACGCGGACGAAGTCGCGGGAAAAAGCTACCTAGTTTATAATAATACAATATCAGAGTTTAGGAAATGACCGGCACTATTCATTAATAACATTTATTTCGGATGGCCGAAACAATGAAGCTGGGTAAACTTTCACTGTATGTATGTTTATCAGTATATCACGTGGAAATTATGCAACTGCTCTTGTTTTAGTTTGTTTAATAAGTACAATAGCGGGTTTTTATTTAATTATATTTAACCAGTGACATAGATCAGATGATTACCAATCCGGACGAATAGTTTTTTTTTTAAATAGGGTGAATGAGTAAGTAGGTCTGGTCTGATAGTATTTAAGTGAACTCTACATACTTACAATTTTTAAGAGATCTTATAAATTTGTTTTTAAAGGCGCCGCCCCACTATACACGTCACCCACGTGGGTCCATTGGTCATTTCGTGCGCAGCGTGTGCGTGCACTGCTGTGAAAATGACCGCCTACATTTTGTTACGGAGCGAATATATACCTACGTGCGTAGCGTGACCGCTCGCTGCAGTGGGGTCATTGGTCATTGGTCATTGGTCATTTATAATCATTCAGGTCATTGGTAATTACAATTGTGTTCGAAATCTAAATCTACTATACATATGGGTATAGTATAACAAATTACTAATTAAAAACTTAAAAATCTGAATAATAAATTCTACTAACAAAAATAAAATTCAAAAACTAAAACAATAATGAGATCAGGATCACAAATCAAAAAAAAAAAAAAAAACAAAAAAAAAAACGAAATTCCCACGGGATTTAGTTTTTATTTTACGGGCGTCGGCGTCGGGCGTCGTCGCCTTTATAACTAAAGTACTTACGTGAAATTTCGAGAGTAAATATGTACTTTATGGGTGCAAGAAGGTGACAAAAGAACCTCATAAACTATAGACTATCCCCTATATTCATAAACGCTTTATAGGCATCTGCTAACTTAACAATCGTTTGTCCTTATCTGTCACATTGGCATTTACCTTTTACAGATAAGGACAAACGATTGCTAAGTTAGCAGAAGCCTAAAGAGCGTTTATTAATAAGGGGGTATGTGTCAAAGAGAACTAGATTGTTGCTAAATGTTGCGCAAGGGCATGGGAGCCTTATGGTAATTACGAATTTCTGTGGGAATGAAGACGGGCCTTCTGAGCGTAAAGACTTACCAGAGGCCTTTTTGTAGGCGTGGGTCGCAATCACAATAACACTCCGTCTCTTTCTAAGCATGATCGCGAGCCACGAAGACGAACAAGGGCCTTACCATGACGTCTTAATGCGTTTCAGTTTAGGTTCGCTCGCTGTGAGATTCATACTAAAAGTGACAGCTAAAACCTGAAGGTATTTTTTCGGAATAAAATTCGGAATAAATGGGCTAAGTATATTATTATTAAACAAACGGATAACTCACGTATAAATGTTGAGTGATGCTAGACATGGTTTATCCAAATCAGTCCAGTCGTTTCAGCGTGAAGAAGGAACAAACATACACACACATCGTCACATCCATCCATCCTCACAAACTTTCGCATTTATAATTTTATGCGAATAGGAAGGCAAACGAGCAAGTGGGTCACCTGATGGTAAGCGATCACCACTGCCCATAGACACCCGCAACCCCGGAGGGATTGCAGATGCGTTGCCAACCTAGAGGGCTAAGATGAAATGCCTCTTGTGCCCGTAATTTATAATAGTAGGATTATTTACGACTGTTTTTTTTTCAGCTGTTAAACCTGCTGTTGTTAGCAGCACTGGCCAGCTGCGAGCCTCCAGTGCGCTACAATTATCGGGGTAGCAACACCTACCAGAACTCAGGGTACAACTCCCCGAGCAACAGCTATCTGCCGCCAAGCACAGGTATACTGGGCTCAGTGGCGTGCAGGGGTTCGCAGGGTAAGCAGCGGTAATGTAGCGCTGCCTACCTATCCCTAGTGTGCTCTGTGCTCTATACTTCATTTAATTTAGAATGAGAAACCAGAATAATATTATATTGCGTCTGATCAACCTGTTCTTACCTAGCAAATTAGTACGAGTACAGTGCAATAGTTTGACAGATTAAACATTTTTTTTTTTAAATACCTACCTTGAGCATTGAGTTCAATACCTAAGAGCCTTCACCACTCTCTTTTAAGTTCCAGTTATCTTAACTGTCAGTTATCTATGATGACGTCTCTGTCTGTTTCTTAGTACCTAATAAATAGACGTAATCATAGATGGGTGAAACAGGCCCTATAAATCAAGGAGCTTCAAGCTAGGCTTAACGCCTTTGCAGGTTTCGGGGCACCAAGCGAGAGCTACCTCCCGGCGAGTTCTTTCGGCGGACAATACGAGGACCACGGCAGCCACGGAAACGACCACGGACACGACCACGGCCACGACCACGAAGTTGTAAGTCCTTTTTCTGATAGTTAATTAGGCAGTTAACAAAAAGAAGGAATGAAAATACAGAAAACAACCGGCCTAGTGTGACTCGGGCTTGCGCACCGAGAGTTTCGTATTCAGCAAGCGAATATGCGAACCCAATGTTGGCAGAACCCTGCTCCTAAGCAAAACGTAACGCCTGAGATCATTTTATATTGGTTACTTAAATAGACGGACTGAGATAAAAATACTCTGTTTTTAGTATGTATTTGCTGTTATAGCGGCAACAGAAATACATCATCTGTGAAAATTACAACTGTCTAGCTAACACGGTACATGAAATACCTATAGCTTGGTGACGATATACAGACGGACAGCGGAGTCTTAGTAATAGCCTAATCGGGTCCCGTTTTCAGTCTTTGGGTACGGAACGCTAAAAAGTAGAGGATAATGAAATACTGTCTTTCTTCGTTTACAGCTTTTATTGTTGAATTAGTCATTATTTTCGCCACATTTCTTTTCACATTTGTAATCTTCGCCAGGTATCCTTTATTCAAGTCCTAGACTTTTTAAATTTGTAAAGCACATAAGAACTGATCGGTTTCAACCTGTAAATACTATCATCGTTCGAGTAGTAAATATCTCCGTAATCACCGAACGTTATGCTTCTGATATAGAAATCTATATTAGCTACCTTAACTGCTGTCCCATTCCCGCAATCAATTTCATATATACCATCCAGGGTTACTCCAAAGGTTTTCTGTTCGTCACTCAAGAAGTGGTAAACGAGAGGCAGCACCGTATTTTTAACAGCATCCTCCTGTCCATCACGTACACAAAACAAACCACACATGTTAACAAAATGTATGTTTCTCTTGTAATCAACTTCGAACTCCATGACGGTTTGCCACTCACCAACTTTAACAGCTTTGGTGTTATTTCTCACTTTATAAATCATGTGATTATTGGCGTCTATGAGATACATCACATTATTACGAATTACTAACTTCAAAACGTTCACATTGAACAGTCCTACATTCGTAGCATTGTTGTACACAGCGTCATATTGGTATAAACCGTCTTCGGATCCGAAAAATACATCGCTAGTGTCCGCATCCACCGCAGTAGCCTTATTTTTAGATATACCACCAATCTTCTTAGACTCCTTTGTTATAACGTTTACGTAACCTCGTCCTGAATTTTGCAAATCGTCGTCCATGTACGAGAAAAACAGATTTCTGCTTGCCGAGTCATATGCCAATTCTCTGGGGTCTGCAAACTCGTTGGTCAGTAGTTCCTTCTTATAGAACCGTGACCCTATTTGCTGGACTGGGCCGTCTGCGACATATATCATCAACTTTGCGTCCACGCAAAATAGGAACACTACGAATATGAATTTCATTGTTTACTACGTTTATACCGCTGCAATGCACGTGGTCAACTGATGTCTCTGTATTTATGTTTCCATCTACTTTATCTTTACAATTACCAATTTATATTTACTGGTGATAGTGTGGGAATTGTGCAAAATTTGCTTATGCGCTTCTGTAAATAAGAACTAGGTCGTGTTTATTGAATGGTATGATGGGTGATGTCCCCGCCGACCGTCACACTCTATGAACAACATGTTAGGTAATTTGGGATTTTAATAGATAACATTATTAGCGTCATGGTCAAAAGGTGAACCATATTTAACTGAGTCCGAGTATGAAAAGAGGATATGGATCGGTCAAAAAAACTGGCCAAGTAGTGGGAGTGGGATTACACGAAATACGTAATTCCGGTGTGTGGACCTTTCATTTTGAAATTTTATCGTATTTTTAGTAAAAAATATATCTCAGTGAATCATCTGAAGATCCCCATAAATTTGTTTTAGCTTTAAAGCTGTTGTAAAAACTTATTTTAGCTTTTTACGAACAACGTAAATTCTGTTTCTGTTAAACTTTCTCTCTCTCTCTCTCTCTCTCTTTTAAATAGCTTGTTTGTCACTAGACTGGGGTTTTATTTTATTTAATAGTAGCCTCTGCACGAGACTTCGTCTGAATCGAATAACTTAAATGTCTATTTCGTTATTTTTTTCCTTCGCTGAAACTACTTAAGTATACTATTTTTCAGGGTAAATTTACGTAAAACTAGATCAAAATTCAGCTCATTCTCTACAAAGCGTTAAAGCGTGATGGAGTAACAAACATTCAAACATACCAACTCTCTCATTTATACTTGTGTAATTAGGAGTTCGATACAGGCTTTCTTTTCGTCCCCCAGTAGGACATTAGAACTAGACGAAATTAAACTCATAAATTAAAATAATGATAATTTATTCAGTACTATTAGTTTGTTGACTTTTATCACAGTCTTGATCCTCACTCTTCTTCAGCCTGAATAGGGACTTCGCATCAGCGTATATCAAGTTATCTTTGTCATCAAATGCTGCACCAAAAGCATCATCTACATCATAAATGTTCTCAAGAACATGCTTCTCTTTATTTACAACATATATCCCGTTTTGGACGCACGCGTAAACATTACCCTTACCATCTGTAGTCAGACCTCTTATAAACATACCATCAGTATCTTCATAGCCTACAGCATCCTTAGTACCTTTCTTTTGACTGTACAAACCAGAATAATTAGTGAAAAACAAATTATCGCCACCATCAATAACGAAATGATCAACTTTAGTGTCTTCCAGATCTTTGAATCTTTTTATTTCACCGTTTACAACCGTGTATAGAAACTGCGATGGGTATTCAGAGAAATACAGTGTGTCTTTGAAATAGAGCGACCAGATGTCAGTGTCTTTCGCGATGAAGAATTCGGCTTTGTTCTTGCTATATTTGTAGATACCTTCGCTGCCTCCTATGTAAACATCGTTAGTGTTGGAATCCACGCTTTGAGCAAAACCGTTAGGCACTCCATCTATATCAGTAAATTCTTTGTTATTTAGATTAATTTTGGCCGTTTTGAACGCGTCATCTCCCTTTTTTGTGGTGTAGCTGAAGTATAAAGTGTTGGTAGTTTTGTCGGTGGTAAGGAGGTACGGTCTATCGAGGTCAGTCTTCAGGGTTTCGATGGTGTAGTGGATGTTGCTGATGACGGGACCCTCGCATGGCGCGTTACGTCTCCTGACACCGGCTTGGACTGATATGATGGACAGGATGGAAGACAGGAGGAATAGCAGCTTCATGTTTAGCTGGAATAAACAAGTACACGTTAACTAAACGATGCTAGTCCAAACAAACAGAAAACAACTGCCAATCAGCAGTGCTTGCACTGTTGTGTTCCGCTGTGGAGAGTAAGACAGCCGGGGAAATTACAGGCACAAGAGGCGTTTCATCTTAGCCGTCTGGGTGGTAACTCATCTGCAATTCCTCGGTGTTGCGGGTATCCATGGGCAGTGGTGATCACGTCAGGTGACCCACTTGCTCGTTTACCTTCCTTTTGGTAGGTATAAAAAAGAAGAATAAATAGAAATAGCAGTTAAAACACAAAATAAATAGCTCGCTTAATAGCGAATCCAATGTTTGTGTGCCAACAATTTCAATTGGTTTTATAGATTCGGGGCCTATGCTATGACTGACGGACCGACGTACGAGAATGGTCCACAATTTAAATTGGTTTTGTAGATTCGTAGCCTATGCTACAGAGTACGAGAGTGATCCAGTAAAGGTTTCATTTTCTCTTTGTCAATAAGAAGATAATTAACAACAAATAACAAATACAATTTTAACTAAAATAAAGATACCTATAAATAAAATAAACAAAACTAGGACTATACAAAATAAAACAAATAAAATGTTGAATTATAAACTGATTTTACTAACTTACCACTACAATCTGCTGCTCTGTCTTTTAAACTACTACAGAATATTACAAAATACTGAACACTCGCATGGAACAGAATAAAGCAAGGAGTCGCCAGTAATTTGACAGTAGTATAAAAATATTTTCACATGTAAACTGCATGTTTTTTTCAGTTATTGAAGAAGTTTTTGGGGTTCCGTACTGTCTGCTGCTTAGCTCAGTTTTGTCTTTGAATTTAAGCTATTTTCACACATTTTATATTACCGTGGCTCTTATACTTAACTATGAACAATGAATAATAATAATAATAATAATATTATTTAACAACCTAATTAAAGGAAATTTCGATACAAAAGTATATTTACAATTTTTTTTGCTCAATATACCAACCAACAAACATAGTCTAATGTTATATTATTCATTTATTACCTAGTATTCCCCAGAAATTTCACAAACGTAAAAAAATGTAAAACTTGCAAACTTCAACTTTGTGCTATCAGAGGCCTTACCATCTTATGCGATTCAGTTTAGGTTCGCTCGCTATCAGATCCATACTAAAAATGACGGCTAAAACTGGAACTGAGTCTGAATTGAATCGCATTAAGACGTCATGTAAGGCTCCAGTACGTAAGATTCGAAATTACGCAAATTTTCAAGTCTTCAAATTACTTAACTCCTCAATAAATAATGAATGAAATGAAATGAAATGAAATGTTTATTGCCAGACTTACGTCCATAATATAACAGAATATTTGAAAGAAGAAAGAAAAATTTAAATTAAATGTCAAATTTGCTCAAGTTAAATCAAACTAAAGTATATAAAATTAAATGAGGTCAAATCAAATTAAATTAAATCAATCTATTAAATTAAATTAGACAGAATTAAATCAAATTAAATCAAACAAATAAAATATAGTAATAAAAGTCCAACATCACGGGTTACCCCTATCCCGTGATGATTGGCTTATGATATGCCCTCCAGCGCTCATGAAGGGGGCTGGCGTCCCACTCCCTCACCGCCGTAAGCAAGGCGTTGGAGGATGCGTAAATTGCCTTCCTGGCGGTGGCTGTCCTCGCACGCAGCAGCGCAGCCCAGCCCGGCGCGCGCCCCTCCGCGAACATGGCGCTCGCACTGCACCTGCGCGGAAGCCGGAACATGGCGCGCCAAGCGTCGTTGAAATAAATAAATATTTAAATAAACTTGAAAAATGCGACTCTACATATGTCCCTGTTCGGATTCACGCAAAACGACCCGTCAGAGGTTATCTAATATCAACTAGCTTGATATGACATATAAGGTAAATCATCCATTAAGGCAGACTGAGACAAACTAAACGATATACTGTATACAATTTATGAAAAACTTTATTTATAATAGGTATTACCTACCTACCTACTATCAAATTAATCAAGAATTGACTTCTTGATTATTATTTTTTTGGTTTTACGTGACAGCTGGTATAGGTGGATCAATGATATTACATATGAACTGGGAGTAGATATGTCACTACCGCGCCCGAGTTGAAGATTCATAAATGACCCAATTGTCTCATTTACCTCAAACAAGCCACAGTATGAGTAGTCCGTGACAGTCAATGTGACAGTTGACAGAGCGAACGTTTTTCAAACGCAATTTACTAGGAACGTAACATATCTATACTATGAAATATCATTGAGGTGGATAGAAAAATTCGTAGGCTTACTTACTCACATGCTATGGGTGGTGTAGCGGTATAGCACGCATCACGGAATGATGAGGATCCGGGTTCGATTCCCGGCCATAGCTTTACTTTTAGTACTTTTCTATGTGTTCTAATTTTCAGTGTCATATAGAAATTTAACTTAATTTAAATAAAATAATTACGGAAAACTTCTTCGTACACTTGTATTATAAATAGATTCTTTAGGTTAGGTTATTATTATGGATACCTTATAAAAACGCTACTAAAATGAAATTCCAATGACATAACAAATTCATTTATTTTAAAATTGTTTTAAACACATTCGTCATACCTAGTCGGCCTGAGTTTATGTACAGAAAGATCATCGGCATATACCATGTTATTTTTATCATCAAACGCTACACCAAAAGCATCATCAACTTCGAAATGCATCTTCAAATCATTTCTCGTCTTGTTAACAACATATATACCATCCTTAACTACAACATAAACAGCACCATTCAAATCGATAGACAAACCTCTTATAGACATATTACTTGTGTCTTTGTAATATACAGCATCGTTTTCACCTTTTTTCTGCCGATACAGACCAGTATAATTTGCGTAAAACATATTATCATCATTGTCTATAACGAAAAATAGTACGTTACCTTTTAAATCTTTGAATATTTATGCCTTTCCATCTACCACTGTGTAGGTATTTTCAGAATCAGAATAATAGAGAGCGTGTTTGCAAAACAACATCCAAATATGTACGCCTTTAGCACTGTGCAATTTAGCTACATTAGTAACTTTATTATATTTATACACACCATTATTTCCTCCTATATAAACATTATCATTTGCATCAACACATTGAGCAAATCCATCATTTAATCCATCTATATCTGTAAATACTTCAGTTTTTAGATCAATTTTCGCTGATTTACATATTGTATCATTTGGATAAACACTGTAACTGAAGTAAAGAGTATTAGTGCTGTCAATACTTAACAGGAAAGGTCGATCTAGCCCAGTTTTTAGTGTTTCTTTGGTATATATGACTTCATTTATAACAGGTCTGTCGCACGGAGCTTGGCGTTTAGTAACACCAGCTTTGGTGAACATCACACATGATAATACTAGTAGTAGCTTCATGTTTGTCTGAAATTTTAAAAATGAATAATTACACACTCATCCCCTTATTCATTAAACGCTTTAGGCTTCTGCTAACTTAGCAATCGTTTGTCCTTATCTGTGAAAGGTAAATGTCAAAGTGACATAAGGACAAACGATTACTAAGTTAGCAGAAGCCCATAGAGCGTTTATGAAAAAGGGGGTTTGGGGTGCGTGTCGGGTTACCTCCACGTGTGGCCAGGAGCTGCGGTTCGTTACTGGATCCATCCGGGGGGAAGAGCAGTGCTTGGTCCGGTGCACCCTGGGCAACGGCTAATAATTTCCTGGCAGTATCTGAGGGATATCATTGACCGTTGGCTAAGAGCCCGACAGGGGGGAGGGGGGTCTTTGACCATATTACCGTACAACGTTGCCGACATTTTGTTGATTTTGTCACAAGATTTTATAATAAAATTTTTACCCTGACATTGGCGAAGTTGTCGTCGCTATAACGACTTGTAACGCCACAAATAAAAGAAGAAGAAAAAGGGGGTTTGTGTATATACCATACGCTACCGTCCTAATTTAAAAGGGCGCATTTCCGAACCGAAAAACACACAGATTAGGCATTAATCTATACACTATATACTGCTGTTCTATTTCAAGAGGACGATATTCTAATTCATAGGTTTGAAAAAATTATTATAGATTGACGCTAATTGCATACAATTAGTGATTGTGTGGGAATTTAGATCAAATTGGTAAATTTACAAAAGCATTAAAATGAATTGGAATGAAGGATAGTCAATTTTTTTTTTAAAACGTTAACTTAATAAAGCGCATACTTCCCACATTTACATGTACGTAGGTAATCGAAAACAATAGTTTGTTTGCATTTATTAATGTAGTTTTCTTTATCGCAACGTGATTGTTAAAATAAATTAATCAATTTAACAACACCGCACCTATCTTTAATCAATGTATTTTTTTTATTTATCGTTTGTTTCGTGTTTTGCAAAACTCACTTGTTCTAACTGTGTCTTCTGGGTAACTAAACTATAAGGCATGGTTTTACAAACATTATAAAATATAAGTAGTACGCGATGTTAGAAGAACAGAAGAAAACGTAGAGACTATCCTAATAAAATATTTTTAGCAAGCTAAGTAATTAAGCATTTTTATTATTTCACCAATGGTTTCTAGTTTCTTGTGTCAAATAATGACTCATGAAATCTGTTGTCAAATTGTCACACCATGCTACAATTTACTATACTTCATTTAATTTAGTATGATAAATCACAATGGCATTATATTGCGTCTGGTCAACTATTACTTTCCTAGCAAATAGTACAGTGCAATAGTTTGGCGGCCGCAAAATAAAATTTTATTAATGTCACTTTATTTGCGTGTCGTTAATTGTTACTCTAGTACACATTGTAAAGAGATAACAGTTCACGAGCCGCAATATAATGTTGTTGTGGTTTTTCATTCTAAATTAAATGAAGTATAGGTATTACATTCAAATGACGTCAGTACACTCGCTATGTGTGTTTGTGCCACCTGTAAGGCTTATTGTCTAACTCGCTCGCAATCGCCATCGTGTTCATTTTGACAGTTCTTGTATGAATGTGTCAGCTAGCTGATTCCGATGCCAATTGTCAGTGAACTGTCAAAATGAACACGATGGCGATTGCGAGCGAGTTAGACTAGCCTACAGATCGGCTACTATTTTTTTGTACGACAAGGAAGTCAATAGCTAGCCGCGGTCATCAAAAACTAGTCACTGGCTGAAATATTCCAAAAGCACACTTTTAATTAAATTCAAAGCACTTTTTAGTGTCTATGTTAATGCTACTATTATTATAAATGCGAAAGTTTGTGAGGATGTGTATGTGCGGATGTTTCTTACTGTTTCACGCCAGAAATGGCCAGAATGGCGAAATAGCCAAGCTATTAAGCCAGCTATTAAGAAAATCAGTGGCGGTTACTGATTTCAGAATATTTTTAGAAATGTAAATGAGTAATGCTTTATTGTACAAATATAAAGAAAGAGATACAATTCACAAAAAAATAAAAACACCAAAACTACAAATGTCACCTACACTGCGTCTCTACACACGTCTCTGTTCTATGCGAATATATTTTCCTCCACGGACCGGTTATTCCACACGTTCGTTTTATTTTCTTTGTATGTGGGCAAAACCAATGCTTATAAATACAAACACACATCCACACACACATACACACAAATAAAAAAACGCTAAGCTTTATCAAATTCTTTAAACTAGCGGCGCATTCGGCAAATCACCAGATAAGAGCGCCGCAAGAAACTTAACAAAAAGTCATTTTGACCCACGACGGAACAGAGAAGGTAAATGCGTTTAGGGTGATAGCTTGTGTGTGTGTGTGTGTGTGTGTGTGTGTATTTGTCCGCAAACTTATGTTCCCATCTATCTTGAGAACGGTTGGACCGATTTAATTTAGATGCGGTTTTCTGTATTAGGTTCGTAGTTCTTTAGCGGTGGTTCTTAGATAGGTGTTATAGTGTTTGTCCGTTAGGGGGCGCTGCAATATTCGTATATGTGAAATGCGAATGTACCCATTTATCTCCATAACGGTTGGACCGATTTAAATGCGGTTTTCTGTGTTAGGTTTGTATTTTCTTAACGGTGGTTTTAAAACGAATACATAGGTATTTATAGTTCTTGTTACCCTGCGTCTCCATCCATCCATCCATAGCAGCCCTAAGTTCGTCCGTCTTCGGACATAGGCCTCCTCTCCATTTCTCCACGCCTGGCGATCGACAGCCATACGCATCCATCCTCCACCCGCCTGTCGGCAGATATCGTCCATCCACCTCATTGGTGGTCTCCCTCTACTACGAGTGTTTTCACGAGGTCTCCACTCGAGTGTTCTCCTCGCCCAACGATCGTGGTTCATCCTGGCAATGTGCCCTGCCCATCTCCACTTATTCCTCTCGATCTCTTCCACCACGTGTCGAACTTTTGCGACTCGTCTGATCCACTCATTTCTTTATCGATGCATGACAGTTATCCCGAGCATTGACCTCTTCATTGCTCTCTGTGCAACACGCACCCTGGGTCTATAACGCGATATATGTATATGTATGTTGTTACAGCCAAAGTCCTACGAGTTCGGGTACTCAGTGAAAGACGCCCAGTCGGGCAACGACTACGACCGGAGGGAGAGCTCCGACGGCAACGTGGTGCGGGGGGAGTATAGGGTGCAGCTACCCGACGGACGCACGCAGATCGGTAACGCTGGCTCACTAATGTTTGACCTAAAAATTATTGACAAATGTTCATTTGACAAACAACGTTTCCCCAAATGATCAATTGGCAAACGAGACATTTGACAAAAGTATCATCTTACAAAAACTCACTTAGCAAATGATCAATTAGCAAATATAATAAAACTAGCTGTTGCCCGCGGCTTCGTCTGCAAAGAATTCGTTTATCGCTATCCCGCGGGAACTACGCAATTTTTCGGGATAAAAAGTAGCCAAAGTCAAAGTCAAAGTCAAAAGTTTATTTTGCAAATAGGCCGCCGAGGGCTCTTTTACATGTCTTTTTTTGAATCTACCAGCGCATTCGGAAAGACCATCATTGCCAAGAAGAATGCGCCGCAAGAAACTTGGCAGAAAGTCATTTTTTCAAAATAAAATAGATTTACAATAGTACTTAAATTCTACTTAACTTACCTAATACAATTAATACATTTTATAAAAGGGATGTAAAAGCTCCCTAAGTTAAGACCGTACCTTAAATTACATTGGTCTATAGTAGAGATGTATAAAGTCTCTACTGGTCAAAGCGAAACAAAATATGCGATAATGATAAGAAAGAGAAAGCAAAAAGTGAATAAAAATAATCTAAGTTCAGTGGAGGTGTAAAACGCCTCCACCGTCAAATAAGTTAATTGGAGATATCTCCAATGTCGATGAGAAAAAGAGCAAAAAAAAATATATTATATATAATAAAAAATATGAAATATGCATTTCATGTCAAGTAAGTAACTGATAAGCTTTTGGATTCCGAAGGCAAGCTTACGTCTGCCGCCCCCAATGTTGGCTCACACGCGCTCATGTCATGCTCTGAAAGCAGAGCGGTACCGAGGGCATGTATCACTTCCGTCCCCACAGGCTCGCTATGGGGACGTTTTAGGAACTTCGACGCTGCTAGCCTGTAACTAGACAGTAAATGAAAAAATAAAACAACAAAAGAAAACGGAAATCCATAAGCTTAACAATATACCTACCTAATACCTAACTTAGCACACATACACATACGACATAGCAATATTTATGTCCTTGTAAATAATTAATAATAATAAAAATAAAAATATTACTAAAGTAAAAAGAAAATAATAATACAAACTAATTAAAACAGGTAGGCACAATATTTAAATTGATAAGATGCTAATATTGATAATGACTATATAATCTTTAATTTTCTTTAAAGCCTTTGTGCTATTCCAGACTTTTCTCTATCTATGTGCCGAATTTCATCCAGATTCGTTGGGCCGTTCTGGCGTGATTGAGTAACAAGCAAACATCCATCCATCCATCCATCCATACTTTCACATTTATAATATTAGTTAGATTAGTTAGATGTCAATTGACCTTTTTCCATTTCACCAAATAATATGTTTCGCATAAAATTGTAAATTTCAAAATTTATCATAGGCGTGCACGGTTTTTTCAGACTGTCATAAAAAAATAACCCTAACCTAACCTTACCGAGTCGCTCCCGCCGGGATGGGTCTTGCTATGGTGTAAAATATGGTTTTTTAGACCAATAGCAGTTTTGTCGAATAACTCAGTTGCTAAATGTTCATTTTGTCAAATAACTATTGATAAGATACCTATAAATTTAACTGTTGATCATTTGAAAAGGTGAGTCACTTGTAAAATGACTAACTAAGTAGTTCTAAAATGATAAATTAGCGAAATATTTTTTTGTAAAACTTTGTTTGTCATGTCAAGTGTAATTTTGCCAAATGACTTTCGGTGAAATGGCAGGACACTGCCGAACTGGCTTGGCCTTGAGCACAGAAGGGAAGATGATGCTCTTCTTTATAGTGAGGAAGGGAAGGAAATGAATTTGCCGCGGGCCCCTGACGTTATAGTTACGCCACTGGCTATCACATCAGCCTTTACAGTCGACAATATCTTTACACTTTAGTGCCTTGTCGCGCCAAGCACTTTGACAAATTCATATTAAAGTGAAATGAAGTGACATGAAGTTACAACGACGAGGCACTAAAGTGTAAAGATATCTTTGACGTCGACTGTACACTGTGTCCAAGGGAAATGGTTTTGTGTTTATAACTGGCAAAGTGCGAGTCGGACTCGCCCACTGAGGGTTCCGCGCAAATTCGGCTAGTGAGTTATAATATCCAGTGTTAGCTGAGCTTTGCTCCTAAGTAAAATGTAGTGTGAGGTCAGTTTATATTGGTTAACTTACTATAGACAGACACACATAAAAAAGTTTGTTTTTAGTAGGTGTAGTTCCTTGATGTTTAATTGAA
The DNA here is from genome assembly GCA_963854515.1 of Pandemis heparana. Classification (NCBI taxonomy): domain Eukaryota; kingdom Metazoa; phylum Arthropoda; class Insecta; order Lepidoptera; family Tortricidae; genus Pandemis; species Pandemis heparana. The sequence goes on from OY978031.1 coordinate 8,184,895, forward strand.
CACATTTTGTTGCAGTGACGTACCACGCGGACTGGCAGACCGGCTTCCACGCCGACGTCAGGTATGAAGGAGAGGCAAGATACCCGGAGCCCGTCAGGCAGCCTCAGAGCAACCAAGGTATACATAGTTATATTATAATTATGAAAAGTACCTATAATAGTACTAGCTTCTGCCCACGACTTCGTCCGCGTAGAACTAGACTTACATTAGGCTACGACCTTTGACATGTTTATCGCTATCCCATAGGAACTATGCAATTTTCCGGGATAAAAAGTAGCCAATTTTTTAATCTAGGGTACCAGGTACCTCCGTTCCAAATTTTATCCAAATCCGTCCAGTCGTATGATACGCGTGAAGAAGGAACAAACATACACACTCGCATCGTCATATCCATCCATCCATCCTCACAAACTTTCGCATTTATAATATTAGTAGGACCTGTAGGCTTATTGTCTAACTCGCTCGCAATCGCCATCGTGTTCATTTTGACAGTTCATGTAAGGGCTGACAATTGGCATCGGAATCAGCTAGCTGTCACATTCATACAAGAACTGTCAAAATAAACACGATGGCGATTGCGAGCGAGTTAGACAATAAGCCTACAGGACGGGGACATTTGGCTTTTCATCTGACCTTATCATTATCAAGGACTTTATAGGATTTCAAAAATCCTCAATGGATAGACTGTAGTGCAATTTTCGAATTTAGAAATGTACTTATACATATATACATAGGTTCGTGAAATACTCCTTTGCAGCCAGAGAACCTTAGGCTTATTGTCTAAATCGCTCGCAATCGTCATCGTGTTCATTTTGACAGTTCTTGTATGAATGTGACAGCTAGCTGATTCCGATGCCAATTGTCAGCCCATACATGAACTGTCAAAATGAAGACGATGGCGATTGCGAGCGAGTTAGAGGCTGGCATAGTCACACAGGTGCAATTACCTAAGCCTCGTAAAAAAATTTGATTAAAAAAAGAAATGTATGTACTCACAAGCTGGAGATGAGAGTTTGTCCTATCAAACTTTACCTTCGAAACTGTAATAAAATTGACCTTTGACATTTTTCAGGGGGCTACAACTACCCGTCAGGTTTCAGCGGGTCCTTAACAGGGTTCCAAGGCAGCGGGGGCCGACCGTCCACCGCCTACGGACCCCCAGGGTTCCACTGATGCCTAGCAAATGGTCACCGTCAATGGTCACCATGTACAAAGATAGTTAAAATGATGTAATAATACTAATACGTAATTACGTAAGCGAGAAGGGAGAAAATACAAAAATAAAAATACAAACAAAATAGGTACACAATATACAAAGGTACATACAGTAAGCTGCAAAGAAAATTAATAAAATTACCTGTATGATTGAGTTATTTTATTTTTCTGCAGCTGACTGTATGTTATAACATTTTTTAACAGTTAAGTGTATTTTAATAAGTTACCATTGTACCTAGGTATAATGATTAGTTTAAGACTTTTGTACCAGTATTATTTTTTAAGAAAATAAACTTCAGAAACAGTATTAGCGAGTTTTTTTATTTTATTAACCGACTTAAAAAAAAAAGGAGGAGGTACTCAATTCGGTTGTATTTTTTTTTCGTCAGTGTTATGAGAAAACCTTGGCCTTGGTCATTTATTTGTGCAAAAATTTTCAACACTGATGTATTCAAAAATCTAGAGCTACAGACGAAAAAACCTACCAACACGTCTAGCACGACAGCGCACAAGAGTCGCGTCGCGCGTGAGATAGATTGCCCGTCTTTTTCTTACTGTTCGTTCTAGAAAGGGACGGGTAATCTTTCTCGCGCGCGACGCGACTCTTGTGCGCTGTCATGCTAGCCGGGCAAGTGCGAGTCGGACTCGCGCTCGAAGGGCTCCATGCAAATATCTAAAAACCAGTGTAAGCAGAGCCCTGATCCAAAGCAAAATGTACGCAGTGTGGGGTCACTTTATATTGGTCACTGATATATACAGACATACATAAATTATTCTGGTTTTTATATACCTGTTGTTATATAGCGGCAACAGAAATACATCATCTGAAAATTTAAACTGTCTAGCTATCACGGTTCATGAGATACAGCCTGGTGACAGACGGACGGACGGACAGCGGAGCCACACGAATAGCGTTTCTGTTTTTACCCTTTGGTTACGGAACCCTAAAAAACGACCGGTAAAAAAAGTCGTCACACTAAAAAGATAGGAGGCTTTAGCGCCATCTATGATCAAGTAGCAGAAGCTAAGAAGATGTTTATACAGCATCTAACTGATAGTGCGGGAATCGATATAATTGATTTTATGACTTTTTGTACAACTAACTAAGCCTAAAATAAATTTAAATAACTGATTATCAATGTAAAATAAGTCTAATATCAAGAACGGATAGTTTGAATTAAGTATTAATTCCTCAGATGGGTTCTAAAGCGCCACCTATTGTCGAGTAGAAATACTACAACATCCAAACAAAATGATCTCTTATTAGAAGGTTACTCTATGATATGAGAGGTCTATAACTACTGGCTATGTATGTCTAGTCTACAAGAGCGGACAAACTGTCGGCTTTCTTTGATTGAAGCAAGCCGCAGGAGTCGGCATTCTCTTTGAGTGGCCGAGCCGCCAAGTCGAATTTGAATTGAGTTTGCAAAAATATTTTCATTCTGCGATGATTTCTGGTAGAGTAAGGTCGTTCTGTTGAAATAATTTTTACCTAATTGACTAATAAATTCCTGTGTTGTTTTTTAAATACGGATTAGATTCTGGTAAGCAGGCTAAGTAATATTTTATTTAAAAAAAATGATCATTTCTTAAAAAAGTATTTTGTCTTCGACTAACTTTCTTCTGTTTATTTTAAACTTAATAATGTGGGGGTGTGTGTTTAATTTAATTGATTAGAAAAAAGCAGCAATTTTGAATTTACCGCTAACTAAAAATTACATTCAGTTGAAAGCTTTCAAAGCTAACTATGCAGAACTTGATGTTTTAAAATAAATTAAATCAATTTTATGGTCATCTCATTGCGAAAAAGATGTAGTTTAATTAGAAACTATTTAGACAGGAATTTATTGACTAAAGTTTCTTCCGCCGTCCGTCACCCCAACAAAAGTTTTTCGAGGAATTTTTGAGTATTTTATTCGCCACAAGTAAAGTAGATACAAACTTTGCGTTGTGAAGAAATTGACCTTTATAGCATTTACGTGTTTCACATTTAGATTTACATTCGTTAAATTTTTACTAAAATGGGTTCGTGTGGTGTGTTTTGTGTATTAAAATGAAGACGTGATTTTTACAGCGAAATGCAGCCATCTAAAAGCATGGTGGATTATATGATGGAGTTACACAGATTGTTTCCGAATTCTTCTGAAAGTAGTAAGTATTTTCTAATGTAATAATGTTCAGTAAATTTACGTGCTTTCGTATCCAACCGTTGTTGTTCATATTATATTGAATCAATTAAGTAAGTATCTAGCTCAATCTCGGGGTCTAATTCTTACTTTGTTTTAGTAAACAGTCGCGTTACTATAGAAAATAAGGTTTTGTATTTCCAATCTCGCAATCAAGCAACCTCGGAGATTTGAAACTATCTACATAACTGTATATTCGGATAGGTCCATATAAATGTTGCGTAATTTTTCGTACCAAACCATTTTCAATATGAAGAAATGGATCTAATCTTATTCTTGTTGCTGACTGAATTCGTCTAAAGAATACGGCCGATATCGCTGTCGCACGGGAATGCAATTTTACAGGATGAAAAATATCCTAGTCTTTCCAAGGACTTCACGAAAATTCGTCAATATTTCAGCAGTTTTGAGTTCATAAATTACTAGTGTTAATTGTAGAAACCACTTCAAGCTTACATTCTCTTATTTATATTTTGAATAGGGATCTTTCAGATAATGCCACAGGAAAGTCTAATTTTTAATGTAATTTAATTCCATTTCAGTTTTTAATATTTAATAGGTAACTAGGCTATGTTTAGTCTATCTCCAGTCTACATAATTACTAAATGTATATCTCTATTCTAATAACATAATCAATTGCTCTTCTACCTTTCTAGTATTGTCTACTCTCTATACTATGGTTTCTGTTGTCCTGTCAATCATTCAAAGGTTAACTGGAAGAGATCCCTTTATGGGATAAGTTCGCCTTGTACTTCTATTTGTCTCATTACCTGTGAAGGAGGACCTAATAAACTAAACCATTCTTAATTTTATTTATAGATATAAATTTTCAGACATCCATTAAATTATAAACCTTTATTTTCCAGCTATCTACACACCAAGCACCTTAAGCTTCCATTCATCATACAGCCAGCCAACACCGAATTACTCTTCAAGCTCAACAGACTCATTCTCTCCGGAAACATTCCCGGAACTTTCCTTCCACCGGTCCCACCGTCAGCCTTCCGAATGCAAACCACCACAAGAAACTCCAAAGTCCATGAACGAAACACCTTTTGCAATAACCAGAAGGCCTATAGTAGGCCGTAAAATTTTGGGCACTTCTGAGCAAAGGTCTCTTCAGCGTTCTCCGGAGCCCCTCTATTATGACCAGAGATTTGGTTGCATGTCCCCTGAAATACTATGGAATAACCCAGAAACCCCAACTCCGACTCCGAATACATGTATTGAACCTAAAACTGACAAAAATGGATTCTATGAACTCTTTCCTGGGGACAGCCGTGGGATAGAGTTGAAAACTCCTGTTAAAACATCTTCAATTTACTCAAACTTGTCCACCAACCCTACCTTCTCCCAAAGCTCCCCAGCCTCCAACTTTGGTATGTTTACCCCACCGCGTTACACAACTCCTTTTAACTACGGGGCAAGATCACCTACAAGCTTAGGGGCAAGCACCCCTTTGAACTTGGGAGCAAGTTCTTCTAGAAACTTAGGGGCGATACCTAGATTCCAAGATGGTGGGGAAAAGATGTGCACATTTTGTCGTAAAAATGGAGAGACCCCGCTTGTGTACATGACCCACACTGTGAAGGAGAAGCGGGGCAACAAGAATATAGTGACCTGCCCCATCCTGCGGTCCCATGTTTGCTCGACGTGCGGCGTTTCGGGGGACCACGCTCACACCATGTATGTATAAGTATTTTTCTAAAATGTACTAAATAAGAGTAGCTATGATTGTCTGTAATTTTTTTTAGTTAGTTGGTATTTGTTTAAATGAAAGTGTAAAGCCGATATTTGTCGTTGGTTTGTTTTTTATCTTCAAGCAAAACTAATTGGAGTCGCCATTATTACTAACTACTGAACAAAATTCTTAAAAATTTAAAATAAAAATCTAACTGTAGGCATACCATTTATAGACAGGGCCGTCTTTAAACTATTTGAGGCCCTGGGCACATTAGGATCATGGGGCCCCTATGACCTAAATATCGGTTATCATTTGGTAATCTGGCAGGAACTAGGGGGCCCCATTCGATCGCGGGGCCCTGGGCACGTGCCCATAGTGCCCAGTGGAGAAGAGGGGCCTGTTTATAGATGTCTTTATTTTAGTGCCTTGGATAAATTAGTATACTTTTCTTATGAGTTTCTTTTTTCTATTCCAGCACATACTGCCCAGTTCTTCGAAGCAGCAACAATGGTATGCCCCTCAAATCTACCACAATAACACTTAAAAACACTCGAATCAAGAGCAATGGTAGAAGGCGCTACTAACCCGTGGGGTAACTATATCTAAAGGCTGGATTATACTTTGTTTAGTGCAACTGTAAAGTGATTATTTAACTTCTCATCTGCGCTTGTTATTTAACAAAGTGTAATGTAGCCTTAAAGCTTGGGGTGGGGGCGAAAGGGGAAATGGGAAATGTTTTGCTATGTTATATTTAAGATTAATTTCATATTGTTTTTTGGTGACTTGAGTTTTTTTTACTGTGAATTTATGTGACATGGGATTATTCATATGTTATGTGCATTTGTATGGTCAAGGTAAACTAACAAAACTTAACTTTTTTTACGTTGGGGAATGAAACGTACATACAGATGTAGTGCGGAATGATTTTCCATATTTCGTTGAATCCCATGCGGTTTTCAACTTTAACGACATTTGAATAAGGTTCTTATTTATAAAACAATTTAATCTGACAGCTGCATTGTATACACGACTTTAATAACATGGCACTAAAGTTGAAAACCAGATAAAATTTAACGAAATGTCATTGAAAATCATTTTGCACTACACCTGTATAAAGTATACCACTTCATTAATTGTATAACTGTCGTATTTTTAAAACATCATTTTTGAATTATGGCAACAATTTAAATTTTTTAATTCTTAGTTTCTTTTTACATTTTTTAACGTCGAGTTTTTATGGTATTGTGTACTAATTGAGAATTTTTTGAAAAATCGCAAATGCTCAAAATTTGGTTTTTCGTTTTTACTATTTTTAGTTTTAATTTTGACTAAGTATAAATCATGGGCAAACATTTTGACAAAGATTGACTATGGCAATTACATTAAAATAGCATAAATCATGAAAAGAAAATTGTGACTCATCAGTAACTTGAATATTTTTGACAATTCCTTAAAATCGTGCATTTTTACAGATTTACTAAGCTTTTTATACATCGTTTTTACATGTTTTATTATTTTTGACAGCTGTATGCAATTTACATTATGACCGGTAATATATACTTAATTAAGGTAGGTAACTATACACTTGCAGTTTTTAATTTGTGTCTGGAACCTGGAAGCACAATTTGGTTTTTATAAAACAAATTAAAACTTGTATTATACAAACTGACGTAAACTATATGTAGAATAAACTGTTTTTAACATTTTAACATTTTTCTGATAATTTCGACAGCTCTATGCAATTTACATTATGACCGATAATATATACTTAATTACGGTAGGTACCTATACACTTGCAGTTTTTAATTTGTGACTGGAAGCTGGAAGCACAATTTGGTTTGTATAAAACAAATTAAAACTTGTATTTTTTATATGTTGACTTGCGATTGTGCCTTATTTTGATTAAAACTTTAAAAACTTGATTATAATTGATAAGAGGGTACTTATTAAAATCCATAAAGTTTAAAATGTATAATGGGTTAAAATACATAATGGTTAAAAATATTTAATGCGATTTACTCAGAAAATTGCAAATTAACGGAATTGCTATAAACTAAACCTAACCTAACCTAAACCAATCTATAGATCACGCTATAAAAAAAATCATATACCTAATAGTTTCACAGAAAATGGCATTATATATTTTGAACTTTATATATTCTGAACCGCTCACTGATAAGATAGTGTAGGTAGATTTATAGATTGACAAATATGGTTTTGCAGTATAGAATAGAAAACTATGCCGGGATAGTTAGTTCGTTAGTTTTTTATGTCTGTCTAAGGGCGTCAATTTTCCCAGTGTTAAATAAGTGCCAATAAAACATGTCTGCCATTTCACACAAAAAAAAAGTTAAGAGGTCATGGTGGATTAAATTTGAACTCTATTGATTTTAAAAATCGATCGACATTAAGATTATTATACAAACTGACGTAAACTATATGTAGAATAAACTGTTTTTAAGATTTTAAATTTTCTCTGATAATTTCGAGCCAATTTACTATTTATAAAATGATCATGTTAGCTTTGAAATAAAACTGAACCGCCTACTCACTATAAAAATGATATTCAGTATGATGTGGTAGTAAAAAAAATATTATTTTAATATAATGCTACATCCAATGGTTTACTAAAATAATGTTTTCACAGAAAAGTGATTTGTAACTAGAACTTTCCTCTAATGATATTTTGTTCTTAATTCCTGCATGTAGATTTCTGTTGATTAATTGAACACAAAAAGAAGCAAATAAGAAATAAAAACACTCATTATTTTCTTATAAGAAGTAGCATGTATCTTTAGGGTACGAGAACTCTAAAAAGGATGTAATCATACATTCATATCTGTAGAAATATCTAATGAAATGATGTTAACTCAACTTGGACTATGAAATGATTGGGAAAATTCGTAATTGATAGTTTTAAGGTTGATTGGTTTTATAGGTACCTAAAACACTCGAAATTATTATTCAGAAGAATATTTTATGTTTTACATTTTTTTTGTGGAGATTTTAATTTTTTATTGCAAGAGTTATTACTTGTGATTTTTAGTAAGCAAAAGTGAATTAAATTACTTTGATCCAATTCGCCTATTGCAATTATGCTTGCATACTTACTACAAAAATGATGTGATTTGATTATATATTTTGTATTTGTTTAACACTCATGCGCATGGTGGTGAAAAATGGAACTAATTTTGTACATGACTTTCGCATAGACAGTGGCTCCGCTGGCGTTCGATTTTCATCTTAGCCTTACTCCGCACGTCATACTAGGCGTGCATTATTGAGTCACGCATTCCAGGCCTTATATTAGTTGCACCCTTTTCTGTAATCGGGTTTTAGCATTTTTACATTAATTTTATGTCATATTTTAACAGGTTTTGGTATACTAACAAAATTGTGTTTAACATTTTGAGTACATTATGTACAAGATATATTTGCTTTTTTTGTAATAATAACACTTCATGATTTGTTTAAATATATTTATTAAGAACTAATGCTTTTTTATTACTAACTAGCGACCCGCCCCGGCTTCGCACGGTATATTATGCATGTATTATACATATAAACCTTCCTTTTGATTCACTCTATCTATTAAAAAAAAACCGCATCAAAATCCGTTGCGTAGTTTTAAAGATTTAAGCATACATGGGGACAAAGGGATATAGGGACAGAGAAAGCGACTTTGTTTTATACTATGTAGTGATAACTAACCCTTTAAAATTAAATGCATGATTTAAAATTATTTTTGACAACGAAATTACACACATAAAAGTATTTTTTCCTCAAGTCTAAACCGTTATTCTCATAACATACATATTAATAATGTCTTTACGGGGTAGATAGTTCCTAGGGTAACAATACCTAAAGGCCACGTCTAGCGTGATAGTGACAAGGTGGAAAGGGCGATCAAAATAACGATGGGTTGCTAGCCGCATCGCCTTTAACTTTAATAAGATTTTCCCCCATTCTCTCGATGGGCTAATCTATGCTACGATAATGTAGGTACAGTCAAGTGTAAAAATGAAAACTTGATGTACACCACATAGTTTTCATAAATATGTCCCATACCTACCACCTTATGTCACCGGAAAAAGATCTCTCGTATTTATTTTTGCACTTGATCGAACCTTCCAAATTTGTTGTCTATTTTCATCCAACACAACGGAGCATTAGTGTACGAAATTAAAGGCATAACATTGGCCACATTCCTAGCAATGTTATTGGCATTATTTCATACATATAAATCAAAATTATCTGTAACAAATCGACCGCTTACAAATCAGAAACTATTCGGGAGAGGCTAAACTATTTATAGTCGGCAGCTGAAACGTTTCATACGTTTATTTCTGTCTGAAATAACCGGACGTTCATATGGTTTGTACCAGAAAAAAATATTTTGTTTTTTTACAAGTGATAATTGCAAAATGGCGGCTTATGATTGGCCTGTAGACACTGAAAATTTGCCAGTGATGAATATTGTTACGCCAAGAAATGTTCAAATGTGTGGTATTTATGGGATGTAAGTAGTACCAAATACAATTATTGCAATAATTTCAAACGACTGTATGTAACATTCGAGGTGGTCAAATTAGGAACTAATTGTTTGTGCATCCGTGTGACTTTTGCATAGAAAGTGGCGCCATGCGTCAAAATTATTTCAATAAGTTTTCGAGTAAACATCAAAAAAAAATTCTCTAGCCTAGAGTATTTTTTTCCATAAGGTGGGTACTGACCAACGTTACGAGGTGTAATGTAACACGTTAAACTGTGTTACGTTAATATTAAACAGTGGCAATACTGTAGTGTCGTCCCTTTCTAATCTATAAGTTTAAGAAAACGGGACGACACTACTGTATTGCCACTTTTTAATTTCTACTCTGCCTTTTTTTCTCTTTTTTGTACGTAGTGTTACGGGGAAACCAGCGAGCAACGAGCCGCTCGTACGCTTCGAGTGCTCAACCCGGCTGTCGGTTTTTGGCGAATCCTTTGACTGTTACGCGGTTCAGTCAGTAATGAAACTGGCTGGCGAAATGGAGCACAGAGTTTAGACGAGCATGTTACGCCGATTTTTAGAACACAGCGAACATGTTCGATGCGAATGTACATTACACCATTGATTACACCTCGTAACGTTGGTCAGTACCATCAGTACACAGATCGTGCGGATAGTAAGTACTATACAGGTGGCGGCAAATAAGTAAAACGTGGAGGGGATAACCGCAGTATGAAAAACAACATAATTTTCATACTGCGCATATCCCCTCCACGTTTTACTTATTTGCCGCCAGTTATACAATAGTACATTTCTTTGTATGGCTAGTTGGATTGGACAGTTATATTAAAAATTTAAAAAATGTAATTAAAATAAGGCGGTTCCTGTCGGTTGGCAGCAATAAAAATACATCAAGCGCGCGGCAAACACTTCTTCTTCTTTAATAATATGGCCCCATCGATCGAAGCGATGATTTCGCCAATATCAAAGTAAAAAATACAATATTCAAAAATCTTGTGACATAAAAATGTCGGCAACGTTATACGGTAGAACACGGTTAAACGACCCCCTCCCCCCCCTGTCGGGCTCTTAGCCAACGGACAATGATATCCCACGGAGACGGCCAGGAAATCATTAACCGAAGCCCAGGGTGCATCGGACCGAGCACTGCTCTTCCCCTCGGACTTCGGACGGATCCAAAACGAACCGCAGCTCTTGACCACACGCGAAGGTAACCCGACTCGCACTCCGGCAAACACTTAAATGCTTGAAAACGGTCAATTTAATAATCAAAATGAGCAAAAATTAAGTGCGCCTCCAAGCTACTTGTCCGTCTCGGAACGGCCTAAAAGCTAGTAAACATAGCTATCTTCATAAACGCAACGCAAATGTCACGTCAATGTCACAATTGTCATTGTCAACAAATCAAATCAAAATGTTTCTTCAAATCAAACAAAATCTACACTGCTTTCAATAACCAAACCAAACCATTCACCAAACAAAATTCAATAGCACCACATCTACTTGGTTATGGAATAACTCAAACGTTTAAAATTTAAAACTACAACAAAAAAAAAATGAGTAACGCAAAAGTCAATAAGAGCGACCCTAAACTATCCCAGATCTCGGTAAGATCACGAACTAGTGTGGCCTCTAGGGTTGTTGAGGAAAATGTAGACGAGTACTACGAAAATTGCCAGAAACCAGAGTTTATCTACGGTGGTCCATTCATTAAGGTGGAGAAACCGGAACCGTTTTTGGATACAACTACTCCCATTAATTTGCAGCTACAGGGAACATTTAAACAGTTAGTATATATTTTTTTAATTTATGGACTAGGGCTAGGGACTATAGATTTTGTTCCAACTAATGCTTTTTTTGCATGCATATTCTAATGATATCCTGCTCCAAGAAAAATGAAAATTGTAAGGCATATTGCATATTGAAATTGTAAATATAAATGTTGCTTTATTTATTTAATTATAAGTATTTGTAACATTTAATGATCGCACAGAAATAAAAGCATGTGTAAGTAATTAAGTTAATTAACTGGTTAAATTAAGAAATTTATATTTTATTGCATTTGCTTCAATGATTCTTGAATAATTCGATTTTTATCAGATAAAGACAAACTCCTAGATCCTAATAGAAATGATACATGAATTATGCAGTATTTAATTTTAGTCAAAGTCAAAGTATCTTTATTTGTAAACATTGGTTGACTATATAGTATACAAAAGGTGTTATTAAGATATTTGGTATCCTGATATTTTAAGTGTTGGTTATCCAGGATGTATCAGACACCCCCTAACAATAATCCACTGTATAGTACACAAATATTAAAAAAAAAATTGGAATAATTTTTTTTTAGTAGGTATATTTTTTTTAGCTTCTATAGCTATGGTTATAATTATACCCCTGTGGATTATTGTTAGGGGGTGTCTGATACATCCTGTCTTTGATGTTATTTCTGTCTGTTTCTAGTTAGTTTTTTTTTATATGATAAGGAAGGCAAACAAGCAAGTGGGTCACCTGATGGTAAGTGATCACCACTGCCCATAGACATCGCAGATGCGTTGCCAACCTAGAGGGCTAAGATGAAATGCCTCTTGTGCTCGTAATTAAATAGAACAAATAATAGAGAATTAATAGAGAAGAAATCATAGAAAACTGAGTCTTAAGATAACAGAAACTTTACAGAGAGTGGTGAGATAGGCCCTAAGCTAAGCATGACTGGGCCCTGTTTTATAAAGCTGCAAGATACAATTTACAAGCGGAAGTCTCTTTCTGACCCTATGTGTTAGATAGAGACTTCCGCTTGTAAATTGTAATTTGTAGCTTTATAAAATAGGGCCCAGCAGGCTTATTGTTTAACTCGCTCGCATTCGTCATCGTGTTCATTTTGACAGTTCTTGTATGAATGTGACAGCTAGCTGATTCCGATGCCAATTGTCGGCCCATACATGAACTGTCAAAATGAACACGATGGTGATCGCGAGCGAGCCTTATAAGCCTGCTGGTCTCCGGCCAAGTTAAATGATATGCCATATGTTACCATAAAAATCAAAATGATAAGTTCATTTTGCATCTTGTAGAGGGCTTTTGTCATTGCCTAAAAAAATTAGCTTCAAAAAATTCAATAAAAAGTCATTAGGTATATTATTTTTATGTTATACTAGCGGTTCCCCGCGACTCCGTCTGCGCAGAACTCGCTTATCGCTATCCCGCGGGAACTATGCAATTCCTCGGGATAAAAACTGATCATTTGTCCTTCCCCGGGACTAAAACTACCTCTATACCAAATTTTATTGAATCGGTTCTACGGTTTAGGAGTGAAAGCGTAACAGACAGACAAACAAATCGACAGACAGACATACAGTTATTTTCGCAGAGGCCTAGAAATCACGCTTTTGTAAGTTCCTGATATTTATCAGATATCTATGATACTAATATCTGTTTGCTTAAACAAAATAAATAGCAGAACAGAATTATAAAATATCTGTTACACATACTTATCAGAGTTGTAAAACAAGTCATAAATCAATTTAATTAATTTATTCATGCTTTTGTTTAATAAAAGATAATTACTGATAGCATTCATGTCATTTAATGTTTAATTAGCTGAGTGGTATACACTGTATTGCATGTTTCTAAGCAAACAATTGTGCATGTTTTTTTAATATTAGCTTAAACACAGTCACTATAAATCGACCACTTAGCTGAGTCCTCGCCCGCGCGGCACAGGGGCGCGGGGTAGGACGACAAAGGGGGCCGAGAGAGGTGCGGGCGGCAGGCGCACTACCCGCCCGGTTGGTCCATAAAATATTAAATACCGTTCGTGACTAGGGATGTGACATTCGACGTAAGAAATCGATTTTTAATTAATCGATTATTTTTTTCGCATTAAAAATCGATTAATAAATAATCGAAGTTTCTTAAAAAAATAATCGATTTTTATATTAATCTATTTTTTCCTAATTTTTTAATGAATTTCAAAATTAACGCTATAAACATTTTATTTATCATGGTTTTATTAATTAAAACTGTTTCAAAAGGCATCGTAGACGCACAGATGGCGTTAATGCGTAATATCATCTCCAAAGCGATGCTATTCTTTGATAGTTCGCGGTCCGGGTTATAAAAGACCAGACTTAATGTCGGGGGTAGAAGATAAAAAATCGACTATGCTTGATTTTTGATTATAAAAAAAAAATCGATTATTAATCGATAATTTATAATAAAAAAATCGCTTATAAAAATCGATTTTTACATTTAAAAAAATCGATTTTTAATCGATTATTTCCATAATCGATTATTTTTTCACATCCCTATTCTTGACCTCCTAGAATGACATTTGGATTAGTCTTGCTGTCTCACTCACTCTTAATTACTAATTATCTCGTATTGTTGTGTCGATAACAAAGTGAGGTTGGTTTAAACTACGCCTCGCTTCAAGCACATGCTCAAATAGTTTTCTTGGCTTTGTTTGATGGCACTTGTGTGCGTGCAATCGTATGTACACGGCAAGGCGTAGTTTGAATCGGACTCACCTTGCCGTTCACGGAACTTCATTACTGTTTTTTTGTATTACATGTTTATGTTTTCACAAGTATTATGCCTACATATTTATAATAGGTAAAAATGTTTAGTTTCTTGGAGCAGTGAATTTGCAGACAATGACTACATATATAGATTGAAATAAAAAATCAAATCGATTTCAAACAATCTAAATGATCAATTAATTTTATATTACATCATTTGAAGTTATTTTCGATTATTAAGCTAATGACATTCAAACTGTAACTTTATGTTCATGATCATGCGGTCCATTTCTGCTTATCAAGATTTTTAAATTTTTGTCAAGCGAGTCTGAGACGCTTACGTAACCTAAACGGTAATTTCATCGTCTCTGCCAGAGCCCGGATAGCTCAGTCGGTAGAGCATTGGACTTTTAATCCAAGGGTCCAGGGTTCAAGTCCCTGTTCGGGCGGCATCTTTTTGTATCTTTTTATTTTATTTACCACTTAGTATTGTTATTATTTTTTATTTATTAGCGATTTTTTTAACGCATTTCTTTGTTTCAGGAGTTTTGCATATTATTCGTTGAAGGAACGACTGCCTGTGATTCTTACCAAAGTTATAGATTACATATCTCGGGAAGGAAGCAAGATCAAATCAAAATATAAAGGGGTTAGTGTTTGTATCATTAAAAAAACCGCATTTTGGCATTCCGATTTGAAATAATTTTTAACTTTAGGTGCGGGTTTTATTACGTATTTTCAAAAAAAAAAAAAAAACTACAACACAGCCGCACTTAGTCACATTTTTCGGCGGCGACGATTGCTTTCCATCGCCCTATTCGTTGACCCCCTTGTAAAAAAAAATTTTTTTGGTCCAATTTGGTCAGTTTGTCTTTCTATGTACATATTTATACACTTTGAATTAAAATTAATCATTATGACTGGGCGACCTTGTAATTTTTTTCAACATTTATTCAATGTGATTGGCAAATATTTCCTGACATTGGGTCTTTTTTCAAAATGTACGGCGTTAAGTTTTTTTTTTAACACGTCATCTGCAATCGTCAAAAGTAAATGAATTTTGAATCAATAGTTACTGAATTGCACCTAAGGTATTCAGTAACTCAATAAGTTTCTCTACTCGTAACCGACTTTCATTCCCCACCTTGCATATTCGTTCTCTACAGTCTGACGAGGACACAAGAAGTATTATCCAGCAAGTAACAAAACTGAAGAACGACCTGGTCACCAACAAGAAATACACCCTTCTCAAAGCCAAAACCGAAGACGCGGCCAGGTGGAACGAGTGGATCGAGGCGTGCGACACCCCCCACTACTTTACCAATACTTGGGTCTTCTCTGAGTGCTACGTTTATCGACGGATTAAGGATGCCTGCGAGCTAACGTGAGTAGTAATGGATTATACTTCATTTAATTTAGAATGAGAAACCACAATAACATTATATTGCGGCTGGTCAACTATTTCTTATCTAGCAAACAGTACAGTGCAATAGTTTGGCAGCTGCAAAATAACATTGTTTTAATGCTACTTTATTTGCGTGGCGTCAATTGTTACTCTAGTACAAATCGCAAAGAGATTACAGTTCACGAGCCGCAATATAATGTTTTTGTGGTTTCTCATCCTAAATTAAATGAAGTATAGTCATGTACAGGGTGTATCAGACACCCCCTAACAATAATCCATATAACCATAGCTAAAGATGCTAAAAAAATATTTAAAAAAAAATGGAGTATTTTTTTTTAATATTTTCTATATGAATGGTAGTATTAACTGTAATCATTCCTATAGAACATATAATCTGCGGGTGGTAGGGCCTTGTGCAAGGTCCGTCCGGATAGCTACCACCATCTTACTCGCTAATCCTGCCGCTAAGCAGCAGTGCTTGCACTGCTGTGTTCCGGTGTGGAGAGTAAGACAGCCGGGGAAATTACGAGCACAAGAGGCATTTCATCTTAGCCCTCTAGGTTGGCAACGCATCTGCGATCCCCCCGGAGTTGCGGGTGTCTATGGGCAGTGGTGATTGCTTGCCATCAGGTGACCCACTTGCTCGTTTGCCTTCCAATTCGCATTAAAAAAAAAATATACTCCAATTTTTTTTTTGCTTCTATAGCTATGGTTATATACCCCAGTGGATTATTGTTAGGGGGTGTCTGATACACCCTGTATATATACAGTCAAAACCGTTAATAACGACATCGAAGGGACTACTCATATTTGGTCGTAAAAACCGATAGTCGTAACAGCTGATGACGTACCTGATACTTATTATTAAATGTGTGATTGATATACTCATCTATAAAATAAAACTACATTTTATTTATTTCACATGAAAATTATAATAAAAAGACATTACGTACATATAATTATCATTTTCACAAATAACTCAACAATATGTTTTGGTGCGTCTTGTGTTCGGATAAGTCACAAACTGACTGAAAAGAAATGAGAAAGCGGGCTTTGGGTTTCGATTATACTGCATACACGTGTACCTATTTTGTTTCTGAGATATACAATAGACCCTAAACTCGAGTTGTTTTTGTTTACTTTTGCGATCTTAATGACTTTAGTGTACCAGATGTGGGAAGATGATACTGCCCGCACCTATTCAAATGTTTACAATACGGCTGGTCGTTCTAACAGATATAATTCTCCGAAAATATCAGTTAAATGTAGTCGCTTAAAGAGATATGTTGTAATAAGCGATGTCGTAAAAAGCGGTGTTTTTTATAAGGCGGTCTAATAGAATTCAGCTGGGACCTTTGATTTTGGTCAATATAACCGGTATGTTGTTGTAAACGATGTCGTCGTAAACGGTTTTGACTGTATTACGTCTTTATCCTAAGGGTAGACAGAGCGGGGTAACAGGTCTTAAAGGCCACGTTTATGGTTGTGGGCGTATAGGTGGAAAGGGAAATCAAACTCACAATAAACGACGGATAGCACTCCGGGAGTGCCGACAGAAGTGAAAACAGCAGCTTAGATTAGATTTTAATGTTGTAAGTGTTGTAACCTCCATGACGCTCAAGACGCGTTATCAATATTGACAGACCTCTAACAATGTGCTGATGCCCTAGTACTTTTGCTAAAACACTTCAAAAATCGAACGCGATTCATTCGTATTTCAACATAAGCACTTAGAGGATCTGATATTCTGGTACTTAAACTCCCCCTCCGTCTTACGCCTGACGCGAATTTAACATTCTTTACCCATCCCAAAAAGTGTTCATCGTCGCTAAAGAAAACTATATACGATTCAAAAACTTTAAACGCAAGTTGCACGAAGTTATTTTAACGATAACTTTAACCGTGACTGACGATTTTGACATGAGAGAGTATAAAATGAAATGGCGCCACCACCTTTGTGATTGTTTAATTAAACAGTGGCAGTAACGCCATCTTTAGGCGTTACTCGCACACTATGATCTAGTTCAGTTATCAGTTACCTCGGAAGCTAGAAAACGCCGCAATCATGCGATAGGTGGCGCTAATAGTCACAGAATTTTTCGTAAAATTTGTTTTTAACTTTTTATATCATTTTTTTATACCAAAAGGAAGGCAAATGAGCAAGTGGGTCACCTGATCGTAAGTGATCACCACTGCCCATGGATACCCGCAACACCGAAGAATTGCAGATGAATTGCCAAGCCTGGGGACGGAAGTCCAAACAAAGAGAGTTGGAAGTTGTATTTATGCATCCTTGTTGAACGTCGTTAGCGCGATGTAGAACGATGTGACAGCTGTCACTAGAGCTGTCATTAGAAATGGCGCTGGCTATTCGTGCGTCGTAGTAGTTATGTAGAGGCCAAGTAGGTGGCGCTAGTGTCGCTACACATACATATGTTGCAAGTTAATTATAAAGCATGTAAAATAATGTTTACAGGAAAGGCCTTGGTGCATTCGACCCGTTCGATGCTCAGAAGGAGGAGTCCTTCAAGACAGGCGAAGAGGCGATGTGTGTGGTCGCCGAGAAAGTGGTGACCATGCTTGACTCGAGCGACAAGGACAAAAGGAAGGCTGATTTTGTCACCCTACTCAAGGTAATGTTCCTATAAAATCTTGCAAGAATTTCGACCCATGTCCGTTGTCCCAATAACATAAAAAAAAAAAAACAATGTGTGTTTATACCTAGCGGGGCCCACTGAGCTATAGGATGAAACTAAAATATACAGGGTGTGTGGTAGCCAGGTGCAAAGCTTTAAGGGGGTGATAGCCGCGGTATTTTTGAACATTTTGAGCCATACATGTCTTAGCCGAAATTTGTTTTTTTTTTTTAAATCGTAAATTTAGAAATTTTATGAATATACCCAGAATTTGATAGAAACGAGTCAATAATGCAACAATGAGCGTTAATTTGTAAACAAAATCTTTTATTTCGTGTAGTTTAATGTGTATTGGACCAAATGAAACCATATTTAAGTGTCTGTCTTGCCACAGAAACAAAATGGAGGCATCCGAAATTACTAAAAATGTCTTTTTTTTTAACAGTCATCTTTCAGTGCCAAAAGAAAGAGCAATAAACAGGCATGTTTTTAAAAATGTTTGAACATTTCCAGGTTTTTTTTAATTTTTTTTATTATTTATTATTTATATTAAAAATTTGTAACCTTAAAGAGGCTAAATTTTATAACTAGATAAATAACCAATTTAAAAAATGTAATTGACAACATTTTATATTTCTGAGTCAATAATTTTAATGGTTCTCTGTATTTTGTTTGAAAAGATGAACATGCTGACAGTTTAATGTTTTCGCCAGGGCTTGTATTTAATTTATTAATTTGTGCTTATTCTAAAAGGGCGTAACTCCGATACTAGCACAGAATAGACACTTATACTGTCTTTTCTGTATAGAAAAAAAACTGACGTCAATTTCAAATTGTCAATGTCAGGCCTTATTCTCCGATATTCGATTTTCGAGGTTCGCTTCGTGCTGTTCCGCTCATACTAATATAGTCATTATATTGAGAGTGAGAGAGAAGGTATGCAACGAACTTCGAAAATAGAATTTCAGAGTTGCCCCCCTTGTACTTTGAAGTTGTCAAAAATACAAAATTATGATCGCTTATTTTTTTTCGTGAAAAAAGCAAAGGCGTTTCACCTATCCTGCGGTAGTATTGGTAAAATTAGGACATTTTATAATAAGCGATATTAAAATTATATAAACATATTGCGGTGATCAGGAGGCAAAATGCTTTCGAACCATATATACATTTTCAGGTGTTATAAAAATGAAATGTTGTCAATTGCAGCTCAGTCTATGGTCCAACAAGTGCGACCTGTCCTTGTCCCTGGGCGAGCCGGTGGCGCTCCCCCCGCCGTCGCCGCCGCCCTCCCCCCCGCCCCCCGGAGCCCCCAAGGCCGCGCCGCCCCCGCCGCCTCCCAAGGAAGAGGCTAAAGGGAAAAGCGCCACCAAGCTAGAAGGGCCTCCGCCTGCCGCCATCGATCCGTTCCAGCTCATAATAGAGTATAAGGACAAGGTATAGTATGAATAAGAATAAGAATAAGAATAAGAGAACTTTATTAGCTGATACGGAAACACAAACAGAATATTACAAATGGACACTTATTCTAACCAGCCAAATGGTCGCCACTCAGCTATGTGTCACGATAAGATCTAGGATAATGTCGTGACGCTGATTTTCAGTGACGCCAGTTACAGAATCTATGAATGTATGAATCTTCCCAGGTGAATTTTTCGCTTCGAGCCCTTCTTCTTTCAAACAAAGGTTATTGTCTCTATTATCGCAAAACCGCAAGCTACCGTACGCACGTGCCACTACAACATTGATATTGAAAAACGAACGGTAACGTCATAGTATTAAGGTTCAAATTAAAAATAATATCTAGAATATCAGTAACATTAAATTATAATCTAACACACACAAAACACGTATTTATCGCTTACGGGGTAGACAGGGCCTAAGGTAACAAGAGCTACAGGCCACGTTTAGCAAGATTGTGGGCGTATAGGTGGAAAATGGAATCTAAATAGTGATGGATTGCTAGCATCACCTATAATGTGATTCCTATAATTTTCGCCCGTTCCCTCGATGGGCTTTTACCATCTGCGCGGGAAGAGAAGCAACTGGTACATTCTATGTTTTTTCTTTGCTCCCAAACCAGCGTGAAAGTAATCTAAGGTTGAGGGAATCTTAGGAATTATGTTATAGGCGATGCGGCTAGCAACCCATTACTATTGTGATTCCCCTTTCCACCTATACGCCCACAATCATGCTAAAGGCGTCCTTTAGGTCTTGTTACCTACGGTCCTGTCTACCCCGTTAGGGATAACGACGTGATATATGTTTATGTTTAATGATGGATATATATTAGTGCGTCAGCTTTTTATACCGAAAAAAATCCATCCCGTGGGAAAGTGATAAACGAAATTTTGGCAGCCAAAGTAGCGCAACAACCCACTTATTGAATTTACATTTCTATACTAATATTATAAAGAGGAAACATTTGATTGTTTGTTTGAATTGAATTGAATAGGCTCCGAAACTACTGGACCGATTTGACAAATTCTTTCACCGTTAGAATCCTAAATTTTCCCTGATGAACATAGGCTACATTTTGTAATTCCGTGCGGACGAAGTCGCGGGCAACAGCTAGTCTACTATAAATTGGCGTCTTGCGGTAAATTTAGGTACTAATTTGTGTGTCGACCCTAGCGCCATCTAGTATTAAATAGACGAACAATTCGAACCTACTTTAGGATGTGGTATATTTAAAATGCCAAATATGTAATCATTTTCGTGCCGAAAAAACGGTATAAGAGTTCGTCATAAAATTAACGTCAGCACAATTGTTATATATTGGTATTTTTTGTATTATGTTGAAAAAAGAGCATTATTATATATATTTTTGTATAATTACAGATATTGGTGGACGATTCCAACAAAATAGCGGACCAGGTGGTCGTAAAAGCTGAAAATATGGCCAAATTAATAGCTGGTGTGAGTATTTATATATGATTTAATTTAATAATTAACCTAATTAAATTTAAAGAGAGCGGAACCGAAAATAATCACATTATTCGAAATATTATAAACGGGATGTGAACCGCGATTACCTTTATTGAGCACACACACATCCCGTCACATCCCGTTTATAATATTTCGAGTAAACTTAACCGTGAATCATTAAAAACTTTTAATTACATTATTAATCGACCCCAAGCAAGGTTCTTAATATAATAATACTCGAACTCTATTAGACTGATTTCAAAAAAATCTTTTCTTTTTTCTGTATCTGTAGAGTATGCTTTCTAATTGGACCCTCAGTGATTGTCTGGAAATCAAGATCTTACGATTTTGAAAGCACGTGTGAAAATATCACTCGAAAGTGGTGAAAAATTGTGCTGAATTTGAAATACGAGTAGCTTAGAAGATACTTACGGCTCTCATTAATCATGTGGACTAGTAAAAAATTTGATTAGAGCCGTAGTTTTGAAGATATAAACAGATTTATACCACTTAACAAGAACCTTCAAAAAATTCCCAAAGGGTGTAGTAGGATTTCTCCAGCAAGTATTTATGTAGTGTATTTTTAAAATGTTTAATTATCTTTTATATTTTGGATGAAGTTCGGAATTTTACTATAAATTTTTATACACATTGCGTGTGGTCCAGAATGGAATATTTTTAGGCTGGAGGTTGGCAGTGCTAATCTGTGTTCAATTATTAATGTAATAAATGTTCAATTATTTATTGTGTGAACTTTCAGAATACTACGTTCAAATGCAAATGCAGCTGTCACAGACTGGCTAAAGTGAACCAAACCAGAATATGCATGGATGCGGTTAATATATTTTCCTGTGGTTTCATTAGATAACATATCGAATCATATATCATCTTCCTAGCGTTTTTCATAGCATTTGCCACGGCTCAGTGAGCCTGGGGTCCGCTTTGACAACCTAATCCCAAGATTTGGCGTAGGCACTAGTTTTACAGAAGCGACTGCCATCTGACCTTCCAACCCAGAGTAACTAAGCCTTATTGGGATAGCTTATAGATAACATATCGAATAAAATACTTAATTTGTTACTAAGACACGTAAAATCAGCAAGTAGTTTGAAGTAATTGTTGCTGGACTAGTATGTCGAAGAAATTCACCTTCGTACGCGTCACAGAATGGTGAGGAAACCGGGTTCGATTCCCGGTTCCACCTTTACTTTTTGATTTTTCGTATGTTCATACTCAGCGGACCACAAGAAAAACATTACTTTTTTTGTGGTCCGCTAAATATGCCGCTGAGTGTAGTTTGAGTATACCTAGTTTAGAAATAATTGTATTATATTATAATGAAACCTTAAATGATTTAGTTAGATTTTACTTAGGCTGGATGCGACCAAAGTTTTTATTCCAGGAATAACACTCTCGGATACTCACAGCGCGCGTTTTGACATTAGTATCCGAGAGTAAGTGTTATTCCTTGACTGGAATAAAACTGGTCGAATCCAGCCTTACACGTGTATTAATCGTTTCTAGTCTGTAAAATGTATTTTAAAAGTATATGTGCCTTTGTACATCTGTTTATCTCGTTACCTGTAAATGTATCGTAAAAAGGATACGGGTTAGCCACTGATGGTGTTGTTCAGGCTCAGTTGGAGGCTGCGGCCCTGGCGGCGGCTGCGGGTGCCGCGGGCAAGGGCAAGGGCAAGCCGGCGGCGCCCGAGCCCGCGCCGGAGCCCCCCGGGGACGCGCCGCCCCCGCCGCCGCCCGTGCCCTGCCCCGCCAAGGTCGCCGTGCCCAGCGCCGTGCTGTTCGGTGAGTCGACGCACGTCAAAAAACCGGCCAAGTGCGAGTCGGACTCGCGCACCGAGGGTTCCGTACCATTATTCTACTAATATTATAAATGCGAAAGTTTGTGACGATGTCAGTGAGTGAGTGTGTATGTTTGTTCCTTCTTCACGCTAAAATGACTGGACGGATTTGGATAGAATTTGAGACGAAGATAGCTAGTACCCTAGATTAAAACATAGGCTACTGTTTATACCGGAAAATTGTATAGTGCCCGCGGGATAGCGATAAACATGTCAATTGCTAATTCTACGCGGACGAAGTCGCGGGCAGAAGCTAGTAAAATAATAGTCGTCTTTTACGTCCACCTGTTTTCCATGACTTGACTTCATTCGCGGAGATAGCAATAAAGTTATTCAATTGTGTGTTGTTTCATTTGTTTCCAGATATAGTATGCGATAATTCTGGCTACGAATTGTTCACCGACCTGTGTCTGGCGCACTTCCTTGTCGCTCAAAAAATCGTTGAAAAGGTAACCCCATTTGCATGTATCTACGGGGGGTACGTATTAAAATACATAAAGTTCAAAATGTATAATGGGTTAAAATACATAATGGTTCAAAATATATAATGCGATTTTCTCAGAAAGTGACAAATTAACAGGATTGTTATAAAACAAACCTAACCTAACCTAAACCAATCTATAGATAACGATATCAAAAAAGTTTATTTAGCTAATAGTTTTACAGAAAATAGCAATATATGTTTTGAACCATTATGTATTTTAACCCATTATACATTTTAAACTTTATGTATTCTGATCCGCTCCCATCTACGGGGCCCTATTTTATAAAGCTACGTTACAATTTACAAGCGGAAGTCTCTTTCTGACCCCATGTGTTTAACTGGCCCCAGGCTTCTATCTGTAGTGGTGGCAATAACGGCTGTTTTGCAATTATGAATAACAGTGTTGTGTTATTCTTAAATAGCTGTTACTGTAAACTGTTGTCTGTTATATTGCTGTTTTACAAAACGATAATGAACTTATTATTAAATAATTGTTATACTTATTTCGTCGCGATCGCAGCGTAATAAAAACGGACGGGAACAAAAGCAAAACAACGCTCTTTTACCTGGTTTGTTATTGTACTGACTGACAACAAACAGCAACAGCTAATAATGATACCAAAAGTCAGTTGTTTGAATTGCGATTGCGATGTGAGCTCGCGCGTATAGCGCTATCTCTCGCACACACCTACTTGATTTGTTGCGCACTCGCTTGCGCTTCTATGCCAAGTGCGGCAACAGTGTGCGTATGAACAACGTTGACAACAGACAACGAATAATGATAACAGGATAGTTGACGATTCGATAATGTATTGTTCGCTGTGTGCAAATAATGCATTACGTTATCTGCTGTTGTAATAACGACCACCACTATCTATCTGGGCAATTCTCAAAAAAAAAGCGACGGGCAGCACTCTTGGAGTGCCGGCAGAAGTGAAAACAGCAGCTTAGATTAGATTTTAATGTTGTAACCTCCATGACGCTCAAGACGCGTACCGTACTGGCCGCTTACAAAAAAACGTACGTATTATCTATATTGAATTGACAGACCTCTAACAATGTGCTGATGTCCGGTTAATCATGAGTTTTAAGTCGTTAGTACCGCGGCGACCGAGCTCGGCTCGGTGTCCTAAACTCTGTAATAACCGTTTTCCTAGATCGATTTTTCGCTCCCGGAAACTCCCACATAGCAAAGTCGTTAGAGCCAAACTTTCGCGATTTTCACACATTATTATAAGAAAACGGGACTTAATCACGTAAATAATACGTATTCTATCTTTTTTCACGGTAACACTAATTCCGTGTTTCAGGAAAAGTAACAAAATCGAGCCAACATATTTTTTAAATTTTGACACTGTTGCTTTTCGATTTTAACCGTCAAACTAATATGACTGACAGATCGTTAAATAAGGCTTTTTTAGAAATGTCACTTAGGGAGGTCACTCCTCATGGGAATTTTTCATCAAAACTTTGCACAATTGTACTACTAGATGTGGGTAACTATAGAAAAAAAACCAGTAGGCTTATTGTCTAACTCGCTCGCAATCGCCATCGTGATCGTGTTCATTTTGACAGTTCATGTATGAATGTGACAGCTAGCTGATTCCGATGCCAATTGTCAGCCCATACATGAACTGTCAAATGAACACGTTGGCGATTGCGAGCGAGTTAGACAATCTTAATCATAAAAGGGCATTTTTTCTTCCTTTATCCTGCTCCGGCCTTTGGCTATAACCTAAAACCATGCAGCTTTTACTGAGGTCGTTAGCCCAGTTTGGTGCTTAGTTTTGGGACATCCTGTATAGGCTCTGTCTTCCCCGTTAGGGATAGAGACGTGATTTATGTGTATGTATCATGATCAACTACCGTCTCTGTCATGGAGCTATTTTAAATGGTCTATTTTTATTTTCAGGTCAGATTTCACGTAAAGAAGTACCCGTGGTTCGTTTCTGATGTTACGCCTGATGACTTTACGTAAGTATTATACGTGGAAAGAGAGAGTGAGAGGGCAAAAGAGAAAGGCAACACAAAAAAATGTGCTTAATGCAATTGTTTACTCGCCAATTCTGAACAAAGTTAAAAAAAGGTTATTTGAAGGTTCGAATAAAAAAAAAAACATTTACCCCATTATTCATAAACGCTCTAGGCTTCTGCTAAATTAGTAATTGTTTGTCCTTTGACATTTACCATTCACAGATAAGGACAAACGATTGCTAAAGTTAGCAGAGGCATTTCATCTTAGCCCTCTAGGTTGGCAACGCATCTGCGATCCCTCCGGGTTTGCGGGTGTCTATGGGCAGTGGTGATCGCTTACCATCAGGTGACCCACTTGCTCGTATTCCTTCCTATTCATATAAAAAAAGCCTATAGAGTGTTTATGGATAATAGTTATAGTTTTTAAAATCTCACTGACCCATTTGGATTGATCATGCTGTATAGTTGATGATTATTAATGATTCAGATTCGTCGTGAACGCATGCGCCAGCGCATCTTACAGCAGAACGGTACCGCCCCCGGAACCGAAACCAGGTCAGTATTAGAAACATTAGCAATCCAATGTATAGCTATATAATTATCAAACAATGTATATAGTCAATGGTTCATACACCAGTATAAAAATGACGCCCGCACAAGGTTACTTCTGATTTACTAGCACAGGGGTGGCCAACAGGTCGATCGCGACTGTTAGTCCAGTCGATCGTGGCATGGCAAGGCAAAAAATATTAATACGTAGACTAGACTGCCCAACGTAATCACCTACTGCTGGACGCATCATCTTGTATAATTTTTCAATCGCTGTTCCGTCACGGTATTTATCCTCTATTTTACGCAGTATAGTCTTTTGTTTTTGGCGCGCGATGACCAATAAGCGGGAAGCGTGTGGGACGCGGGGGAGGGACGGGAGGGTCTCAGTCAGTCAGTCAGTTCAGTTGACAGTTGACGACAGAGGCTACCGGGGTTACGACGTTTCAACGATTATCGATGTAAATCACGATTAGACTTTGTATTAGGCACGCCTCATAATTGTTTACGTGTACATTATGGATAAGTGGTTGAAAAGAAGCGCTGAAGGAACATCAAATGAAGAAAAAACAACATTTATGTTTTTTATCTTAATAAAATAAAAAAATCTACATGATTGTGTATACTGAACTATGCTGTTTCATTTAAGATTTCTAGAAGTATGTAATTGGTAGATCGCACAGGGTCTCTTTAGTGAACAAGAGATCTTGGGTCCAATCAAGTTGGCCACTCCTGCCTAGCAGCTGTGATTTACAATACGTAATGGTGCTAATAACAAAATAATTGTTTTGAAACATTGACTTACCATAAACAACTAGACTCCCAATCGCAAACAAAAGTTACTCAAGAAAAGTCCGAGCGGCGTTGTCTATGTATTGTGTGTGTCAAAACATCAACTCGCACAGATAACATTAACATATTCGTTCAAATTAACACCTTATTTCGTGGCAGTAATGTTTAATGTCAATTGCATACGATCGTGCGAAGTAATTACACGACGCCACGCGCTGGAAACCTGTCTGTCTCTTGTTCTGAAGCGTTTGAGATTACGGTGCGAAAGAGACATGTACATTGTTATCGAAGCGCGGTCGAAACATGACTGAACCAAAACTCTGCACAATAGACGCGTCGTGCAGACATTTGCTTCCGACAGTTTTTGAGCGTGATTGGAAGTCTAGTTGTTTATTGTACGTCAATGCTAGTTTCCATACTGCTTTAGCTTATATATATACTGTGGCGTTGGGCCTAACTTTACGAAGTTGCATATTACATATATATCTATGCATGTCACGAAATATTAAAGTCACGATATCGATATTGACAACAGTATCACTTTAATATTGACCGTATAATCCATGCCAGTGATAATGTATTGTGTCGTTCACCTTGACGTTTCAGTGCCGGAGGGCCAGCCGCCGCCGGAGCCCGAGGCCCCTCGCAACATAAACTCCGAGGCCCTGCGGAAGCTCGGCGAGCAATGGAAGCAGTTTGTCGCCGACGGCACCTTCGTGGTCATGGTGAGAGCTGCCATCTGTTGTTGAGCTGATGTTACTAATGTATTTCAGCTACTCGCCACAAGGTGGCGCTGTTAGTTGTAGAATGCGGTAGTGTCCCGACCCGACAAGAGATGGCGTTACTAATGACTTGACTACTTTTTCACAAACTAAAGTAAAGTTAGTCATTTAAATTGAGTGTATTTTGAGCATTGTTTGTAAAGTCGACGACCGGATGGCCTAGTGGTTAGAGAATCTGACTATGAAGCTTGAGGTCCCGGGTTCGATCCCCGGTCGGGGCGGATATTTGTATGAAAAATACGAAAGTTTGCTCTCGATGGTTGGATGTTTAATGTGTATTTAAGTATTTATATATCTATATAAGTATGTTTATCCGTTGTCTAGTGCCCATATTACAAGCTTCGCTTAGTTCGGGACTAGGTCAATTGGTGTCAATTGACAATATTTCAATTTTTCAACTGCTACTTTTTATTGTCTGGCTGGAAAGAGCGCACAATTTTAAGACACCCATATTTTTTATATTTGTGAAAATCTTGTATTTGCGTGGAAAAATCAATTTAAATCGTTGCTCAAGCAGAAAGGACGTAAGTAACAAACGTCAAGTATTAGCGAAATGACGTCATTGCTTTGTATCGTACACTTAAAAAAACGTTGAAATAATTACATTAATTGACCAACAAAACTTGTGCTTAAATAGTTTGACAGTGAATGCAGTTGTCAATGTCGATGAACGTCAAAACGAGCTGACAAAGTCAAACAAAATACTTCACAAAAAATATGACTTTAAATGAAAACTTGCAAAAACATTATCATTATTGCCCGGCAAACAGTTATCTAGTGTTCCCGACGGCAACAATACCGAGTGGTGTGCGAATGAATTAACCGTCAGCTGTCTAGTGTTGTGTTGTGAAAGTTGTAAATGTCAAAGGGAAACCCGGAAGATAAGGTTTTTTATAATGGCAGTATTGGACCGGCCGCTGGACGTCATTTCCCGTTTTACATATTTTGCTCATTTTTCCAAAAAATACTGTACGAAAAAATCCAAAAATATTTTTTTTTGTGTTCTACAACTGTTTCTCTCGAAATGGTTTTTGATTTATGAATATAAAGTAATTTTAAAAATTGACAATTGTCCCAAGATATTTATTTATTATTAATTATTTAAAGTGCTTTTTGGAAAAGTCACCTCTGTCAGTCAGTTAGCTACTTATGGGAATAAAAGATAGCCTGTGTCCCTGTTCCGTGTTCGTGTTAAAGTCAGGATTGCACGAGACGTTCAAGCAGCAAGAGTGATCATGCACACAAACAAACATACTTTTACATTGAGGGAATGGGCGAACATCTCAGAAATCATGTTACAGGCGATGCGGCTAGCAACCCTTCACTATTTTGTTTCCTCTTTCCACCTTTACGCCCGCAATCATGCTAAACGTGGCCTTGTCTTATTACCTCAGGCACTGTCTACCCCGTAAGGGATAAAGACGCGATATAATGTATAAAAACGTATATTTTCTTGTACAGAAAAAAAAGGAAAGCGAAAGAAAGAGAGAGAAGAAAGAGTTTTTTTTTTTCATATCTTCCTTTTTTATTTATTTACCTGTGTATCACAAATAAATGACTTACTTACTTACAGAGCGATGACTTCTGGACCTCCCCCCACTGCTACAAGGACATGAAGAGGTACGATTACTGGATGTACCGGAAGCTGCAGTTCGCTTGCAGCGTGCTGTTCAAGGGCGACCTCAACTACCGCAAGCTGCTGGGGGAGAGGAACTGCAGCCCCGTGGCGGGCTTCGAGCCCTCGCTGCAAGGTCAGTCCAGCGGCTTTACCTCTCTCTCTCTCTCTCTGTACACCTCTTTCTCTGTACACCTTTCTCGTTGTACACCTCTATCTGTACACCTCTCTCTCTCTGTACACCTCTTTCTCTGTACACCTTTCTCGTTGTACGTTGTACACCTCTATCTGTACACCTCTCTCTCTGTACACCTCTTTCTCTGTACACCTTTCTCGTTGTACACCTTTATCTGTATACCTCTCTCTCTCTCTCTCTCTCTCTCTCTACACCTCTCTCTATCTGTACACCTCTCTCTCTCTCTCTCTGTACACCTTTCTCTCTGTACACCTCTCTCTATCTGTATTTACCTTTCACATACTCCTTATATGACTAAATATTTATTTTTTGTACCCAGTTTAAATGTTACAAATGCAACATTTTACACACTTCTTTGGCAATAGTGTGTACTTATAATAAAATTAAGGCCCATTCAGACACATGTAAGAATTGCATGCAAGTTCATTTACATTGCGCGTTGCCAGGGTAAACCGAATTCAACCGATCTTTCAAACTTCGCAATGTAACTAAAATGGCGTCCAATTCTTGCATTTGTCTATACTTCATTTAATTTAGAATGAGAAACCACAACAACATTATATTGCGACTGTAATCTGTAATCCCTTTACAATGTGTACTAGAGTAATAATTGACGACACGCAAATAAAGTTGCATTAAATTCAAATTAATTTTATTTCAGACTACATTAATGGTCCAGGTTTGTTAGTAACAGTATATATAAGACTTATTTACTACGTTAGTAAAACATAACAAATACATCAATGCGTAGCAGCCATAAGACGCTCATACTGCCGCATAATAGGGGAGTCGTACCTAGCCGTCACGGTGCTAAGGATGAGGTTGGGGCTGGCCCGCGCCCTGCAGAGCAACGAGACGGCTCTTTTTCTCATAATGCCGTAGAAATCGTCGGTGCGAGCCAGTGCAAACATGCCCGATGCGCTGCAGAATCGGGGCAGCCCCAACAACATCCTGAAGCCGTTATTGTACTGCACTCGCAGAGTACTCATTGCCCTTTGCGTAAAAGTCGTCCAAAGGCTGCACGTGTAGAACACCTGGCAGAAAGCTTTAAATAGCGAAACTTTTACCTGCTCACTACAACGTGCAAACCTTCGAGCCAACATGTTGGATCTTACCGCCAGCGCCCTACGCTCCCGCTCAATGTCCTTCTGGTCCTTAAGGTCGTCAGTGACATAGTGCCCTAATTAAATTAAAACAATTTTATTTTGCGGCTCCCAGACTATTGGATGTACTATTAATTTAAGAAAGAGTTGACCAGATGCAATATACTGTTATTGTGGTTTCTCATTCTAAATTAAATGAAGTATAAATGGGCCTTTAGAATAATAATAAACGGGGTGTCTGTGTTTTTGTCAGGCTTCATCCCGGCGCCCATAATCGCGCTGCGCACGGTGAAGGCGGACCTCATCTGCGGCCTGCCCAAGGGCAAGTTCGAGGCCATCACCAAGATAGACCCCGACTGGATGCGGAAGGGTGACTACGGGTCAGTAACAACTATCTATTCATAAACGCTGTATAGGCTTCTGCTAACTTAGCAATCGCTTGTCCTTATCTGTCACTTTGACATTTACCTTTCACAGAGAAGGACAAACGATTGCTAAGTTAGCAGAAGCCTATAGAGCGTTTATGAATAAGGGGGTATATTATTACAAAAACCGGTGAAGTGCGAGTCGGTCTCGCGCACAAAAGAGTCCGTACAAATAAATATCTATAAACCAGTGTAAGCAGAGCCCTGCTCCAAAGCAAAATGCACGCAGTGTGGGGTCACTTTATATTGGGCAGTGATATATACAGACATATGTATGTATTTACGGTTATAGTAATTTTTCCTTTATCTGTGCTATGAGACGTTGCTTCGTGCCAAATTTCAAGATTCTGAGTTCACGGGGAGTACCCTGTAGGTTTTAATTCCCTTGAGTTTCGAAAATTTGCGGCATAAACGGCTGTACCTTTTGATTGCGTTGGCTTAGAAGTTTGAATGGGCGAAAATATTAGGAATCATGTTATAGGCGATGCGACTAGCAACCCATCACTTCTTATCATTCACTGATATAGGTAGACACACTACCGACGAGACTAATCAGCTAATTAAAAATTTAATGGCAATTTTAATTAGCTGCTTTTTTTAGGGAATTCGATACAGTTATAGACGATTGAAAGAAACAATGTTCATTATGTGACTGTCTGTGTCTGTTCAGATATACAAACATAACAAGCTAGCTAACATTAGCGTTTTGAGTTGACAAAATGAGAATTTGTGAATAAATACGTTGCGCTATTTTTCTGCCGTATTTCGTGGCACTTTACTATCAGGCAAGTAAAAATTATATTAATATAAATGTGACATTTTGTAAGTTACGATACTGTAAAGGATCGGCAATATAATAGACTGACGAGACTATTTTTCTTACGCCCTGTGAGCTTGAGGGAACTCAGTAATACTTTTAACTGTCAATTCGAGCATGATTGTGGGCCACCCATGGGGAATATTCAAGCGTTTCGACCGCTCGGTTCATGCGTCATTGTCGTCCCACAATTATCCTAACAGAAGGACAAGCAACAACTTTGGACAAGCTAAACGCAGCAATCCATACTGTGTTTCGTTGTCATAAAAAGTTAAGTCTCAACATCCCTTTTAATGGTATATGCTGAGACGATAATGACGAAAAAAAAACGACGAAAAAACGCTGAATATTGGCTCCCATACGCACATGGTTAACTTCAAAACTGTCCCCTGTGCTCAGATTATCCATTAAACACATGTTTAATGAAAAATTATTTGCTACTTTTAGTTGTGTCACAAATAACTAACATTTTTGTCTTATATTCAAGATGGCGTACAGGTTCGTTTTCCTAGTACTGCCTGTGGTCTATGCTCGCTTCGAAATCCACATTACAGGAGCGATCCAACGAACGGAGGTGAAAGGCGTTAACGTATCTTTCACAGGTGACGCATCCGACATCATATCAGACGAAGAGCGGTCCTCTTTCGGCTTATCCGACCAAAATATAAAGGATGGAGTCGAATTGTACTTCGGGAAACGCCCTAAAGACGTATACTTACACAGCCCTACGCCCTACGGCGACCTATACATGACTTACGAGTGGGAACAAGTCACTAGAACCTTAACAGCGCTTGAGGGAAGAGTCGTCAACGTTGCCTCGAAACCAGAAACGATATCGCAAAGAGAATTCGAGAACCACAACAAAGAAAATACTAATGTCAACGTCAGTATGAACACGTTGGTTGATAACAAAGTTTCGACCTCTTGGAGTACGACCGCTAAGCTTACCATATCAAAGAATACCAAGGTAAACACAAAATTTAGACTGCATACGAAGTACGGCTCGATGAATACGGATTTTGATAGTAATTTCTTCGAGGATGTCGCGAAAATTGAGCCGGTTGCGTTTGGTACGACCTGTTCTATGAATGTTACGTTGCAACCTGGAAAGTCTGTTGTATCTGAGCTTCACGCAGTTAAAGTTGTCACTAGAACTGAGGTGGATTATGAGGCGAGCTTAGAAGGCATGGTGGCTGCCCACTATGCTGAGAAATATAAAGGCCACAATTTCTGGGCGCTGGATGTGGCGGCCATTATGCATTATGCCGACTTGCAGAACTCTATTGTGTTCCAACAGATTATAGTGAGCGAGTTTTATGAACAGGCTATGTTGACATTACGGGACCGTGACAGTGGCAACTTGATCTTCAAAGGTCATAAATGTCCCGACATACAAGTACTGGTTTGATTTGGTTTATTTATTTGAGCTGTTGTGATTTTTGTTGAATTATTTGAGAAAATGACGTTTTTAAATATAAGTTTTTTTTTCTGACTGTATTTTTGTTCCCTTTTCTCTTTTCTGGTAACGATGATCTAGGGGGGGGGGGGGGCATGTATGGATTGAATACATGATTCATCCTACTTAATAAGTATTATAAATGCGAAAGTTTGTGACGATGTGAAGATGTGAGTGAGTGTATGTTTGTTCCTTCATCACGCTGAAACAACTGGACGGATTTCAATAAAAAGTGTGTATGTTTGTTCCTTCTTCACACTAAAACGACTAGACGGATTTGGATAAAATTTGGAGCGAAGATAGGTACCCTGGATTAAAACATAGGCTGCTTTTTATCCCGGAAAATTGTATAGTTCCCGTGGGATAACGATAAACATATCAATTGCTAATTCTACACGGACGAAGTCGCGGGCAGTAGCTAGTTTATAATATTAGTAGGATGAGCAGAAAGCAGAAAGAGTGTGTTTCTGCGTAATAAAGATCTCTTTCTTAGGCTGCATTCGTCCAGTTTATATTCCAGGTATAACACTTAAATACTTTAAAATACTTACTAAAACAAAATAATAAAAAAGTTTGGAATAGGTAAAAACTTTGGTCGAATCCAGCATCTTCCCAGAGTAACTGATGGTATTGTTACAGCGTGATCCAGTTCTGCGCAAAGGCAGAGCCTCTCAAGGTCGCGGACCGCCCATGCTCGTTCTACTGCGGCGCCTGCATGGGCCAGACCTGCCCCGAGGAGGGCGCCTTCTGGTGACCCGATACACGATACATTTTGGTGAGTTTTTCCACATACCCATTTAGGGTAGGGTGATGACTTATGGCTATGAGACGTGGTTGACTGCTGGCCTTTTCGAGAGGCTCAGAGTCGTTCAACGAGCTATAGAGAGAGCTGTGCTCGGAGTTTTGCGCGACAGAATCCGGAATACGGAGATTCGTTGAAGAACTAGAGTCACCGACCTAGCTCGTAGAACAGACAACCGTTGGGGGAGAAAAGTTGTCGAGTGGCGACCGCGAACCGGAAGACGCAGTGTTGGCCTCCCACTAGTTGGACCGACATCGTGAAAGTTGCGGGAAACGCCAACATACTATATATAAACTTCTATTACTTCAATGCTCAAGCAACCTTCGTTCAGTTGAATTTAGGTTCAATTTAAGGCATCGCAATAAAGAAGTCTGGAGACGTATTGTATTTGACGTGGCAGCGAAAGGTTAACGCCATTTGTAATGAGTGTCTATGGGCGGCGGTTGCTTTTCATCAGGTGAACTTCATGCTCGTTTCCCCCCCTATCATATAAAAAAACAGCCAGTGAAATAACTGGCACATGAGGTAATGTATCTTAACTTAACCCTCTGAACTGGCAACGCATCTGCAATCCTGTGTCTCGGATGTTCATGGGTGCTACCATATTGTGACCCACTTGATTTTATAAAAAAACTAGCTGTTGCCCGCCCGGAATAAAAAGTAGCTTATGTCCTATTGTAGACTTTTTTCTATGTGCCGGATTTCATCCAGATTCGTTGGGCCGTTCTGGCGTGATTGAGTAACAAACAAACATCCATCCGTCCATACTTTCGCATTATGTATTACACTCAGCGGCATATTTAGCGGAACAAAAAATGTGTAGGTAACTATTTTTATTTTTTTCTGGTCAAGCATTTAGTATGTTTTTGCTGACTTTTTTTTGTGTTCCGCTAAATATGCCGCTGAGTATAGTTAGATTAGTTAGTAGATCATGTGCTTTGCCCTTTAAGAAAAGAGTAGCTCCTAACTATACAATTAAAAATATCCTTTTGTTTCAGGTACCAACTTCATTTCATCGTAATCAAGTTGAATACTCACATAAATAAATTTTATCGCTTTTTGGCACTTCAAAACCTTTATTTTATACCTGTTGTAAATAAAACATTACGGAATTTTAAAACAGATTTTTATTTACATTGTCTATACAAGTATTTACAATTTACAAAAGTGTAGTAAAAATACTTTTAAATCGTGACTACCAGCACTCCTGACTTCTAATGCTATTACTTGAATATAAAATGTACAAAACAAATAAGTTAATGTAACTATGAGTGTCTATTTGAGTTAATTTTAAAAACAATGTATTTAATAACACTGCAAGTTACTACATAGCTTGTAAAAAAAAGAAGAAAGGTCGAGGGACGAACATCATTTACATCATTATCATATCAGCCATAGGACATAGGCCTCCAGTTGCCTCGGTTGGTTGGCTTGCATCCACCGTGAACCCGCGACTTTAACCAGTAGGCTTATTGTCTAACTCGCTCGCAATCGCCATCGTGTTCATTTTGACAGTTCTTGTATGAATGTGACAGCTAGCCGATTCCGATGCCAATTATCAGCCCATACGTGAACTGTCAAAATGAGCACGATGGCGATTGCGAGCTAGTTAGACAATAAGCCTACAGGCCATCCGTCCATCTCATTGGTGGACATCCTACAGCATATTAGTTTACATTTCAACCTCCTGAATATCTACTTAGCTAAAATATATTATGCAGCAAACTAGTGATGGGCAGACTACGTCTTTTGCCGACTACTTGACTAGTCGGTTTCAAAAATGCCGAATTGTCGGCGTTGCCGATCATTCTCGGCGCTCGTCAACACACTTCGTTTTAACATTAAACTGTTACCATTAAAGTGTGTAACTTTATAGCCTATGCCTAGGGCCTAGGGTTCCTTGTTTGCATTTTAGCCATAAAACCCCAAAATAATTGTTTGTATTGATTAAGAGGGTGCATCCGTGCTGAGCTCGCAACGTCGCATTTTTGGTGATTTTTTGCTATTATTTCACAGAAATTGAATGAAAGTATCAAATATCCCTCTGTAGCGCACTTCGTTTTTAGTGTATTAATGTGTCTAATGCAATAATTCATCGTGATGGACTTTTATTTTCTTATTAAACGAGATATAGTATTTTATTCCTTTAATACGAAAATAAAAGTCCATCACCATTAATCATTGCATTGGACACATTAATACACTAAAAATGAAGTGCACTACAGACGGATATTCGAAACTTTCATTCAATTTCTGTGAAATAATAGCAAAAAATCACCAAAAATGCGACGTTGCGAGCTCAGCACGAATGCACCCTCTTAAGAATAATAACTTAATTTATTGTGATTTGTATTTTCAAGTACCTGATTGTCCTACACAGAAGCAATGTTTAATTTGTTAGTATAGAATAGGGTGTTAAAGATTCTTTTTTTTTTTTCATTTCAATTACCAATACTAACAATAACAGTGAGCATGTTGTTGTATATAAGACATTTAAGTTAGTCATCATGGGGGTGCGAGTCGGGTTACCTTCGCGTGTGGTCAAGAGCTGCGGTTCGTTTTTGGATCCGTCCGAGGGGAAGAGCAGTGCTTGGTCCGGTGCACCCTGGGCTTCGGTTAATGATTTCCTGGCGGTCTCCGTGGGATATCATTGTCCGTTGGCTAAGAGCCCGACAGGGGGGGAGGGGGTCGTTTGACCGTGTTCTACCGTACAACGTTGCCGACATTTTTATGTCACAAGATTTTTGAATACTGTATTTTTTACTTTGACATTGGCGAAATCATCGCATCGATCGATGGGGCCATATTATTAAAAGAAGAAGAAGAAGAAGTTAGTCATCGTGGTTTTATTTACGAGCCCTTTTTGTTTAAACATAACAACCGACTAGTTGTCATTTTTTGCTGAATAGTCACAGACTATAAAAAACCGCCGAATAGTTGGTTTCCCCGACTATTTAGTCGGCAAGTAGTCGGCCCATCACTATACTTCATTTAATTTAGGATGAGAAACCACAACAACATTATATTGCGGCTCGTGAACTGTAATTTCTTAACAATTTGTACTAGAGCAACAATTAACGACACGCAAATAAAGTTACATTTTAACAACAATTTTATTTTGCGGCTGCCAAACTATTGCACTGTACTATTTGCTAGGTAAAAAATAGTTGACCAGACGCAATATGATGTTATTGTGGTTTCTCATTCTAAATTAAATGTAGTATAAGCGGAATCTAATAAATTAAAACCAATAGCTACATCAATCAACAACACGGGTCACATTCACATATAAAATCAAAGCCGTCTGCATGAATGTACCGGGTGTAATTAATGCACCAAATCGTATTACCCATGTATTAAATACTGCTGGATCGGGGTGTATATTTTTGCCCCATAAAATTGAAGTACCGAATGCACAGTCTGACAATTGTAAACGTCAAAATCATAAAGCCATAGGCGGCATAAGGCGTGGGCGGTGTGCCCCCACGATCACACGGTGCAAAGGGCCTCGCGCCACAGCCGAAAATAAATTAAAAAAATAAGCACACACCACAAGGTTTTCCCACCATCAAAGGGCCTCGCGAATTGTACCTTGAACACATTAAGTTCAGGTCTTGCGCCGCCGTAGAAGTATTTTTTTATTATTGACGATAAACTCGTAACCTTAACTTATTATGGGACAAAAAGAGACCCGTTTTAGTACGTTTGTAGAGTTTAGTGCATTAGTTAAGCCTGTCTCATGGTAAATAGTTGTCTGTTGTTTTACGCGGTGTCACAAATACACTCGGGATAATTAATCATTATCCTTAGACAAATTTGATTTTTTGACTCGGTAGTAATATGCCTATCTGTAGACGTTCTTGTACACGGTTTATAATATTTTGAAAACAAGTACATAATACTGAAGAAAAAACATAAACCTCAACCTGTATTTAATCATTTTGTTATACACACATATCATTCAATCCATTCGTGCCAGCTCTTCTGAATCGACCAGGGGCCTTACCATGACGTCCTAATTCAGTCAGTTCAGGTTTTAGCTGTCAGTTTTAGTATGAATTAAGACGTCATGGTAAGGCCCCTGAACTTAGTACAGGGTCCATCCGGATCGCTACTTATATCTTACTTAGACATTTACTAGCTTACGCTGCTCTATCCTAGCGTACATAGTAAGACAGCCGGTGAAATCACAGCTAGTGCTACATCCATGGGCAGTGGCTATTTACCATCAGGTAGCGTTGAAAATGTCGGAAAAAATCAAATGATTTTTTCGGTAATTTATGAAATTTTCGTTTTTTCCGATTTTTTTTTTCGAAAAAAAAAAAAACAAGTGTAATGACACAACTGTGACAACTGAACTGACACCGATGTCAATGGCAAAGTAAGTCTATAAACATTCACCTATCCACCAGTATTAAGAAAAATAACCGATTGAAACCTGTTTAAATCGGTTATTTCGGAAAAATTGAAGCGAAAAATTTCATGGTTTTTTCCGTAAAAATCTGAAAAAAAAACAAGCCGTTTGGAAAGAAACGGGATTTTTTCCGGAAATTTTCAGCGCTACCATCAGGTAACCCGCTTCCTCGTTCGTTTTCTACGTCGTATAAAAAGGGGAAACTACCTCGGCACCCGCCAGGTGTTATTACTGGGCCCGGGGCCCGGGTGACCCCAGCTCGTCTGTCGTGGGAAGACTGTGCCCACTAGTGGGCTAGAGGCCAGCTCACGGGTTGATGGCGACCCATCCGTTGTTACCGTCAGGCAAAGTTATCTGTACTACTCGCACGATGCCTCCGCTCTCGTCTAGCACCTTAAAAAAAAACATACATAATTATAGAGTACTAGACCCGCCCCGGCTTCGCACGGGTGCAATCAGTTTCTATGGTGTTTCTCTACTATAGTATTTATCTATTATATACCTTCCTCTTGAATCACTATCTATTAAAAAAACCGCATCAAAATCCGTTGCGTAGGTAGTTTTAAAGATCTAAGCATACATGGGGACATACAGACGTACAGACCGTATCCGGATCCTGACATACCTCTTTCGCGTCATCCACATTCATTAATCTCTTCATACATCCTCGTCGGTTTAGAGTATTCTTGACCGTCTCCTATTTGATCACGGAACGTCCGTCTAGGCCTTCCCCTCCCAACGCACCCGATGTTTAGTGTTAATCTTCTTTCATCCATCCTCTCTACCTGCCCAAACCAAAGCATACTTCTTTCTATCCTAGTCACTATATCTATCACACCAGCGCGTTCCCTTATCACACTATTCCTTATTCTATCATTCAGTGTCACCGCTTCCATACTTTAACGCTCTCATTTCAACTGCATTTATTCTTTGTTAATAGATATAACGCAACAAACTTGCTAAACGTGGCGGTCTTGTCACCTTAGGCTCTGTCTACCCCGTAAGGGATAAAGACGTGATTTGTGTATGTATGTGTATAACGCAAGACAAAGAGAGCGATCTAATAACATAGCTAACCTGTGCTTCCTCTCCTTGTCGCTCAGTAGCCGCATCATTGTCTATATAACTAGCTTCAGTCTTTAATGCTCCCTCTAGATTATCTGCAAACGAGAAGAGCATAATTATAATTAATTAAACAAATTAAATATGAAACGGCTAACTTAAGAGCGTGCATCTCTACTGAGCTGGCAACGTTGCATTTTTGGTGATTTTTTGCAATTATTTCACAGAAAATGAATGAAAGTTTCAAATGTGTGTCTGTAGTGCACTTCGTTTTTATTGTATTAATGTGTCCAATGCAATGATTAATCGTGATGAACTTTTATTTTCGTATTAAAGGGATAAAATACTATATCTCGTTTAGTAAGAAAATAAAAGTCCATCACGATCAATTATTGCATTAGACACATTAATATACTAAAAACGAAGTGCACTACAGACGCACATTTGAAACTTTCATTCAATTTCCGTGATATAATCGAAAAAAAAAAAAAAAAAAAAAAAATGCGACGTTGCCAGCTCAGTAGGGATAGACGCTGTTAAGGTAATAATCATAATTTGGAAACGATCCGACCGGATTTGATGTTTCAGAAGAACAAAATAAAAAATGCAGTACCAATTTATAAGATTCACGTTTAATAACATTAGAAATTATTATCAACGAGATTTTTTAGTTCTGAGAAGAGGCCTGTGCCCAGCAGTGGGACGTAAAATAGGCTATTGATGATGATGATGATGATGATGATGACGAATAAAAGCTTGTTAAAACAAAAGCAATCATGTGAAACTTACAAGTTAAAATATCCTCTCCATCTGGCACAAGATTTAAAGTAGACTTCGGCCCCTTTTGTAGAATATATTTCTTGTCGCCTATGATCACCGTGCCTTCGCTTTCTGTAACAAGTAAAATTTTAAATATTTCACAAGGACGCGAGGGAAAGAAAGAGACAGAAAATTAACGTGAGGTGCCGAAAACGCGTATGTGCGTTCAAATTTCAAATGCTTCCACAGTTATGTATATGATAGCGGCTCAGAATAAAACTATGAAAAGAGTTTACTGACAAAATATTTTTCTTAAATTATCGTTAGAGCAAATAATCATTTGTCAAATAAAATTTTCGCAATTTTACTGTTGACATTGGCAAGTATTTATTTTAGCAAACTACAGTTTAACATGACAATTTTATTATTGTTTCTCCAAATGTGTAAATTGGCATAACACTTAACACATATACTTTCCCCATAATTTTATTATTCCTGAATTTTTTCAAGGTAAATAAAATGTGGCAAAGTAAAAATTGGCCTAATAACAATATGCAAAATAATGTTCAAGATTGTGTTACTAAATAAAACTGCGATAAGTTAGTAGGGAAGTCAATTTGCCGAATTCTTTTTTGTCGAAATGACATGACCCATGAAAAGGCATACGCATTGCATACAGCAGGCTTATTGTCTAACTCGCTCGCAATCGCCATCGTGTTCATTTTGTCATTTCTTGTATGAATGTGACAGCTAGCTGATTCCGATGCCAATTGTCAGCCCATACATGAACTGTCACAATAAATACGATGGCGATTGCGAGCGAGTTAGACAATAAGCCTGGGCCCCGATTTTCGAAAGTACCACTCGAAAGTGGTATAAATCTGATTGTATCTTCAAAACTACGGCTCTAATCAAATTTTTGACTAGTTCACATGATTAATGAGACCCGTAAATATCTTCTAAGCTATTCGTATTTCAAATTCAGCACAATTTTTCACTACTTTCGAGTGGTATTTTCACACATGTGCTTTCAAAATGGCCATTGAAGGCCATGGAAGAGTTTATTAAGAGGATAGGTGCTTAAAAATACTCACCACCGCTGGCCTTTTCGGCTTCTATATCCAATTCTAGCTCCTCTGTCGATTCATACACCTGCAACCATAAATTAATCCTACTATTATAAATGCGAAAGTTTGTGGCGATGTGAGTGAGTGTGTATGTTGGTTCCTCCTTCAAGCTGAAACGACTGGATGGATTTGGATAAAAATTTAAATGAAGATAACTTGGATTAAAACATAGACTACTTTTTATCCAGGAAAATTGCAAAATTTCAGCGGGATAGTGACGAACATGTGAAAGGTCGCTGCCTAGATAAGCAACGTAAATACTTATTGCAGAATATATTATCAACATCAGTTCTTCTTAAGTTTTCAAAATGCAAACTGTGATTAAAATGTACATCCTTGAAAACAAAATCATTCCATCTAGTCACAATACTTTCAGCTGAGCCTCGCGACCCCCCTGGATAGGTCTCGCGACCCCCCGTGGGGGTCGCGACCCACACTTTGAAAACCACTGTGCTACATCAATAGTTATAAGATTAACTTACGTTATCCCCTGGAGCGTTGTTGGCGATCCTTTGTATAGTGACGCGGGGTTGGTTCACCACAATCGATTCAGCCAAGTGACCCTGAAACATAAATAAATAAATATCAGGGAACAATTCACACAAATTGACCTAGTCCCAAAGCAAGCGCTAGTAAGGCTTGTGTTATGGGCTAGACAACGATATGCTATGCATACTTATATAGAGAAATACATACTTAAACAGGTAGAAACATCCATGACTCAGGTACAAAAATATTCGTGCTCATCACACAAATATATGCCTTTAGCAGGATTCGAACCAGAGACGCTTGCTTCGCGTCAACCGCGTCAACACATAAATTAAGGTTAAAATCATTGCTATGTATCAGTATTAATTTATCTAAAACTAGCTGTTGTAGTGTAGAGAGGTGTACAAAGAGAGAGAGAGAGAGGTGTACAGAGAGAGAGGTGTAGCGAGCGGCGCTACCGACTCACGCTGGTGTTCATATGTGTGTAGAGCAGCTGCTTGCGCATGTAGCCGGCGCCGCACACGAGGCACTCGTACGGCTTCTTGTCGCTGTGCACGAAGCGGTGCGTGTTGCGGTTGTCGCGCGAGTTGAAAGACTTGCCGCACACCTATAGGACACAACATAGCGTTATTTGTTAAGCCGCTACGCTAGGCCAGCCGAGCACGAGCGGAGCACGAGCCGAACACAAATTAGTCTAGTGTGGACCGTTGTAAAAGACACGAGTTGTGGAGTCTTCATTTTGTAGACTCGACTCACTTATACTGTATTTTTTTGGCCCGTAGAATTCTGACATTTCTCGGTATTACCAGTCATAAAAACGTTCCTTAAATCCGTGGTAAGAAAAGGAAAATAAAAAAAAATTTAGAATATTATGTTGAAGTTGAAATACTTAAACTAACAATCATTTTTACATGTTAGTAATTAACAGATATTTGGTTTAATTTTAAATTGCATAAATTAGACATAATTAATAATCTTTTTTTATTGGGAGGATATAAATTGTTTGGGGTATCACTTTGAGTATTGTCATATATTACAAACCTTCGGTCTACGATTATAATATATTGACTTATTTCGTAGTAATATTAAATATAAAGAAAAAAGAATGAACAGAACGTAAAACTTCAGCAGTTAACTGTCATTCTTCTGGCAAAGTATAGGAAAATATTTTAATTGGTCCTCCCCCAATATCTAGATTACATTAAAAATGTTATGTCACTACGTCGAGTACGTCGACATGGCAAAATTATGCCTTGCTAAAATAAAGACGTGATGTATGTATGTACGTATGTAATGATAATAAGGGTGACTTTTAAAGTTTCAACTTAGATCTTCTGTACTCTAATTGGCCAATTGTCGTTAAAATAAAAGCTGCCATAAATTTTTAGATCCATTATTTGAGTACCTAATGTTAGAACGTCACCGTATTTTATTATTTTTATTTGTTAGTTAAAATAACGAAAGCTTAGTGTGACAATTTATTTGTTCAGCAGAAAAAAATGTTGGTGTCCCCTGAAACGTCTAATTCTGACAGCTGTCAGAATTCTACGGGCCAAAAAAATACACTATACCTAATAGAGGACTCTGTGAACTCAAAACAATCCGAGTCCCGTGCCGTGTCGAGCGTGAGTAAATATGGAGCCATAGACAGAAGATAAATACAGGGTCTACCATGACGTCTTAATGCGATTCAATACCGATTCAGTTTAGGTTCGCTCGCTGTCAGATAAGGCCCCAGTTCAGGTTTTAAGGCGCTGTCAACAGCAAATGACCTTGAGCAGCGCCACTCTTCACACATACGGTTCGCGTGCCTGTGAGTGAAAGAGAAGAAACTATTCTGGCAGCTTGGCGCGCGTCTAAAATCTTGCAAATAAGACACAAATAAGAAGAAATAAAAAAAAGTATGGATTATTTGTGAAATATGACTCGTTAGCCGTTTAGGTATGAATATGTTGACTTCATGTTTTTAATTGCAGACCCATACGTCGAAAAAATAAA
Source organism: Pandemis heparana (assembly GCA_963854515.1). NCBI lineage: Eukaryota > Metazoa > Arthropoda > Insecta > Lepidoptera > Tortricidae > Pandemis > Pandemis heparana. The sequence continues at coordinate 8,228,682 of OY978031.1, forward strand.
GACATAGAACCGTTTAAAGATGATGTTAAGACCAATCTTTGCAATTATTTTCTATCAAGCCAATTTTGTTCAATTATGTATCGAGTCCGTCTAGCGTGTTTGAAATATGATGAAAATTAACATTATATTTTTTTTGTGTGTAGTTTTTCTTAAAAAAGTGCTTAAATAACATCAATTTCAACAAAATTAGGTGTTGTCAGCCTCTTAACTGTCATTTTTAGTATGGATCTAACAGCAAGCGAACCTAAACTGATTCTGAATTGAGTCGCATTAAGACGTCATGGTTCAAATCTTAGGGAACATGTTATAGGCAATGTGGCTAGCAACCCATCACTTTTTTGATTCCCCTTTCGATCCATACGCCCACAATCACGCTAAACGTGGCTTTAGATCTTATTACCTTAGGCTCTGTCTACCCCGTAAGATATGTATGTATGTATGTAACAGTGACCTCGCAGACGTAAGGCTTCTCGCCGCTGTGTATCCGTATGTGTTTCTTGTAGTGCTCGGGGTACACGAACGTGGCCTGGCAGACCTCGCACTTCAGCGGCCGCTCGCCCGTGTGCGACGCCTTTATGTGGTAGTCCAGCAGTCTGCAATCAAACGTGAACACATCTGTTTAGGATACGTTCGCCTGGCAACATTATCTGCTCTAAGTAAAAAATATTAAAAAAAAAAAAGTTTAGTTGTCTACCTTCGTTCGTTTATGAAAGGCTTGTCGTGTCGGTTTTCGGCGCAAATTATATATCGGTCGAATTTAATACTTATTTTAGTGTAAAATCGCGTGTGAACGCTGAGGAAGGCTGATCCGTTGGAGGGAGTACTGTTCTTGTTGTATTTCGGTATTTTTGCTGGTTAACGGTAACCTTTATTGGAGGTAAGTTCGAACAAGCCGAAGATCTAGGGAGCCTACGCCAGCTAATACAGCCGAAATCTGCACCATCATCTGCAGACCTTCGAGGTGAGTGCTTCAAACAACTGATCTAAGCCTATTTTTCGTTTCGCGTTGCAAAATCTTTCGTATTTGTTTTTATTAAAATTAGTCCAAAAATATTCGTTTACAGTCCGCTTAAATTATCGTTTTCGTATTCTAAACAACATCTACATCTAAATATATAAAAAAATCGACGGGTAGCACTCCGGGAATTGAAAACAGCAGCTTAGATTAGATTTTAATGTTGCCTCCATGACGCTCAAGACGCTTACAAAAAAAACGTACTTATTATCTATATGGACAGACCTCTAACAATGTGCTGATGTCCTAGTACTTTTGCTCCACGACTCAACAAAAAAAAACACTAACTTCAAAAATCTAACGCGATTCATTCCTGATCCAAAACAAGCTCTTAGGGGATCTGATATCCTGGTACTTAAACTCTCCCTCCGTCTTACGCCTGACGCGAGTTTAAACGCCACTAAAGAAGTTTTCACTTCAAAATAACCTGTAGTGTCTGTAAAGTCGGTTTACGGACGATAGTTTTACGTGATAACGTCATAAAGAAACATATTCCAACTGCTAGCTGTGACGTCACGCGGAACGTGACATTTTTTCGTGCGTGCAGCCGGTATTCACCGATTTATAAGACGTTATCACGTTAAAAGAATTCAAGAAGAAAAACAAGGTCTTCCATGCTGGGTGTAAAGAAAAAACATAGAATGTGCCATTTGCTTTGTTTCTCTTCCCTTGCAGATGGTAAAAGTCAATCGAGGGAATGGGAGAAAATCTTTGGAATCATGTTATAGGCTTGTGTATAGTAATGTCAACAAAGTGTTACAATTCGAAATATTATAAACGGGATGTGAAACGCGATTACCTTTATTGAGCACCCGATAGTAATAATAATATTCCCGTTTATAATATTTCGAATGAACTTAACCGTGAATCATTAAAAACTCTTAAAGTGTTATAATATAAGGTGTGCAGTACTGACCGGCGGCGCTTGAACCGCTTGGGGCACTGGTCGCACTTGTAGCGCTTGTCGTCGTAGTGCGTGGCGCGCTTGTATATAGTAATGTCCACAAAGTGTTATAATATAAGGTGTGCAGTACTGACCGGCGGCGCTTGAACCGCTTGGGGCACTGGTCGCACTTGTAGCGCTTGTCGTCGTAGTGCGTGGCGCGCTTGTGTATAGTAATGTCCACAAAGTGTTATAATATAAGGTGTGCAGTACTGACCGGCGGCGCTTGAACCGCTTGGGGCACTGGTCGCACTTGTAGCGCTTGTCGTCGTAGTGCGTGGCGCGCTTGTGTATAGTAATGTCCACAAAGTGTTATAATATAAGGTGTGCAGTACTGACCGGCGGCGCTTGAACCGCTTGGGGCACTGGTCGCACTTGTAGCGCTTGTCGTCGTAGTGCGTGGCGCGCTTGTGTATAGTAATGTCCACAAAGTGTTATAATATAAGGTGTGCAGTACTGACCGGCGGCGCTTGAACCGCTTGGGGCACTGGTCGCACTTGTAGCGCTTGTCGTCGTAGTGCGTGGCGCGCTTGTGTATAGTAATGTCCACAAAGTGTTATAATATAAGGTGTGCAGTACTGACCGGCGGCGCTTGAACCGCTTGGGGCACTGGTCGCACTTGTAGCGCTTGTCGTCGTAGTGCGTGGCGCGCTTGTGTATAGTAATGTCCACAAAGTGTTATAATATAAGGTGTGCAGTACTGACCGGCGGCGCTTGAACCGCTTGGGGCACTGGTCGCACTTGTAGCGCTTGTCGTCGTAGTGCGTGGCGCGCTTGTGTATAGTAATGTCCACAAAGTGTTATAATATAAGGTGTGCAGTACTGACCGGCGGCGCTTGAACCGCTTGGGGCACTGGTCGCACTTGTAGCGCTTGTCGTCGTAGTGCGTGGCGCGCTTGTGTATAGTAATGTCCACAAAGTGTTATAATATAAGGTGTGCAGTACTGACCGGCGGCGCTTGAACCGCTTGGGGCACTGGTCGCACTTGTAGCGCTTGTCGTCGTAGTGCGTGGCGCGCTTGTGTATAGTAATGTCCACAAAGTGTTATAATATAAGGTGTGCAGTACTGACCGGCGGCGCTTGAACCGCTTGGGGCACTGGTCGCACTTGTAGCGCTTGTCGTCGTAGTGCGTGGCGCGCTTGTGTATAGTAATGTCCACAAAGTGTTATAATATAAGGTGTGCAGTACTGACCGGCGGCGCTTGAACCGCTTGGGGCACTGGTCGCACTTGTAGCGCTTGTCGTCGTAGTGCGTGGCGCGCTTGTGTATAGTAATGTCCACAAAGTGTTATAATATAAGGTGTGCAGTACTGACCGGCGGCGCTTGAACCGCTTGGGGCACTGGTCGCACTTGTAGCGCTTGTCGTCGTAGTGCGTGGCGCGCTTGTGTATAGTAATGTCCACAAAGTGTTATAATATAAGGTGTGCAGTACTGACCGGCGGCGCTTGAACCGCTTGGGGCACTGGTCGCACTTGTAGCGCTTGTCGTCGTAGTGCGTGGCGCGCTTGTGTATAGTAATGTCCACAAAGTGTTATAATATAAGGTGTGCAGTACTGACCGGCGGCGCTTGAACCGCTTGGGGCACTGGTCGCACTTGTAGCGCTTGTCGTCGTAGTGCGTGGCGCGCTTGTGTATAGTAATGTCCACAAAGTGTTATAATATAAGGTGTGCAGTACTGACCGGCGGCGCTTGAACCGCTTGGGGCACTGGTCGCACTTGTAGCGCTTGTCGTCGTAGTGCGTGGCGCGCTTGTGTATAGTAATGTCCACAAAGTGTTATAATATAAGGTGTGCAGTACTGACCGGCGGCGCTTGAACCGCTTGGGGCACTGGTCGCACTTGTAGCGCTTGTCGTCGTAGTGCGTGGCGCGCTTGTGTATAGTAATGTCCACAAAGTGTTATAATATAAGGTGTGCAGTACTGACCGGCGGCGCTTGAACCGCTTGGGGCACTGGTCGCACTTGTAGCGCTTGTCGTCGTAGTGCGTGGCGCGCTTGTGTATAGTAATGTCCACAAAGTGTTATAATATAAGGTGTGCAGTACTGACCGGCGGCGCTTGAACCGCTTGGGGCACTGGTCGCACTTGTAGCGCTTGTCGTCGTAGTGCGTGGCGCGCTTGTGTATAGTAATGTCCACAAAGTGTTATAATATAAGGTGTGCAGTACTGACCGGCGGCGCTTGAACCGCTTGGGGCACTGGTCGCACTTGTAGCGCTTGTCGTCGTAGTGCGTGGCGCGCTTGTGTATAGTAATGTCCACAAAGTGTTATAATATAAGGTGTGCAGTACTGACCGGCGGCGCTTGAACCGCTTGGGGCACTGGTCGCACTTGTAGCGCTTGTCGTCGTAGTGCGTGGCGCGCTTGTGTATAGTAATGTCCACAAAGTGTTATAATATAAGGTGTGCAGTACTGACCGGCGGCGCTTGAACCGCTTGGGGCACTGGTCGCACTTGTAGCGCTTGTCGTCGTAGTGCGTGGCGCGCTTGTGTATAGTAATGTCCACAAAGTGTTATAATATAAGGTGTGCAGTACTGACCGGCGGCGCTTGAACCGCTTGGGGCACTGGTCGCACTTGTAGCGCTTGTCGTCGTAGTGCGTGGCGCGCTTGTGTATAGTAATGTCCACAAAGTGTTATAATATAAGGTGTGCAGTACTGACCGGCGGCGCTTGAACCGCTTGGGGCACTGGTCGCACTTGTAGCGCTTGTCGTCGTAGTGCGTGGCGCGCTTGTGTATAGTAATGTCCACAAAGTGTTATAATATAAGGTGTGCAGTACTGACCGGCGGCGCTTGAACCGCTTGGGGCACTGGTCGCACTTGTAGCGCTTGTCGTCGTAGTGCGTGGCGCGCTTGTGTATAGTAATGTCCACAAAGTGTTATAATATAAGGTGTGCAGTACTGACCGGCGGCGCTTGAACCGCTTGGGGCACTGGTCGCACTTGTAGCGCTTGTCGTCGTAGTGCGTGGCGCGCTTGTGTATAGTAATGTCCACAAAGTGTTATAATATAAGGTGTGCAGTACTGACCGGCGGCGCTTGAACCGCTTGGGGCACTGGTCGCACTTGTAGCGCTTGTCGTCGTAGTGCGTGGCGCGCTTGTGTATAGTAATGTCCACAAAGTGTTATAATATAAGGTGTGCAGTACTGACCGGCGGCGCTTGAACCGCTTGGGGCACTGGTCGCACTTGTAGCGCTTGTCGTCGTAGTGCGTGGCGCGCTTGTGTATAGTAATGTCCACAAAGTGTTATAATATAAGGTGTGCAGTACTGACCGGCGGCGCTTGAACCGCTTGGGGCACTGGTCGCACTTGTAGCGCTTGTCGTCGTAGTGCGTGGCGCGCTTGTGTATAGTAATGTCCACAAAGTGTTATAATATAAGGTGTGCAGTACTGACCGGCGGCGCTTGAACCGCTTGGGGCACTGGTCGCACTTGTAGCGCTTGTCGTCGTAGTGCGTGGCGCGCTTGTGTATAGTAATGTCCACAAAGTGTTATAATATAAGGTGTGCAGTACTGACCGGCGGCGCTTGAACCGCTTGGGGCACTGGTCGCACTTGTAGCGCTTGTCGTCGTAGTGCGTGGCGCGCTTGTGTATAGTAATGTCCACAAAGTGTTATAATATAAGGTGTGCAGTACTGACCGGCGGCGCTTGAACCGCTTGGGGCACTGGTCGCACTTGTAGCGCTTGTCGTCGTAGTGCGTGGCGCGCTTGTGTATAGTAATGTCCACAAAGTGTTATAATATAAGGTGTGCAGTACTGACCGGCGGCGCTTGAACCGCTTGGGGCACTGGTCGCACTTGTAGCGCTTGTCGTCGTAGTGCGTGGCGCGCTTGTGTATAGTAATGTCCACAAAGTGTTATAATATAAGGTGTGCAGTACTGACCGGCGGCGCTTGAACCGCTTGGGGCACTGGTCGCACTTGTAGCGCTTGTCGTCGTAGTGCGTGGCGCGCTTGTGTATAGTAATGTCCACAAAGTGTTATAATATAAGGTGTGCAGTACTGACCGGCGGCGCTTGAACCGCTTGGGGCACTGGTCGCACTTGTAGCGCTTGTCGTCGTAGTGCGTGGCGCGCTTGTGTATAGTAATGTCCACAAAGTGTTATAATATAAGGTGTGCAGTACTGACCGGCGGCGCTTGAACCGCTTGGGGCACTGGTCGCACTTGTAGCGCTTGTCGTCGTAGTGCGTGGCGCGCTTGTGTATAGTAATGTCCACAAAGTGTTATAATATAAGGTGTGCAGTACTGACCGGCGGCGCTTGAACCGCTTGGGGCACTGGTCGCACTTGTAGCGCTTGTCGTCGTAGTGCGTGGCGCGCTTGTGCGAGTGCAGGTTGGAGCGCTGCGAGAACGTCGCGCCGCACACGTCGCACGCGAACGGGCGCTCGCCTGCGCACACGCACGCAGTCGCGTTGCTTTAGACTAGCTCGCGGATCACGATGAGGCGTGTCGCCTCGGCTTGATCCGCAACGCGCATCGGGCTTATGCCTCAGGCCGAGCAGCCTCAAACTGGAGTGTGGCCCATAATTTCCGAAAATCAGTTTTCTTCGAGGCAATTTTACTGTTCTCTTTTTTCCCGCTTTCTAAACTACCCAAGAAGTAATTTTATTAACATAGTATTATCGACTAGAGTTGGTAATCGACGGAGGTCAGCTGGAGGTCAGCAGCTGACCTCCTATTTCCGGGAGGTTTGCCCTTCGGGCGCAAGAAACTACCTAACTAACCTAACCTACCTAGTATTCTACAACAGGTGTCCATTGTGATTAAAAAAGATTGAGAAAGTGTGCCAATAGAAAAAGGCAATTTTGTGAAATAATACATACATACATACCGTCACGCCTCTTTCCCACAGGGGTAGGCAGAGAAATAATGCCCACAGAAAATAAAACATCGGGGGAAAATGCCACTGGGAAAATATGGGAACGGAATAATTGTCTCGAAGAAAAATTTTCGGAAATTATGGGCCACATTCCAATTTGAGGCTGCTCGGCCTGAGGCATAAGCCCGATGCATGCGAAGAAAAAAATATTTCAGAAATTATGAGCCACGCTCTCAAACTGAGGCTGTTTGCCTTAAGTCGACGCTGCTCGGCCTGAGGATGCTCTAATGGATACACGACTCTAAACATAGCATAGGGCATTCGATTCCGAGATTGATGGTTTTTACTGAAAAAAGATCGGCTTGGCTTCCCGGGATCCCGGTACACATCCCGGTATTGAATGCCCTACATACACATAAAAAAAATGGGAAAAATGAAGGCGTAAACCTAAATTCTATTCGGCGAAAGTTCATTTTGCAACGCAGTTATTTTAACGACATCTGTTGTGCAACGGGAAAACTATTATTTAGAAAGATAGAAAGAAAGAGTGAGTAAAGTACAGTGGACAAAGTATAATTTCTAAACGACACTGAAAATTAGAACACATAGAAAAATCCGAAAAGTAAAGCTATCGCCGGGAATCGAACCCGGGTCCTCGTCATTCCGTAATTAAATTTCTAACGGTAAAACGTAAAAGAAAACATTAAAAATCAAGAAGTAAAATTTCTTGATTCATTTGATATGACAAAGTATAGTAGAAAATAAAAGTTTGTCAAATGATTAATTTGTGAAATGATGCATTTTGTGAAAAATTATTTAGCAAATGATGGTAAACCTATGACTGCGTTCAGCATGCTTATTACGTTACTCGCTCGCAATCGCCATCGTGTTCATTTTCACAGTTCTTGTATGAATGTGACAGCTAGCTGATTCCGATGCCAATTGTCAGCCCATACGTGAACTGTCAAAATGAACACGATGGTGATCGCGAGCGAGTTACGTAATAAGCTAGCTGGGGCCTTACCATGACGTCTTAATGCGATTCAGTTTAGGTTCGTTCGCTGTCAGATTCATACTGAAAGTGACAGCTAAAACTTGAACCGAGTCGGAATTAGGACGTCATGGTAAGGCCCCTGTACTGTGTATTGTTCCGCGCTCGTACCAGTGTGTATGCGCATGTGGTCCTTGACCTCTGCGCGGCGCGCGAACGCCTTCCCGCAGACGCCGCACACGAACGGCTTCTGGCCCGAGTGCACCACGCCGTGCATCTCCAGGTTGTGCTGTGTGCCGAACGCCTTGCCTGCAAACGATGCCTTTGTCCGTCTAAACCAGGTGGATGAGATCCCTTCTTAGGGATAGGTTCGCTTTTGTACATTGACTTACGATAAACAACTAGACTCCCAATCGCAAACAAAAGTGCCTCAAGAAACGTCCGAGCGGCGTTGTCTATGTGTTGTGTGTGTCAACACATCAACTTACACAGATAACATTAACATATTCGTTCAAATTAACACCTTATTTCGTGGCAGTAATGTTTAATGTCACTTGCATACGATCGTGAGAAGTAATAACACGACGCCACGCGCTGGAAACCTGTCTGTCTCTTGTTCTCAAGCGTTTGAGATTACGGTGCGAAAGAGACATGTACATTGTTATCGAAGCGCGGTCGAAACACGGCTGAACCAAAACTCTGCACAATAGACGCGTCGTGCAGACTTTTGCTTCAGACAGTTTTTGAACGTGATTGTGAGTATAGTTGTTTATCGTACGTCAAGGCCTTTGTGCTATTTTCTGTATACTATTGTATTTTTAAATTTGTATGCGCAATAAAGAGTTTACATACATAGATACATAAACCATCGACGCAAAGAGAAGTGTTGTAGAGTTTGACGCCAATTTCTCTTTCTATCTGTGTGTGTGTGTGTGTGTGTGTGTGTGTTTAGATACCGATACTTTCAAAGACCTAAACATACATAGGGACAGACACAGACCAAAAAGCGACTTGCTTGGCTTGTTTTAAACTATATCCCCCCTTGTTGGGTTTACTGTGAAGACTATAATTATTTTGTTGATGTGTCACAAATTTCCAGACCCTCCCCCCTCCTCCTAACTGTATGACGTACTTTATGGATGACCCCTTAATTATTAGTTCTGTTGTTGTATTGGTGTTATGGTGAGTTGTACGAGTGGTGTGTGGTGTGTACGGACCGCAGACGTTGCACTCGAACTCCTTGACCCCGGAATGCGTCTTGTGGTGCTGGTTGAGGTTCTGCAGCGTGAAGAAGCACTTCCCGCACGACGCGCACTTGAACGGCCGCGGACGGTCCTGGCAACACGACACACCTCAAATCAAAGGAAAGGAAGCGACGGGTGGCTCCGGGAGTGCCGGCAGAAGTAAAAACAGCAGCTTAGATATTTTATTGAATCAGGCGTTACCAGTGAACGTATATAACTCTGGAAGCATTTCTGACGCTTCAAAATAGCACCACGTAAACTAGTCCGCGGTGGGCGGGGCCTGAAAAACTAGTGCGGCAGCGCGATCAGTGCGCACGGCGGACGCCTGTCAGTCGTGTCACACGGGTTTTTTATTACATTAAAATAACTTTTATATTAAAACATGCCTTCATGTGTGGTGAGGTGGTGCAGGAATCAACAGGATCACTGTCCCAAGTGTACTGGAATCACTCTTCACATGTAAGTACACTGTTTACTTGAAAAATCACAAATCGCTTTTTCACTAGAGGGATGTTATTATGCATAATGTCGTAGCGCATTTTACTATAAGTAACTATTTTTAAAGGACAAAATATTTATTAATTACAAACAAATTTTTGGGTTTTAATTCCGCATTTTCTTGGGCTGGTATTTTTACAATAGCAGCAGTCAGTGCCTGCAGTGGCGTGCAGAGATTTTTAAGAAATTTTAAGGATTTTTTTTTTATCTGAAAACGAGATTGTAACTTACCTTTAAACACCAGCTATTTATTTTCCATTTTTAATTAATTTACTGTTCCTCGATATTAGCAGGCATTGCCTTAAAATAATTACGAGTATGCCTTTCTCATGTCGCTTTATTTTTATTTTAAATTCCCGAAAGACCCCGAGTCGTAGAGATAAATACATAGGTAAGGGATGTTCAATTAGAGAAACAGGAAATTGGGTGACTACTTATCACGGTTTTTTTTCCAGATCTCCTGTTCAAGCTGTGGACATAGCAGTGACGTTCTTACTTGAAAGTTAAATTTCAATACAAGCGAAAAAGTCTTTCGGGATGCGCCAGCGGGATTTGAACCGAATCTCAAGGCTTTTCGCATACGTTTTCGTTTCTTTTGAAATGTATGTTGCTATTGCAATGTGTTTAACGTAATTATAATAAATATTCTGATGATATTCATTTTAATAATTTTATCTACACCCATATCAAAGTCCTATTATAATACGTTTAGGAACCGAACTTACGTAATTTTGTTCGTTGCGGGTGCTAGGACCTCAAGCAGGGTCCATCCAGATCGCTACCAATACCGAGATCTTACTCGGTAATCCTGCCCGAAGCAGCGGCGCTTGAGCTAAAATTACTGGCACATGAGGTATATGTACTATACCAGTCCTCTAGGCTGGCAACGTATCTACAAGCCTCCCGTGTTGCAGATGGGGTGGCGGTGATTACTTAGATACCATCAAGTAACCAGGTAATCAGGTAATTGTGTAAGCTACTATGGCGAAAGCGAGTGACAATTCAGCTTATTGAATTTATACCGTTGTGCATTGGGCTATGGGATTGTAATTATATATACTCAGTGCAAAATTACAATATTTTGAGTCATGACTGGTCCTCTAGTGCATAACAGCGTCCGTGCTTCAAAGACACTCTGACAATCTTGTGACATTGCAGCAGACGTGTGAACCAATTAGCGTAAATCTGTCACGCCGAGAACCAATCGTGTCAAGCGAGTGCGCTTTCTGCGCATGGCCGGACATGTGACCCGACGCAGCTCAAATCATTGAGCTTTTACATACTTATTTTCAAAAAGTCACAACTTCTAAAGTACATTCTAATACCGACCTAGATTTATTAGTATTAACGTAATTTTTTAATGCATTGATAATTTGTTTGTGTGTGTGTGTACTTCATACCTATCTGTGTGAGTTTTTGCGCCAATAATGAACGGTAGGTTGTATGAAGAGACTGTTTCCAGAGTTATATACGTTCACTGGGCGTTACTTTGCGGAGGTCCATTACCATCATACATAACCCTCTTTGTTTTTGCTGTAGTCGGAAAATTTTATGAAGGTAGTTGTTGATGGTTAATAAAAATTATAAATAAGAGGGTAGTTTGGAAATATACAAATGTGGGTACATTTAGTTTATTTATAGATTTACAAATTAGTACGACGTTGGTTCGCATGTGCATCGGTTGTGCTCTGACTTTGAGAATGATCCCGTAGAGGGATCGAAACGCGCGTCAGTGTTTGTGTGGTGATAGGATTAATTAAGTTTGTGGGATTTGTGTGCGTTTTGTGTGGCAGTAGTGGTGGGAGGGCTTGTATGCAAAACGTATAATATTTCGCACAAGCTTGGTTATCTTGCACGTAAGTAGCGGAGTAGCAAGGTAAATATTTTGTGTTCACAGCAGCTTAGAATAGAAGAAGCGTATCGTACAGGGGCTTTACCATGACGTCTTAATGCGATTCAGTTTACGTTCGCTCGCTGTCAGATTCATACTAAAAGTGACAGTTAAAACTTGAACTGAGTCGGAATTAGGACGTCATGGTAAGGCCCCTGGCCGCTTACATTACAAGAAACGTATGTATTATCTATATTGACAGACCTCTAACAATGTGCTTATGCCCTAGTACTTTGGTACTACGACTCAACAAAAAAACACTTCAATTAGATTCATTCGTATTTCAAAATAAGCTCTTAGAGGATTTGATATCCTGGTACTTAAACTCTCCCTCCATCTTACGCCTGACGCGAGTTGAACATTTTTACCCATCACAAAAAGTGCTCAAGTTTTCACTTCAATAACAATGGCACATGAGGTATTGCATATTAGCCGTAGATACACAATTAATACATCAGTGACGATAAATATAAATCAGTGACATTAAATTTGAACCTTAATACTATGACGATACCGTTTGTTTTTCAATATGAATGTTGTAGTGGCACGTGCTAACTCGGTAGCTTGTGGATTTGCGATAATAGACAATGGCCTTTGTTTGAAAGATTACGGCTCGAAGCGAAAAATTCACCTGGGATGATTCATACTATAAATACCATGGTTGCAATAAATGATTGATTGATTGGTATGCTCACCAGATGCGTCTTGAGATGCGACTGATGCGTGTATTTGGACGCGAAGCTCTTGTGGCATATGTGGCACGTGTAGGGGCGCTGTCCGTTGTGGAGGTTCATGTGCTCCACCAGCAGCGTCTTGGAGCTGCAACGATACACACATACATACATACCGTCACGCCTCTACCACAGGGGTAGGCAGAGACTACTTCGTTTCACTTGCTACGATCCTGACATACTTCTTTCGCTTCATCCACATTCATCAATCTCTTCATACATGCTCGTTTGTGGGACAAAATATAGACCCTATTGAATCATTCAATATTTTAATACAAAAATAGGTTAGGTTAGTCAGGGCCCGAAGGGGAAAATACCCAAAAAAAGGAGCTCCGCGGCGAAAACCAGTAGGACAAACTGTAGTAGCAACACGGGCAACAGAGGACCTAAAAGCCAGCAGCGAGATCCATCTTACCTGTGTACCAAATTTCAAGTCCATGCGAACTCTACAGGTAGTGAGGTCAATGCGAACTCTACCATGTAGTGGGGTCAATGCGAACTCTATAGGTAGTGAGGTCAATGCGAACTCTACAGGTAGTGAGGTCAATGCGAACTCTACAGGTAGTGAGGTCAATGCGAACTCTACAGGTAGTGAGGTCAATGCGAACTCTACAGGTAGTGAGGTCAATGCGAACTCTACAGGTAGTGAGGTCAATGCGAACTCTACCATGTAGTGGGGTCAATGCGAACTCTACAGGTAGTGAGGTCAATGCGAACTCTACCATGTAGTGGGGTCAATGCGAACTCTACAGGTAGTGGGGTCAATGCGAACTCTACAGGTAGTGGGGTCAATGCGAACTCTACAGGTAGTGGGGTCAATGCGAACTCTACAGGTAGTGGGGTCAATGCGAACTCTACAGGTAGTGAGGTCAATGCGAACTCTACAGGTAGTGAGGTCAATGCGAACTCTACAGGTAGTGGGGTCAATGCGAACTCTACAGGTAGTGGGGTCAATGCGAACTCTACAGGTAGTGAGGTCAATGCGAACTCTACCATGTAGTGGGGTCAATGCGAACTCTACAGGTAGTGGGGTCAATGCGAACTCTACAGGTAGTGGAGTCGATGCGAACTCTACAGGTAGTACGGTCAATTTGACCCCTTCAGGGTCAACAGGGCCCACAGAGCACTGAGCTCACGGGCTAACAAACATACATACCGTGAGTTCTTAGAATGCCATACGTACTAATAGATGCGTACCTGTATTTTTTGTTGCAAACATTACATTCGTGTACTTTAGTCTTTTCTTGTCCCGCATTTTCCTTCGCATGTTGCGCTGAAAAAAAAAAGGAAGATTTTCACACTTTCATTTCTAAAGCTCGACGAATTCTGGTCTTCAATAAAATAAAACCCAAACCACCGTATATACACACCGGGAGATATTGAGCGGAACACGAAAATAAGGTGTAGGTAACTATTTTTTTTTCCTGGTCAAGCATTAAGTGTAAGTATGCGTTTTGCTAACTTTTTTGTGTTCCGTTAAATATGTCCCTGATTGTATTTTCATGTAGGTAATAGTATAATCTATGAATGTTATTATCTGAACTTTTCCGTTTGAATCCCTTGGTTGGTTGGTTTGAATCCCCCCCTGGCTACGGGCGCGTCTGTCTGACCTTGATGTGCGATGTAGTGGTCCCGGCGGCGCAGCGCCACGCCGCACGTGCGGCAGATGTAGACGCGCGCGTCGTGCGCGAGCCGCATGTGCCGCATTATGAACTCAGCGTCGCCCGTGAACCGCGACACGCGGGACCCTGGACAATGCGACAGTTGCTACATTACCGCAGACACGAAACTCAGTCGAGTAGTGTTAGAAGGCCGAGCGCCACCGAGGCCGTCTATTGAAGTTTTCGACGCCGACACGTATCAGCACCGCGGGACTTGTAAATTTATTTTATTATGAAAAAATGTCTGCCAAATGATGGTCTTTCCGAATGCGCTGGTAGCTTCAAAAAAAGACATGTAAAAGAGCCCTTGGCGGCCTGTTTACAAAACGAACTATTTGATTTTTTGCAGAGTAATTATTTACTAAATAAATTTTTACCTTTGTTCCTATTCTTTTGACAGAGCACGCATTTGAACAAGCCGTCTTCTTTCACCACGATCTGCAACTAAACCAAACATATTTCACATAGCTGCGATGTCAGGTCTTATATTGAACAGTTATTGACAGTTGATGAGTAACCCCCTTATTCATAAACGCTCTATAGGCTCCTGCTAACTTAGCAATCGTGTCCTTATCTGTGAAAGGTAAATGTCAAAATAGGTGTCCTTCCATTTGACCTAAGAAATATTGACAAAAGCATCATTTTACAAAATGATCATTTGACTAAATTTAAATATCTTATAAACCGTGAACTTTTTTAAAAATCTAAAAACTTGCGTGGCTCAGATTAGGTTGGGTTAGGTTTGTTTTATAAGATTTTAAAAAAGTTTACGGTTTATCAGATGTTTAATGTTTGTCAAATGATCATTTCGTCAATAATTTTTAGGTCAAACGTTAGTGAACCGTCAAAATGACAGATAAGGACAAACGATTGCTAAGTTAGCAGAAGCCTATAGAACGTTTATGAATAAGGGACTAAGATTCTATGTATTTTAGAAAATTTTAACACCTTTACTACCTACTTTTCAAAGATGAAGTTGAGATTTAAACTTTGGTATGTCGTTTGTATGCCCTTTAAAATTTTACCACCAGATAGCCTACTAGTTAGTGACCTTGACTATGAAGCTTGAGGTCCCGGGTTCGAATCCCGGTAGAGCCAGACATTTGTATGATGAATATGAATGTTTGTGCCCGAGTGGATGTTGTATGTATTTATCTACATTATATAAGTATATTCGTTGTCTGGTACGCATAGTACAAGCTTTGCTTAGTTTGGGAATGGGCCAATGGTGTAATTTGTTCCATAAAATAAACCTTAAGACACCTACGTGATCAGTGAATTCGTTGTCATCCTCCTTGGATTTGCTCTGCACAGACTTGACGCGGTACATCTCGCCAGACTCCACTTTGATAAAGGCGCCACCTTAAAAAAGTAAAGTCGAAATGAGAAAAGAAAGTTCAAATTTTTATGTGTCGATTTGCCAATGGGGACTTTAGTTTTTTGCTCACCAGTTGGCGCCACTGTGCACGACTAAGGTCCAGAGGTATAGCTGTCAAAGGCGACTATAAGATAGGCGCCGAAACAAAGTTTTAAATCTTGAATCTCATTAAGTTTATTAATTACTAGCTTCTGCCCGCGACTGCGTCCGCGGAGAATTAGACTTACATTAGGCAGCTACGACCTTTGAAATGTTTATTGCTATCCCGCGAGAACTATGTAATTTTCCGTGATAAAAAGCAGCCTGTATTAATCTATGTTACCAGCTAACTACGTTCCAAATTTTATCCAAATCCGTCGAGTCGTTTTAGCGTGAAGAAGGAACAAACATACACACTCACATCGTCACATCCATCCATCCATCCATCCTCACAAACTTTCGCATTTATAATATTAGTAGGATAAATAAATATCATCATATCCAGTAGCTATGCCGCAATGTTGTGCAGTTCCGTTTTGTACGAAAAAAAAAACGCTTTCGAAGCGTTCACATTCATCGCCAAATAATCCATATTTGCGATAATTTCACGAAGATCACTTTTCAACAGGTATGAAACAAATTATAATTTAAGTCACGAAACCCGCCAAAAACAGTGAAAAGTGAATGTTATTGGACCTCACGCGACACTAGCGACTCTAGTGGCAAATTTACACGCGATAGCCGCCATCGAGGTGGGTAGGGGTGTTGTTCAGAGGTGTGTCAGGTTGTTGTTATTTAAGAGGCGTGTAAGGGGACTAAGGGGGGTTGTTCAGAGGCATGTAGGGGCAGAGGCGTGCAGTGGTTTCTGACAGAGGGTAGGCATATTGACAACAAAACCCGTATTGGTACGAAACATGTCGGGCATAATATAACCATGGATCTTCTATATACAAATGGGTACGTTCCCTTAGATCTTTTAAAGTACACAATGGATTTTAATGCGTTTTCGTCAATAAATAGAGCGATAGGTACAAGATATACTTATAGTTTAATAATTATATTTGTTTTGCATTAATTAGTTAAATGATGACCACAATTACCTAATACATCACACAATTTACATTAATTACCTATGAAATATGGTAAGATTAAAACTATCCACAAAACACACCACACCACACATTAGTATAAATTCACATTACAGCCGTGCGAAGCCGGGGCGAGTCGCTAGTTTAAACTATAACATAAACTCTACAGTTCATGTTAATACTGTTCTGTTGTAAATAAATTAAAACAAAAAAGGAAAAAGTCTGGTAAACTTAGGATTCGAACTCAGGTTCCAAGCTTGACAGGCGACTCCAGAACCGTCGAGCGGTGTTAGATAGCTAATGGTGTGAAATTTTGCTATACAACTAACCTTCAACTAACCGACCATAAGTTCACAAATGTGATTATACCTAGGTATTTAAAACAACACAAGTAACACAACCATTAAAGTAAAACAATTTAAGCACTCACCAATGTTTTTTTTTAATATTCAGCCAAAGCGGGTCTGTTAGTTGTGCGTTGTAACAATAAAATATGTATACATGCAAAGGAAGGACAAATCAAATCAAGTTGGCAGTAAAAAAATATGACTATTTAACTAAGTGTAACGTGAAATTGTTGAGTTGCCTTTTGTTTAAGCCAAGTAAAAGTTACGTACCGGTACTTATAATTAGTTAGGTACTTTTGACGTTTTATTATATCACTTTCGTCGCGAATTAACTTTCACAACACTCAGAACACAAGACCAAGGCCATCCCATAAGTTAGTTCACGTTTAATTATGTAGAACTAAACAAATAACTTAATAAGCCTTCACAGAATTACACAATTAAAATAACATCATTAATGTTTTTATTATGATCATGAAGGAAAACATCAAAAAACAACAAATCAGAGAGCCCGAACATTACGAGTTTTAGCAAATGAAATTACAAGATCTGCCTAATTTTACCCAATAAAACGAGGTCTTTTCGCGGATGCGTTTAAAAGCTTCATGGTGATTGGCGCGAAACATCACAGCGCCACCTTGCATGCTTAGTTCAAGCGTCCGCAGTGCTGCCATTTTAGTAATTTGGCAGCTAAATATGGCGCTATTTTGGGCTGTGATATTTTTATTTGTCGACTAATATTTCGTTCTGAATTTTACCGGGAAAGTTAGAGGTACAGAAAAATCGAGGGAAAATCAATAATCCAGTGTGGTATTTCTTTTAACTGCTATTTTTAAATAAATATTTTACTCCAATACAAACTAAAAACGTAAGTATAAAAGTTTATAATTTATTAATAAAACAAAGTCTCAGTATAATCTCGTGTATATATGATTGGATAAATAATAAAAAACGTTTATTTTGGGTTTTAGGGCATATAGATGAAATTAGTAACTTTTAACTAAAATATTTTGGCGACTGTTTGATGGACCTGGCATCACTGGGGAGTCAGGCGGTCTGACTTTGGATTCTATTTAACCGGACGCTAAAGGCTATCTTTGTGTGCGTAGCCACACACAACTGTAGGTTAGTCTTGTCTGGACGTAGTTCACGGACGATATTTACATATGCACGCTGTAGACATGTGTGCATTTTTGCAGGCAAGTCGGTTCGCTGCTTTTACAAGCAAAAGAGTGAAGTGAAGTAGTATCGTGAGCGCTCAGGGTACCGTAAGAAAGATTGAAGTTTTATAATAAATTTGGTTAAAAAAAAAAAAAAAAAAAAAAAAAAAAAAAAAAAAAAAAAAAAATCGTTTATTTCAGACAACATTGATGGTCCATAGTAATAAAAAAATATTTTATAATAAGTTTGGTTAGTAAAAAATAATAATAATGAAATATGAACATAATAGTAGTATGTAATGTACGTATGATTATAACGCACTGCTTATGTGCCTGTAAGGAATACCCGCGTGTGTGTAGGGGTGATGTAAGAGTTACTAAGGTGTTACTTTACCTTGCTCTCTCGCGGCGGCAATGATCGCGTTAGCGGTCTCCTCGTCGCCTGAGACTTGCAATTCTATCTGCGAGTCGTCATCATCTGAATAACAATATAATGTTACGTAAGTATAATTTATTAATTACTAGCTGTTGCCAGCGACTTCGTCTGCAAAGAATACGTTTATCGCTATCCCGCGGGAACTACGCATTTTTCCGGGATAAAAAGTAGCTTATGTGCTATTCCAGACTTTTCTCTATCTATGTGCCGAATTTCATCCAGATCCGTTGGGCCGTTCTCGCGTGATTGAGTAACAAACAAACATCCATCCATCCATCCATCCATCCATCCATCCATCCATCCATCCATCCATCCATCCATCCATCCATCCATCCATCCATCCATCCATCCATCTATCTATCCATCCATCCATCCATACTTTCGCATTTATAATATTAGTTAGATTAGACATGTAGTTGTTTGCATGTGTCAATGGCTTAGTAAAAGAAAAAAAACCGGCCAAGTGCGAGTCGGGCTCGCCCACCGAGGGTTCCGTACAAATTTGCCATGTTAACATAAAATCCAGTGTTAGCAGAGCCCTGCTTCTAAGCAAAATGTAAGCAGTGTGAGGTCATTTTATATTGGTTACTTACAAAACAGACAGACATGAAAACTTTACGCTTTACGCAATTTTTACTTTATCTGTGCTATGAGAGGTTGCTTCGTACCAAATGTCAAGATTCTGAGTTCATGGAAAGTACCCTGTAGGTTTTGATTCCCTTGCGAGTTTCGAAAATTTGCAGAAATTTGCGGCATAAACGGCTGTAACTTTTGATTGCGTTGGCTTAGAAGTCTGATTTTTTCACAGCTCCAAGGGACAGTAGACCCGAGTATTTGATATAAATTTCGGTTTGATACCTCCACGCGTTCCTGAGAAAAAGGGTCTTGACAGACGGACGGACGGACAACAAAGTGATTTTATAAGGGTTCCGTTTTTTCCTTTCGAGGTACGGAACCCTAAAAAGTAATTAGAATTTTGACCACATATTTAGTTTTAGGGTTTGATCCATTTCGGTGGTACCTTGCGCGTCGGGCTGCGCGTGCGCATCTCCGTCGTCCCGCAGCGCTCGCCGCTCGCCGAGCACGAGGCGGCGGCCCGACATCACGCGCAGGTACGGGCTGTCGCGCGACATCACTATCGTCTCTGCAACAACAAACAACTATACGTTATATCCGCCTGAAATGACGCTGCTAACGAAGATTTGGCTTAAGCTAAGAAACAAGATAGTAAAAAAATCCGGGTCATCCGGGTACTTTCTTGTAAATGAGGAGGGATTGTAACGCTAAACGTCATGTCACATTGGGTCTTGCAGGTGTCCCTGGGCGATGGTGATCACTATCCATCAGGTGACCCGTCTGTTCGTTTCGTTCTTATATAAAAAAAAAAAACTAACTAATCTAATTGGATGGGTGGATGGATGGATGTTTGTTTGTTTGTTACTCAATCACGCCAGAACGGTCCAACGCATCCGGATGAAATTCGGCACATTGATAGAGAAAAGTCTGGAATAGCACATAGGCTACTTTTTATTTGCAGACGAAGTCGCGGGCAACAGCTTGTAAAAAACAACCCCCGGCACTCACGTTCCTCGTCGTCTTCTTCCTCCTCCCTCTCGCTGAGTATCTCCAGCTTGCCCAGGATGAACTGGTCCTGCGCGGCGTCCTGGCTGTCGTCCAGCGATGACAGCAGGCTCACGTCGAACATGCTCGACTCCGACTTCTGGAACATTCGGTGTTGGGTTCCTAACGACACTAGCGCCATCTGGTTGTCTACTACATTACTACGACGCACCCTTACATAGGGGTGCATCCCTACTGAGCTGGCAACGTCGCATTTTTTGATTTTTTTTTTGCGATTATTTCACAGAAAATGAATGAAAGTTTCAAATGTGCGTCTGTAGTGCACTTCGTTTTTAGTGTATTAATGTGTCTAATGGATTAATGCAATAATTGATCGCAATGGACTTTTATTTTCTTATTAAACGAGATACAGTATTTTATCCCTTTAATACGAAAATAAGTCCATCACGATTAATCATTGCATTGGACACATTAATACTACCTACACTAAAAACGAAGTGCACTACAGACGCACATTTGAAACTTTCATTCAATTTCTGTGAAATAATCGCAAAAAATCACCAAAAATGCGACGTTGCCAGCTCAGTAGGGGTCAGTCTTAACTGAGTACCCCGCGCGGGTGCAGACGCGCGGGGTGGGACGACCGCGGGGCCCGCTCTCGCTGCGGGCGGGGCGCGCCAAACGCCGCACAGAGGCCCCCGCGCAAGCCTACCCCGCGCCCCGCATGAATGCGCGAAAAGCTTAGTAATCATGTCATACCTAAGTGATGCGGCTAGCAACCCTACTAAGTTTAATTTTGTCGACCTTTTCTATCTCAACCTCAACACATACCTTTTGGTTTTCATTGGAATCTTCCGCATCCTCCTCGGTCACAATAGCGTACGAGCAATCTGAAAAGACAACATAGTTTAACTCAAACCATCTCCATACAAAATTACCCATCCCAAAAAGCGCCCGTCGCTAAAGAAGTTTCCACTTCAAAAACTGACCTTCATCAATCTCCATTGGCTGATCGTCATTGGCGGGTTCCCCGTTGGCATTCAGACGTTGAAGCACAACGGACGTCATGAAGTCTTTGGGGAGACTGGACTCCTCAAATATCAGGTCTTCCGAAGCCTCCGTCTGGTTGGTCTCGGCACTCTGTATGACTAGGTTTTGGGCTAAAGCCGTCGTCGTCTTTATGCTTTGCGTGAGCACAGACGAACCGACAGTCACTTTCAGGTTCAATGTGGATGGTATAGATGTTGTTGTCTGAAATTATTTTCAAATAAGTTTCAATAAAATAATAATAATAGTAGGATGAAAGATGATTAACTAAACAGATTTATATGGGGAGTGTGAATGGGTGCGTTGGGAGGGGCTAGACGGACGTTCCGTGATCAAATTGAGGATGTTTTGGAAAAAGGCCAGGTCAAGAGTACCCGAAACCGACGATTATGTATGAAGAGATTGATGAATGTGGATGAAGCGAAAGAGGTATGTCAGGATCGTCGCAAGTGGAACAAAGTAGTCTCTGCCTACCTCGGTGGAAAAGAGGCGTGACGGTATATATGTAAGTTTTATTAAATTGATTTTCTGTCAAAAAAAAACTTTTACAATTAAAGTTTATATTCTAGCAGTATTTTTTATTGACTGTTTTTCAAGTCAATCGGACCAACCACCATTGAAGAGTTCCCTTTAATACCTTGTTTTTCTGCGATAAAAGCAAGTTGCTGCTGATGGGCAGCCGTCCGACGTTGAGGACGAAATCCGGAGGCAGCGGGTGAAGCTTGGAGGCTGGCAACACAACTTTCTTGGCCTCACTCTTCACAGGACTCACGCTAGTCTTGTTAATCTGCCCATGCAGCTCCGTCTTAATATGCTTGAGTCTGAAATTAAAAAGAAAACTTAAGAATAACCTGAACTTAGCTAAAACTAAATTACTTATACAAAAGGTAAAATCTGTCCCAAATTCCTATTCCTATCAATAGAGGTGTGTACAAGGATGGCTGCATTGACGCATTTTAAAGCAATGCTTATGCACTGAACAAAGCAATAGCCAGCCCTTTGGTCACGGGACGCGTCTATAAGGATCCCCAAGATATCCTTGGCTTAAAATTTTCGACTTCAAATGCCTCAAATATTGTTATTTCCAAGGGTATATTGCAGTGTTTGAAGTCTTCCAGTTAGTAAACTTCCGTTAAGAACCATTTCAATCAGTTCTTCATCTTACCTGACTTGTAGATCGTCGTACTCCTTGCATGTTTGGCTGCATTTCTTGCAAATGACTGTGGAGTGTATATCTTCCTCTTGCAATGGCTTTTCTGCTATCTCACTCACTATGTCCAGTAACTTCTTGCCGGATTGTAGATTACTCTATAAAATAATATTGGTTACATTGTAGTTTTCTCTATGTACCTATTTTCTATATTATTGATTATGTGGTCTCCAATAGTTGTATTGAAGTTGTAAGTCTCAAGTAGTTAGAATATTTTTAATCTGTGTATGTTTGTTTTGATAACTTTGTTCTAGGTATGTATATCTTTGTATACCTAATATGTTTGGAACTTAATTCAATGAATAAACAAAAAATTATTGTTCTACATTATTAGTGGACCCTCAACAATTATTTATTTAAGATTTCAGAAACAATCACCCAATTCAACCATCTTACCACCAGACTTCTACTTATTAACTAGTATAAAGTTTTATGTAGGGTTATATTTTAACACTGATAATATTAATATTTTCATCCACTGACTTGAGAATCGTTGGGACGGACGGATAGTGCAGAGAGCTCAGCAGATTAAGGTAATTTGATGATCGACACAGTGCAGCATTAACCTTTACATCGTAAGGCCCTACATTCTATTTTTAGGACTCCGAGGTCTAGTCCCTTGGGCCCAAGCAAATATCGCTCGATACTTAGCAATTAGCAGCCCAACATCCCGAAAATTTTACATACACAGCAAATAAAATGTCTGGTGCGTTAGTATGTGACTTGAATTAGTACACTGGGTTGTTATAATTAGCATTCTAAAAATATCTTGGGCCTTATGAGGTTAGAAGGACACAAAAAACTCACAGTATCTTGTATCAGGCTAATTGTGTTCCGGGCTCCGGTGCTGGCATCGCAAATGAAGCAATTTGCAACCCGATTCATTCTAGAAATAAAAGTTCATAATTCCTTACAAAACATGTACTTGAAAGAGTCTAGCTAAACAAATTACAATAAGATTTGGATCAAAAAGATAAGTAACTAACTTTTACCTAGTTATCTATTGTCTAGTCTGAGCTAGTAAAATCTTTAATCCTGACTGATTTATCATCGCCGAGACAACACTAATAAATAGAAAGCAGAAAGCTGAAATTTGGACTGAGACTGAAGACTCGGAGCGTAAACGCGTACTAAGAATGGAATGGAACGGACTATTCAATATTATCATGCGATAGGAAAGATATTTTTTATTTAGTATAATATGATGAGACGAGACCAAAGCAAAGTTCAAAAATGAAGTCATAATAAAAACTGTGAGTTACACAAAATCAAATTTTTCTGACATCTCCCTTTGAACCTTTGAATTTGTAAACAAACTTGAGTTTTGTTTTATTTAAATCTATTGCCACCTTAGGAATAAAAATGTATCCTTCGTGCAACATACAACACACAAAAGATATCAGTAGATTAATTAAACAGGACATTTTAATGCCATAAGTACAACATACAGCCGCCATTTTGTTTGAGATCAATTAATTATCATTCAAAAATCAAAGAAAGTTAATAAAAACATACGAATACACATTACCTGGCGAATTTATCCAGTTTCCATGGGATTTAGTTAGTTTCTATAGGTTTTCAGAAATATTTTGCCACATAAGTTGTCAGCAATGATTGCCTAACACAAGCAGCCACCATTACGTACGCACTGTAGTTAGTTCCAAATACCGCCACACGAGGCGTTGCCTTCGTGGTAAAAATAAGTGTGTTTCCTATTACACTATTTTAATTTGAATAATGGGACTAGATGGCGTTAGATGACTAGATGGAATCTAATCTAACTAATATTATAAATGCGAAAGTATGGATGGATGGATGTTTGTTTGTTACTCAAGCACGCCAGAACGGCCCAACGGATCTGGATGAAATTCAGCACATAGATAGAGAAAAGTCTGGAATAGCACATAGGCTACTTTTTATCCCGGAAACTTGCGTAGTTCCCGCGGGATAGCGATAAACGAATTCTTTGCAGACGAATTCGCTGGCAAAAGCTAGTATGATTATGATTATGAATTTATGACTCAGTAGAATAGAAAGTAAAGGTGCTACCCACTGACGTCCGTGAATTCATATTTTCTAAGCGTGTTTGCTTAAATAATCATAGATAGTTAAGTTGTCACCAGTTGGACTACTTGCCTTGACATTACGCTCTTCACACTGTTCCTCGCTCTGCTCATCACACTGCTGCGTTGTTGCTCATGTAGCCTGGTGGAGAGGGGGAAGGGGGAGGGGGGTGACAACATTTCATTTTTATAACACCTGAAAATGTATATGTATATGGTTCGAAAGCGTTTTGCCTCCTGATCACTGCAATATGTTTATATAATTTTAATATCGCTTATTATAAAAAATAATTCAAAATATGTCCTATTTTCACCACTACTACCACAGGATAGGTGAAACGCCTTTGCTTTTTTCACGAGAAAAAATAAGCTATCATAATTTTGTATTTTTGACAACTTCAAATTACACGGGGGCAACTCTGAAATTCTATTTTTGAAGTTCGTTGCATGCCTTCTCTCTCCCTCTCAAGATAATGACTATTAGTATGAGCGGAACAGCGCGAAGCGAACCTCGAAAATCGAATATTGGAGAATAGGACCTGACATTGACAATTTGAAATTAACGTCAGTTTTTTTTCTATAGAGAAAAGACAAAGGGATAAGTGTGTATTCTGTGATAGTACCGGAGTTAAGCCCTTTTAGAATAAACACAAATTAATAAATTAATTATAAATTAAATACAAGCCCTAGCGAAAAAATTAAACTGTCAGCATGTTCATCTTTTCAAGCAAAATACAGAGAACCATTAAAATTTTAGGCTCAGAAATATGAAATGTTGTCAATTCGTAATATACCCTTCCTGTCACTTTTTTATTAATGACTATTAGTGTATGCGAACCATGGATTCATAACTAAACTTGCGATTAGTAGGCCTGTAATGATCACAGACTGCTCTAGTCACAGTAGTGACGCAAGCTACTGCAATGCTATGAAGTAAAACATTCTTGGCAAACTGTGGTAGCGTGCGCACTATGTTTTCATAGCATACTTAAAATATTTTTATAAAAATAATGTTTCAAACTTCCGCAATTTTCACTTAATCACCATTCGGGTCGGAACCTTGCAGTCTAATGGTGACCACGGCCACTGAATTGCGGCCGAAACGGTAATTAAAAATTATCAAAATTACTTCGGAGTAATAATTATAGTCATTTCTTACTTAAATGTTACATCTTACTTAGGGTATCCTTTCAATCTCAAATTCAGCAGCTAACAAAAAAACTACTTCAACATTCAGCATTTTGGGCGTGGTATTGTTTTCAATTACGAACATTATTTTTATCCTTACATTTTCATCGTTGCATTGCATGTTACATTACTCTGTGGCAGTATTTTTTTGTGCAAGTGAAAACGACACAATGGCTCATGACATTGATCTGTCAAACAAAATGGCGGAAATTTTAAACTTACTACGTGTCGAAGTCATTCGAATCGAAGTGAAACTTTCAAGCCCGTATTCGGACACTAAAAGGTAAGTAAATTTCGTTTCAAATTGATAATTATTACGTCCATATAAGCTATTTAAATAAAATAATATGCATTTCAGTCAAAAACATTATTTATTTCTATACAATTTACATTTCGCGCCTCAAGTGCAATCCTATGTTATGCACTTATCAATTAAACTAGAAATAAAATAGTATAACTTTAATTGAACAAACAAAAACAACTTGTACTTACTATTTACATATCGACATGATTCTTCACGTATTTTTTATAAATATTTATTTATCTAGTAAATTTATTTAAATTTAATAATTCGCGCAACGGTGCAAAACAATTAAAATATGCTTATATTTTTTATCCATCTCGTGTAGTTATGCAGTTGGTGTATTTATTTGGTAAGTGTAGTAAATAATACTATGTGTGAAAGAGTAATTTTGAGCATCAACATATTCGATTTTAATTCAATGGCAAGTAATTTGGGAAGGTAGATTGGATGGAAAAGGGCGATAGAATAACATTATTTATTATTTAAGTACTCCGTAAATTTATTTCTGTAATAAATAAGAGCTTCAATATCACAGCAGATTTCTTGATAAAAGCTGAAATAAATAATTAGATTTAATGCAAGATGTAAATGAACTACTGAATGAGGTGAACAAGTGATTAATTATGTACTTACTGAGTTTATATTAATATTTGTTTAATTATCATTGAGCTAAAGTTATTCAGACACAGATAGCAAAAAACAACGCGTTCTCAACTTAGCTACGCAACGCAACAAAACTGTTTGAAAAAAAAAACATGAAACATCATTGGCAAATTTTTTTGTAGGTTGGTAGTGAATTTAAAAGTACCTACATATAATTTCTATGAATAATTACAGTAATCCAAAGTACTACCATGTCACAAGTAATGAATAAGATGAGTGCGGTACCTATCTTCTAAGTGGCTTGTAAAAGAAGTTTTCATGTGGCCAATTCGAATGGATTATGATTGTGTGTCTTGTACGAGGATAAGTGATATGATTGCAGTGGTTGTGTTGAAATGAAAGAATAATTTGTTGTGTTGACATGTATTTAATGTTAACAATGTAGCTACAAGTACCTAGATCCAATGCCGAGTCTAAAAATATTTGAAATAAACTAAATTAAAATGTTTACATTATATATCTTAACATGTATGCAAGTGCTGTTTCTTGTGTTTATTTTTGGAGAGTCGATCTGCGTTGGCTTCATTGTTATGTCATAATGTGTAACATTTATACTGTATGAACGTTTTAGACAATGCTATTAACAATTGTAGAGCTAATTAATTTGATTTGGATTGACTTCAATGCGTACTTTACTATGATTTTATTAATTTCATTGTCTAAGCCGTGAACAAGTTGAACAGTGTCAATTGAGGTCGTTCGGACTATGTTAATAAAATAATGCGAGCAGACGAACATATTACAACGAGGGTAAACCATTAAGGGTAATTAATGTCTGTGTTGCCAGCATACAACGTAGGCACCACTTTCTACTCCACTAAATTACTAACATAGACTGAATAGGTATCCAGTTCCGATCGCACAATACATTAATCCCATGAACATCAATAAATCACCGACAGCATTAACCGTGTACGTATTATTCCTCTGTACAACACAAAAGCTACCACGACACCCAGGGCCTACGCTAGAACATTTAGTTTTTCATTCGAAAATATTTCTAGAGAAAAAGATATGCATCTATTTACCTGATAAACACTGATTTTTAAATGTTATTATAATTTTTAATCAGCTATTTAGAGTAATCTATTTTTAATGCATCCCGCAACACTGTTCGCACGCACGGAAGGAAAAATAATGTCTTTTATAAAGTTGTGACATGAGAACAGGGCTGCGCGAGCGACACACCATACGCACATCTACGCTTAGGATAAGAACACAAACGAAACAGCATGGTGTCTCATACCAACGACCTAACTCTAGGGCATCCTTATGCAGGCTTCCAAATCATAATCGAATCGACATTATTATTTTTGATTTTTTTTTCGATTATTAAGAAAAATTTATAGAAAATCCGTACTGTCATATTTTTCCACTAATCGAATATAATTGACATTGCAATGACACTTACTACTAGCCTAGAGAGTGCTAAACTATTTCTTACATTTAGATATTTTTTTGGTTCTTTAATTTTAGAATAAACCATGTTAAATCATGAGTTCATGACAAACAAATTGAGTTCTATTATTATTTCGGACATCACGAAACCCATGCAAAAATAAATGAAGAAACATGCACAGTTCAGCCATGACCCTACTGTTAAGAAGAAAATCAAAACTCAAATCGACTACCTTATAGCATAACATTTTTTTTTTATTTCTTGTACATTTTCACAACTGTCATGTTACAAACAACCAAAGTTTGGAAAAACATCTACATTTTCGTAAATACAAGCGTAGCTGTGGACAGAAGAAAATAATTTTCTCCCATCCTGTAAAGTCTACGCCGAGGGATAGAAAAATTTGAGAACAACAAAATGATAATAGCAATTATTTTAAAATAATTTTAAACAAATCCAAAATCTGACCTGTTTGCTATTCATCGCTAAAACCGGGAAAAGAAAACAGTACCATCCTCAAAACTCAAAAGAAGCCTAAATTTTAAATTATAATTGTTAATTTAAAGTCATTATATAATTGTGACTAAAAAAATGTACACCAACGAGTGTTTGAAAATGGCACCGCACAGAATGTAAAACTAATTCTAACATTACTCAAATAAAATGGGAATATTACTTAACTAATATCTAAACAATCTAAACTAGTACAGAAAAGCAAAATGCATAGTGCATTCAATGGAGCTTGCTCCATTCAGAAAAACCAAACAAAAAGATAAATATAAATGGAATTGTAATGTGTTAAAAACATGAAAAAATTTGTATGTGTCTAAAATTATGTTAATAAACTATCTGTTAATGTCTTTATTAGGAGTGATCTAGATCACGTAAAAAGTAAAGGAATTATTTCGATGTTGCCATTATCATGAGGAATCACCCTTTGGTAACTCGTGTGTTTTTGGGTATATTTTCATTGTATATGGCAACCCAGTCCCCGCTCTCGTTGTGTGGCTGTGTGTGTGAGTGGCTCCGTCTTGATATGTGTTAATGTGTGTGCGCCGTCGTCGCCATTAACTAGAAACAAAATACGTTCAAAATGTGAATTTGCGAGTATTACCAGCTACGGTCACAATTTAAAATGATTGGGTGAATTTTTAAAAATATAAATCACTAATTAGATTTAAGTGACATTTTAGAATACTATTTTCAATCGAAGTTATGAATTTTGGGTTTTTTTCTAAGAACACCTGCTCATCGGAAAGAAAACTCCCAAAGAATCCTGTGTCAATGAATGTTCCCATTTTAAATTAGACCGTATATGTATAGTATGTCAGAGAAAATAACTCAAAAACAGAATAAAAACAATGGCGAGTGAATTTGGTTTTAAAGACATGTAGAAAGTTATAATTTATAATAGACATGTAGTGTTACACAATACCTACCATGAAACATAATTTATTTGTCATTGTGATATGTAATTTTTAAAACAAATTCAATAAATATTGCCAAAATCGCTTTAGGCACCGTACTGGATTGCTACAAGTTAAAATAATCAATAATGTGTTTTGGAAAAAAAAGACACTATCGTTACGATTTCATCAAACTTTCTTTAAATAAAAAAAAAGTTAATTTTCCACTACTTACAGAAAAAGATAATATGCAGCTACGTTTTTTACCAAAGCAGCAATCCAGTAAAATAGCTAATTACCATTAAAGTTTAAAATAGACCTTAAAATTGACATATTCAGCGGAGCAATTGTAAAACGTGCATCAACTAACAATTAAAAGTGCAAGATAATCGTGATTTACTACATAATTTCAAGTAAGTTATAAAGGCTAACTGTTCGTAAATGACAATAGTCAGCTGTATTAAAACTAATTAAATATATTAGTCAAATGTCAACTATTTTTTACCACTTTTACAAGACGTGACACGCCACGTTTACCAATTGCCCCGCAGTCAGATAGCCAGCCAAGAGCATCTTCGCCTATTTAATCTACAATAATAATCAGAACCCTATCACTAGCTCAGCATTTAAGTATAAATCTATACTTATCATATAAAGCTTCAGAAAGCATTGCAGTGAATTTATCTCACAAAATATATGGCTGTCGTGCACTGTACATTAATATATTGTTTCCAGATACAATATACACTTATAAAATATATACAGGCGTTCCTATTTTTAAATTGACCACGAGATGTCTATCCATGAAAGATATGTCATTCCTTTATTACGTACAATAAAACTTATGTATAACAAGATCAAATGATGCAATAAAATTATTCACTCTAACGATTTATAAATTTTTAAAAATGTTTTTTTTTTCTCGAACGTGACACTTGAGTACTTGATTGTACTTGCGAAGCTATTGCAAATTAATATTATTTCAGCTTTTTTTATTATTTACATCTCTTTTTTTCTATATGGTAACATTATTTTTAATCTAAACACTTTTTTTATTAACTTTGGCTTATTATTTGGCTTAGAACAGACAGAGTAGGAACCAAAGCGTATTTTAAGCAATATAAGAAATGCACCTAACAGTTTTATGGTCAAATGCTCTAGTGTCGAAACTTTTTATTTTTTTCTAGAAAAAAAAATGAACAGTTAAAACGTAAATCATCAATTTACGAAAGTCTGTATATAATATAGAAGAATAGATATATTTCGTTAAAATAACGAAGAAGAAATGTGTTGAATATTTGCCATCCCTATGTATTTGCTTGTTTTTTATTTTTACAATAGGTTTTGGAATCCTTGTGGGATTAAAATTATTATTTTGCAATTTTGAAGCAAGAATGTCGCAGTGACATTTGCCCCTCTTAACTTCAATATGATTTGATTAGTTTGCGTTAGTGAACGAGAGGGTTTAGTAATATTCATGGCAATTTTCGATATTGGAAATATTTTGTTAAAGTTTGGGGGAATTTCGGATGAAATAAATTATGTATCAAAGTAGAACTTATTTAATAAATTTTCGGTTGTATTTTTGTTATATTTTTAACCAATTTTACTGTTTGTCTTTTAGTGCTATGACAACTTACAAGCAAGTATAGGGATGATCATAATATTTCTTTCTATGGTCCCTACTTTAAAAAGTTTAAAATATTAAATATTTATCAACACTTCCTTTAAAGTTAAAATTCATTAAAATCGACAAGAAGGGGTAAATATTCAGTCAAAAATGGCCACATAATAATATTTTAAAAATAAAAACGTCCTCAGAGAATATCGGCAACTCGTTTCAAATTTAACATAAAATATAGGTATAAATAGAATGTCATTTCATTTGCGACTATCAATTTAGGCCACATTTTTTTCAAAAGAAAACAACAGCTTCAACCTATAACATAGTAAATTTGACTATTTGTCATTAAAAATAATACAACAACTATTTAAATTTGTGCTGGAAAAACATATCATCGCCTTCCCATTAAAATTTAACAGCTACATTAGAAATTTACAATTCGACAGAAAGATCGATACAACATAAGTTTTTTTCTGTCGCACATTGGATGACACAGAGTAAAAATAAAATCCCTGAAACAGAGGCGGCAGAGCGGTACTGCTTGCTACCATTAATAAGGCCGTTTGCTTTGCTCACAATTTCCGTTACCTAGCCTTTACCGAGAACGAGATATTTATTATTTTGGGCAGAGTTCATGATAAAGGCGACGTGAATGTGATAGTGTATCTTCCAGGCCGTATATTTCATAGTTAGAAATTCGTATTGCTATCCCGAGTTCCGATCACACTAGTGTTTAATGGGAGAGTTAAGGGGGCCGGTACGACACGAAGTTCCAGACAAGATCAAACATGTTTTGTATGGCCGGTACATCATCTAAATCTGGAGCAGAGTTCTAGTTCTAGCGATGACAACGGACTTCTCGAAACTTCGACCATCGGGAAGTGCACTTCATGGATGGAGTTCATTTAGAAAATCACATTCACACCCCAGTGGACATGCGGCTATTCAGTCATTTCGTAGTCAGTAACGGCCATTATCGAATATTAATCATAAGTTTTCAAAGTCATGTTACTATTAAATAACAAGTCAAGGGGGCCTATTAAATATCGCTTCAGTGTCACCCAATGAACGACAGACCCAAACGCCTACTAAAATCTATCAACAATAAACATTAAAAAAAAAAGATCGCACGGTACAGTAAACTGTTGAAACGAAACTCTCCGATCGACTTAACTTTGGTCCAACGTCAAAAACTTTACATGTCTTTTTTGAAACACTCTTTACACAATTATTATGTCTATGTATGTAACAAACTCTTACTAGTAGTCGTCGGGCATGCCGTTGTTCTGCCGCGAGTTCGAGTCCTGGCCCTGGTTCTCCTTTTTCGGCTGCCCCTTGCCCTGACCGATTTGTCGCGACGACGAGAAACACAGCTTCATGACAAACGGGAATTTCGCACCTGGAAATGTCGAGTGGTTGATAAGTTAAAAACCATAAAGCAAGACCCTCTATACCGCTTAACTGAGTCCTCGTCCGCACCTCTCTCGGCCTCCTTTATCGCCTACCCCGCGCCCCTTTAAGCTCATTTAAGCGGTCGGTCAGTGTTAAGATTGGGATATAAAAAATTTTTCGTTGAAAATATAATTTACTAGTTGATGCCCGCGGCTTCGCCCCCTCCCTATTTTTTTCAATATATTTTTTCCTGGATTTCCACAAATACTTCAAAACCAAAATTAACCAAATTTGTCCAGCCGTACTCGAGTTTTAACGAGACAAGCGAACAGCAATTCATTTTTATGTATAGAAAAAGAAGGTACTTAAAATGAAAATTTGGATCTATAAAACTACCTTCATAAAAAAAACAACGAAAACGACAATAGCACCAACATGACACAATGATATAATAGTGAAAATTAAATTGGCTTACCTAATAGTTAATAATGAAATGAAATAAGTAGGCAAATGAAAAATAGTTCATAAATACAAATTAATTTAAGATTTGAAATGTTTGTCGCAGTCGCAGTCCAGGAAAGGTTTGTACAGTGAGAGAATATATACAACAACAGCTAGTAGTTAGATAATGTGCTATGTACCGGGATGCTGGATGGTCGCGTGGTTGCACGCCATGATGGCCATCACCGACTGCGAGATGTTCTGGAACTCCATCAGACCCGAGGACGATCTGGAATTGACACATTTAATTATTTTAAAACACTCAATAAAAACTGACTCTGAATTGCCCTTAGCATTTCTTCCTAATGACGCACTTATGCGAGTACGAAACGCGCGTTTCCGTGGCAGTGATTAAAACCTCATCAGTTTTGGTTCTAACAAAGTAACACCTAATATTGTGGCCGATACAATAAATGACTCAATAATTCAAATTATAGGAGGAGGAGGAGGATTATGTAAGTTATTTCCCGCGCTTTCCTCCAAACCAAAGCATAGCAATCATTCATTCCAAAGATAAGCTACTGTTAATGGTATTTGAGGCTATAAATAATGGTATTTCAAAGGTTTTCCGACAACTTCCGCATCGATAATGCACTTAAACCATAACTTAGGCTTATAACCATTGGAATCCATAAAGGGCTTTTTACTTTAAATAAAGGTTTAATGAAATATTATAGACGGGATATGAATCGCGATTACCTTTATTGAGCTCCCGATATTTCGACGCAGTTTCATCCATCATGATCACGGGTAGACTGAAGAGAGAGAGAGAGTGCACGCAGTCGACGCGCAAGAATGAGGGTAGATAGCTCGGTCTACCCAACAATAACATCCACCCGCAATTTCTTCAGTCTACCCGTGATCGTGATGCATGCAACTGCGTCGAAATATCGGGAGCTCGATAAAGGTAATCGCGGTCCATATCCCGTCTAATAATGTTTCGATCTAGCGACCCGCCCCGGCTTCGCACGGTATATTATGCATGTATTATACATATAAACCTTCCTCTTGATTCACTCTATCTATTAAAAACAACCGCATCAAAATCCGTTGCGTAGTTTTAAAGATTTAAGCATACATAGGGACAGACAAAGCGACTTTGTTTTATACTATGTAGTGATGATGAACGTAACCGTGAATAATTGAAAACTCTTAAAAGGTAAAAGAAAATCGAGGGAATCGTGTTATAGTGGCGTGCAACCCATCACTATTTTGATTCCCCTTTCCATCCGTACGCCTGCAATCATGCTAGACGTGGTCTTTAAGTCTTGTTACCTTTAGGTTCCCCTCACTTAGTTATTGCCCCTATACAGCTGGAACAGCTGGAGCTGGCGACTCACCTCTCCGACTTGAGCGGGAACTTGGAGATGGTGTGGGGCGGCGCCACGCCGTAGTCCTGGAACACCTGCAGCAGCTGGTCGTCCGACACGTCCGGCGGCGTGTTGAAGAAGTGCAACACCTGCGGCAACAACACCACTTACACCAGGTACTAGTAGGATTATTTTCCCACCGCAAATAAAAGGATTAATGATTCGCCATTGGCTAAATTCGGAAAGCATACCAAAAGGTTCACGATGAAAGAAACACTAGCCTGTTTTTGGGAGGTAACATAAATATGAATGTAGTTAACCAATCGGTAATGCAAGAGAGAGACAGAGCGATTTAATATAAGTATGTATGGCCGAGATAGATAGACGAGACTGGTTCTCATACACGGCTGCGGTTTAAGTGGTCCCGCTGACACTCGTAAATGAAAGGTGTTAAGTTTATTATCCTTTGACACGCTGTCAAATTTTCTGGTCTCGGTTAGGATATTTCAGCGCCGATCTAATCTAACTTTATTCAGTATATACCTACTGCATATATCTATGGTAGGTAAAATGTAAAAGCTATTATCGTCACTAGAGTTGTCATTAGAAATGGTGCTGGCTACTCGTGCGTCGTAGTTCTGTAGAGGTCAACTAGATGGCGCTAGTGTCGCTACAATAGTATTGTTATGGAAGTATAGAAGTGCAGTAATAATAACCCCCTGACGACGTCCATGTCTAGCGTTACTTTTATGCTTGTTGATCGTTTTGAGGTTTCCATAATTGAGATCCGATACGGGAGAACATGTTTATTTACCTTAGAAGGTGGCTGTATCCTGTTCTTGTGTATGGAGGCGGGCGTGAGGAAGCGGTTGTTCTTGTTGCCCACGTAGTCCTTGAACGACGGCGACTTGTCCGGCAGAGGGTACGGGTTCATCACCTCGGACAGGTACGCTTGCTTTGAAAATCTGGAAATATGACATAAGTTTCTGTCAAAAAATCAATTTAAAATACGCACCTACAAGTTTCTGCTGACTGTAATCACATTGTCATCCATCCTGCACATGTATACCGAATTTCAAGTTGAACCGACCGAATGTTGAAGAATTCCCTCATGCGGAGACTGTCGTTGCCGGACCTCTAAAATTTAACTACATTGGCGCTAGACTTAGGTACATAAGTATGCCGAATTTCACGTCAATCAGACTGAGGGACAGATATGCAGCCATGTAGTTCTGTCCCTTAAGCTGAATAGAACTTGGCACGCATTAAGCGACTGTGGGTAACCCCCCCCGGTGGTCGGATTGGCGTGCAAAAACCCGATCATATACTTACATACGACCACTCCATGTCAAAGTAAAATACTGTAAAAACGGTAAATATCTAATCGCATTTGAAGGTTATTTGTGAGGCAGAAGCGGAAAGTAACAAGATGAAGATTAATTCGAACAATTAGTTTACACATATACCCAGCTATACACGTGTGGTCACGTACCACCAAAGTAATTAGTAATGCTTTATTTACTACACACAATACCTAAGTAAAGCATGCTCTTGACAGGGACGAGTGGCAAAAAGAAGGGGAGGCCTTTGCCCAGCAATGGGACACTATAACAGGCTATTAAAAAAAAGTAAAAAGGTGTTGTCAGAACAATACTCACGCCAGAGTCAGTGTGTAGTCCCCAACTGTCACGTTGTTCAGATTCTGGACGCATCTCTCCACCGAGACGCCGTCTCCCATCTGCACCATTGCCGTACCCTCTTTCGTCTTCAGGAACTTTATCTGCGATACCAAAATCACGTTTCATACATATTCAATCAATCAATATTCAAGTGGTATAATTTATCAATATGCTCATCCATCATCCTACTCCTGGACGTGGGCCTCTCAAAATGAGTGCATACATCATGACCACGGCTCGACTTGTGAACCGTGAATCATTTAAATTAAAACTTTGTGTTAGTTCCAGTTTATTCAGGATAGTTTTGGGTCCGATAAGTGAGATGCAGACAAAGTAGCTGAAATAGTTCCATCTGTGTAGCGGTGTATAGGTATAATATAAAAGGCTACCCTGACTTTTTGATCGATCAAATCACTGCTCAAACTACAGAACGGATTGCGCTGGAATTTGGCACGAAGAGGCAACCGCTAACAAAGAATTTGGCGTCAGCACCGGATTACGGTGGTCGAAGGAGCTTCGCTAGAAATTGCGAAACAGCTGGTCTACTCGTTAAAACAAAAAAGACTTACTCTGACTACGTTCCCGTAGAGGCAGCACAAGTTGAACAGCCTGTCAGCATTGGCCGTCTGCGGGTCCAGGCCGTACACCATCATGACTGCACCCTGCTGTGGTGGACCGCCCTGATATAACAACTCGTCATCATCACAGTCAACGTATCAGTACCAAACACCTTGCTGCTCCGCGACTACGGAACACAAACCCGGTTAGACTTCCAAGGGAAACACTGCAAGTTTCATTACATTGCCAGGCCGTGACGCGAACAGGTTGCAAGTCATCGACTCTGTGCCGCAATGTAATGCGACTTGTAAGATTTACTTGCGAGTCTAAATTGGTATTTAACAAAGAAGTTGCAAGAGCTCTCATCGACTTCTAACAGAAGCTGTATAAGCAAGCCCGTTGGTACCAGGACATCTATGTTATCAATGCACCTAAGCACGACACGCACGTATCTACAATAACAATAGAATGATGTGCAGTTATTATTATCGGTTCTAAAGCCAACGCAGCACGGGATGTGAAGGATTGCGTATCTTTGTTTAGGTTACTATAAGCATTGAGTCATAAATGCTGAGCAAGTGCTACGCCTCCTAGGCTTTCCAACTTCTTTCTTTCGTTCTGTGAAAATGTTCGAAGTGCAGCAAGTTATTTGGTTTGACATGGACTTTCGTAAAGAGGCGTTCGAAACTGTGCTATAGCACAAGGTTGGCTTGAGTGTAACTCTAGCTGCCGCTAGGCTGCTGTTACTGAATCAGAGCAGAGTCACATTGAGTTGAAATTCACGTCACGCTGTCATTGGCATGTGACTTGTTTACAATTAATGTTATTGGCCAGCTTCTACACACTTTTACCCGGCTCCATTCTCGTGAAGGCGCTCTCTTTCGCTCAACAGGATAACTAATAATCTAAAATGAGAAGATTATCATTGACCTCACAAAGAAACTGCTCTTACTACTTTATAAGTATCAAAGCGAATAGTGGGCAACTTCTTACTAAATCTAAAAACGCAGTACATCTGTGTGTTCGCTGACAGCATTCCGTGTCAATATGCGAGTCTATCTCAATAGACACAACCGTCGCCTAAGGGGGCGGCGGTTACCGATATCGGTGGGGGGATGGGGTGGCCTTTCTATATGTAATACCATTGGATATTCTACCACTTGACCTACCTGGTTCTGCGGCGGCATAGCGGGATGATGCATGGGAGGCGGCGGGACGAAGCCCTCGCCACCATAGCCCTCCGGTCCGTAGCCACGGCCGTCGCGCTGGAAGTCACCACCAAATACATTTTAAGTACATACATATACATACATAAATCATGTCTATCCCTTACGGAATAGACAGAGCCTCAAGTAACAAGACTCAAAGGTCACGCTTAGCATGATTGAGAGCGTATAGATGGAAAGGGGATTCAAAAATAAAAATTATGACGGGTTGTTAGCTTAGCCGCACCGCCTATAACATGATTTTTAGAAAGAAAGAAAGAGAAACATGATTTCTTAGGTACTAATCATTCCTAATATTATAAATGTGAAAGTAACTCTCTCTCTTTGTCCATCTCTCTGCTATCTGCTACCTCTTCACGGTAACACCGCTTTTCCATCGAAATTGGGCAAGAATACGTTGGATGTTGAAGCCTATAGGCCTAATATAAAGGCTATATTTTATCCCAGAAAATTTCATAGATCCTGTGGGATAACGGTAAAAATATTACTTAAACAGCTAGAAAATATCGCCGAAGATCTGAACCTCTAGATGACTTATTTGGGAAAATGACACGTTTGTTGGTTTGATGTCATTCGTTTTTATTTGTCACTTCAACTGTCAGCTATAAACATGATCGTATCTTTAGGAACGAGTACTTAGAAATGCTCATACATAAGGGTAAGGAGAGGGACTCTAATATAAAGCTAGGCGATGTCGTATTGTTAGAGACTGATGCGAAACGTATAAAGTGGCCTTTAGGAGTTATCTTAGAAGTGTATACTGGGAAATATGGAAATGCTAGAGTAGCGAGAGTACGCACAGCTGACGGCGAGTACACCCGGGCATATCAACGTCTGTACACGCTGGAAGTGCAACCTGACGAGACGAGGTGCTGTGAAGATAGAGGTTTGGGTCTTCGTCCCAAAGGTGGGAGGATGTTAGAAACCTGTACAGTGCAGCGCGATGACGTCTAATTGAACTTCTATTTTTTCATTGTTCTGTCTGTCACTCAAAAATAATAGGTGAAACGTAAGTCATAAGTCATAAGTCACAAAACATAAACAAACATTGGTGTGTAAACATTGGTTTTCCTCTGAATTAGTATTTTCTAGTAGTTTTTCTACAGTATCTTTCTGTAAGTATGAAAGAATATGAATCTGAGAGTATGTAAAGAGAATTGGGAAATGGCCCGTAGTTTGTTGCTAGAAAGGTATCCTAGTACCTAAGTATCTTGAGAATGGTTTAAAATTGTGACATGTGAAACTGTTTATCTTAATACCATTAATTTACCATGTTTTTAAGCAAATAAATTATATTATTGTTATTATTATTATAAAAAAGGTATATTTACCGGATGGTGAGGAGGCGGTGGCCCGTGCCGATCCTTCATCATGCCTGGCGGAGGCGGGCCTCCGCTGCCAAATTCCATATCTGAAAAAAAAAGAGAAACCATAAATATGCGACTACCCAACACAATCCCACTTCTGATGAACGAAACAATTGCCAAATCATAATGTCATGACAGGAGAGTTTTTAATGCCTATTGACAATCATTTTCAATAAACTGCATCCAAAATCATTTGAAAAAGAACAATAAAATAAAAGAGAAAACAAATAATAACTATTATAATGGGGGGTAGCTAACAAAATGCAAAAACAACGTGCTCATTTCCAGTAAAAAAAAACGTTAAAAAAAAACATGCATAGTGAAGAAATTCAGGGTTCTCGATAAATGAAAGTCTGTGATGGTATAAAATTGTTTTTATTGTATAATATGCTGTTAATATGACTACATTTTGTTGTATTGCAGTAACAATAGGTAGGTAATGTTAGTGTTATATATCTTTTAATACAATAAATAGTCGCAATAACTTTATAATTGTATCTTAATGTAAAAGAGATATGATATAAATTAGGTAAGTCTATATTGTAAATAAATGTTAAATTCAAGTCATCGAGCACATAACCAATAGAGTCGCAACATTGGCCATCCATTTCATCGAATAACGAAACTAATTAGTGTTTTTTCACTAATAATATCTTATTTCTTAGAAAAGTATTTTTTTTTCATAAAATAATTGACTTTAATTCCACAAGTATGCCATGTGATGACTCAAAATCTATGGAATATCCAATAACATCGATAATATCGGCTTGCCCAACTATTATCAATCCAATTTCATATAGTTTTGTTTTGTTTGTTTGTTGTTATTTTGTTTTAATTTTATTTCAATTATTATTATTATTTCTTTTTTGTATTGCAATTGACGATCCTTTTGTGAATTACTTATGTTTGATATTTAAAGGTATTGTATTTTTAAAAAGGTGACAAATAAACCTATCTATCTATCAAGCTAGCAGTGAGCGCCGCAATAGTCTAATATAGTTTTTTTTCACTCTATTGGTTATATGCTTACTGATTAAGGTGGTAAGTATATATTTTCAAATATTTTATAATGTGTCTAGTTATTTGCGAATACAAAATGTAATATAAAAGTGTTATAAGATCTCATCTGTAAACATTATTGAAGAAGGAACACAGCATGCGTTATTCAAACAAGAAGCAACCACACACGTCCTAATTTGATAATAATTGTTGGTTTCCTATCGTTTGCCATAATCAGTGGCGTGCATAGAGTCCCCAGGGTAGGCGACGGTAAGGTCATATGCCTTAGGCCTTTATTTCATATGGCATTAATGTAGCCATAACAATAATTTGCCATAACTATTTTTTTCTCATAAGTTAGCTGTTGATTTTTCAGGACCGTTATAAAACTTTTATTTTAACGGAGAGGAAATCATTATGGATAACCTAGGCACGAGGATGCCTAGGGGTATGTGAGACTCTCCCTCGGAGGGGTATACCCAAACTAAAACTCTCCGGCGTTGCCTCAATCCGGTGTGATGGGGACGCAGTGGGATGCCACTTGGCTTTCACCACAAACGCCCCCAGGTGGCCCTGGGGGGCAACCCCGAAATTCGATTTTCGAAGTTCGTATCTCACCGTCCCTCTCACTATCATATTAATAACTACTAGCTTTTGCCCGCGACTTCGTCCGCGTAGACTCATTTATTGACAAATAGCTTTTGCCCGTGGCTTTGCTCGCGTGTACCTACCAGGAGTATTTCAATCCCGTTTTTCCCCGTTCCCGTAAGAATTTCGGGAAATGCTCTCTTGATGTTCCTCTACACTCTTCAAGCAACCTACATGCCGAATTTCAGCTTTCTACAACCAGTAAAACGAAAAGCCCCTTTTTCCCGTTCCCGTGGGAATTTCAGGAAATTATCTCTTATAGCTTCCCTACACTCTTCAAGCAACCTACATACCAAATTTCAGCTTTCCCGTGAGAATTTTGGAAAGTTCTCTCTTAATGCTTCTTTACACTCCCCACCAGTCAAACGAAGTCTCGTTTTTCCCGTTCCCGTGGGAATTTCGGGAAATTGCCTCTTAATGCTTCCCTACACTCATCAAGCAACTTAAACCTACATTCCGAATTTCAATGTTCTACGACCAGTAAAACGAAAAACCCCATCTTTTTCCATATTCCCATGGGAATTTTGGAAAGTCCTCTCTTAATGCTTCTCTTCACTCATCCAGCAGATTAGTGAGAGCGGAACGGCACGAAACGAATTTCGAAAATCGAATTTCGGAGTATAAGGCCCGGCTTCCGCCAGGACTGCGCTAAGGGGAGGGCCCGTATGCTGGGCCCGTCTTCCCTTAGCTTAGACGATGAGACCGTGCAATGCAGGTAGGTAATGTCCCGTTACCGTTCCCGGTGGCCTGAAGAGATCGGGCGAGCGGTGCAAGCATCGAGTACGTCTTTCCCTCCCTTGTAAAACTAACCTAACCTAAACTATATCTATAGTATAAAGTTCTACAGGATGGCCATTTTAAAACTTATGAAAAATACGGTTTCAGAGAAAAAAAGGGTTACGGCAAATTTAGGGCTTGCAATATCGGAAGGTTTTCAATTCCGGAACTGAATATCGGAAATTTCACCCAATATCGGAATTCCGGAACTGGTACCGGAATTGGTATTTTTTGTTTTCTTTCAATTAAAGTGCAGTTTTTTTTTATAACACGCCTTTTTCGTTTTAAAGTGAGTCTTTTAATAATGTTTGCTTAATTATTTATGTATTTATTTATTAATTCAACATTTATTATAAATCAACATTCCACTTTACTTATTAGATTAAACATTGGTCCTGACAAACGTTTAAAGACTATAGTGTGCAGTAACAGCCCAAGTAGACCGAGGCATGTCTTAGGGCTACTGACAATAGTAGTAGTAGTTGTAATTAGCCTTTGGATTTCTGTTAAAAAAATATACATGAATCGCGGTGAGCAGGTAAGACTCGAACGAGAACTATAGTCTGGCAGCTAAACCACTGCAGCCAGATGACACTTCCAAATGTCATTTTACGAAATAATGATACCACATTTATTTCACTAGTGCTCGACTAAGGTCACATAATGAATGATTTGATTATTGAACGAACGAAATATTTTATGAATGTCACATTCGTAGTTTAGTATATTTCAAAATAAGCGCGATACTTTTGAGGCATTCAAGGTTCATATTAACATAGTAGATAAAATGTGCAATGACTTTGTAATACACGTAAATAGTGACAGCAGCAGTGAAACTGATTCGGAATAATTTAAGTTTTTAAGTAAAAGTACAAAGGTAGAAAAAAATATTAATGTGATAATTGTTGTTTTATTTATGGAAAAATGGGGAATGAGTTGAAAACTGGTAACTGATTTGACATGCTTCCGCACATTTCCAAATCTCGCTCTTACACTACTGACTACAAAACATCCAAAAAAACCTTATTGATTTTATTAAAATACGCTTTGAAAATTCTCATTTATGACGCAAATTAATTTCATTACATCAGTTGTTGTTGTTGTTTTTTGATTTCATCCCATTTGGGATAGGCAAAGATCAAAGATCATACAGCCTTTCATTACATCATATCATTCATTCTTTCACTCACTCACTAAGTCACATCACTATTTAATATTTGCCAAAAACTGACAACACTGAAAGTGTCATCTGGCTGCAGTGGTTTATCTGCCAGACTAATAGCGTCGCGTGGCAACGAATACATTGCGTTGCGTTGCGAATCTTGCGAATTGGCATTGTTAATTTTTTTAGTACTCTATAATTCGAAAAAAATTTGGAGAAAAACAATCAACTATCCGATTTGTCTTGTCCTATTTCAAAAATACTTTATGATTGCAGATATTTTTGTAAAAGTGTTTTTGCCCCTTGTTTGACCGAACGACCCAGTTTTTTGGCTGAATCGGGCCTTAAATGTTGTTAATTGTTTAGCTACGGTAACTGTCAGCTGTCATTGTCACCTCTACATCATAAGTAACTTACATGCCTAACTACTTAATCTACAAACGTTAGAAATAAAAACAAATTCAAAGTATAAAACTGTACGTAATACACAATGGATATTAATAAAAAATATTGTGCTGGGATGCAACAATAACTCGAACAATAGCCCCAACAAAATCATTGTGAAAATCAGAGAAGATTTGCGGAAGGAATAGTGTACGCAAGCTAATGTGGAATATTTCAAAGTTTACACCAATGTTTACACGATGTATCGTTGCGAAGACCACTATAATGTAAGTAAGAGTCGGGAAAAATGTGATATATTGATGTATAGACAAAATCATAGACAAAACTGTTTTTTTACTGCTGAAAAGGCGATTGGGATCGTGCCAAAATTAACAAATAATCAAATAAAAAAATATTATTAATAATCAAAGCTACGTAAAAGCACAGGTAATATTAAAATTAGGTGCTTGAAATAGTCCATTTTATCAAATAAAGGTGTTTAAAGCACATCTTAAAAATTAACAATGCCAATACCTAGTTTTTTTGTCAAATGTCCCAAATTTATCAATATCGGAATTATCGATATTGAGCTGATCAATTCCGGAATTGTAATATCGTTCAAAATCGTCCGAAATTCCGGAATTACGAGATTCCGGAATCTCGGAGTGCAAGCCCTAGGCAAATTATCATTATGGTTATGGCATATGAAAGGATTTCGTAATTAAATAATACCTAAGTTTGTGAGCACTATGTTCAACTTATGATATACGGAACGTTTTTATGTTAAGATAGATGAGACAATGAGAAGTAAGAAACAATCAGCTGCGTTATAAGTGCTGTTCCAATACAGACAGAGAGAGGTTGTATACATGCTCGTTG
The DNA here is from genome assembly GCA_963854515.1 of Pandemis heparana. Lineage (NCBI taxonomy): Eukaryota > Metazoa > Arthropoda > Insecta > Lepidoptera > Tortricidae > Pandemis > Pandemis heparana. Next base: position 8,272,223 of record OY978031.1, read on the forward strand.
TTTGTTTGTACTTAGATAAATATAAAGCTAATTCGATGATTTAAGTTCAGCAATATTACAAACACGTCTTCTTAAAAAGGCTTCTAATTTGCTGATTTTCTTGTACATCCCACCCCCGAGGGTGATGTCTCAGGTTGCAGGAATTTGTCGATAAACACAACAACATAATTTGCAATAAACCATATGAATATAAATATGAATATGAATAAACATGCAACCTGACCTGAAGTTTTTTTATCAACGCCCGAGGTGTGTATGTGTACCTACACAATTTTACGTCTTCTGTCTTACGTCAACTGCTACTTACGGCCCGCGGTGACGTAAATTAATTTTTGAATAGAATTTACCATGGAATGTGCCGGTTGCTTCTCTTCACGCGTAGATGGTCCCATCGGGGAAATGGGCGAAAATATTGGTAATCATAATGGTATAGGCGATGCGGCTAGCAAACTATCACGCTTTTTTATTCCCCTCACTTCATAATTACAACACAACGGATAACTCACGTATAAAAGCCGAAGGATTGCTCCGACAATTGTTTCGGACTATTTCGAAGCCCTTCATCAGGGAGCGCTCGCCCCGGCGGCAGCGAAACGAACACTGCGCGCCAACGCTCTGCTCGCGCGGCTACTCGGCGCAGCTGACATCGGCGCACAACTACCCTCATTTTTATCGTCATTTTTATTATAGTCTAAAGTAGGTAACAATTGGGAATGGATGATAATTTTAAAAGTGCTTGGTGATTTTTCTATTGATAGGAATAACCATTCTTAGCTACGGAAAAAAGTTTCAGATTTTTCCGTCGAACCATATATTTTATAAAAATAAAAACATTTTACTCAGTCACTCAGCGGCCCCTATACGGCATTATCAAATTAAAAAAAAAATGCTGCTTGAATTTGTCACTGACGTTGACAGCACCGCACTCTCGGAAGCTAAAACAAGCAACGGCTAAGTGGCGCCGTCTGTAGATTGTTGGTTGTACTAAACCACCTATTTGGGATTTCATTAAATTTACCATTAATTTCTCATATAACCTTCAGTAGTGTTTTTGATTCGGAGTAGAAATAACCCAATAATTCAAAAATCTGAGAACAAAATATATATTACGGTCATTTCTATTGAAATTCCCCATGTATGGTTTAGTAACACGAACAATCTACAGACGGCGCCACTTAACCGTTGCTTCTTTTAGCTACAAATGCCATCGTGTACCATAGATTCAAGCAGCATTTTTTTATTTATTTGATATGTCATTGGCGTACTGCTTACTGCCGTATAGAGGCCGCCGAGTGACTGAGTAAAATGTTTTTATTTATATAAAATATATGGCTAGACGGAAAAATCTGAAACTTTTTTCCGTAGCTAAGGATAGTTATTCCTATCAATAGAAAAATCACCAAGCACATTTAAAATAATCATCCATTCCCAATTGTCGGAGCAATCCTTCGGCTTTTATACGTGAGTTATCCGTTGTGTTGTAATTATGTGTGAGTCTCACGGTAGTTTAATGTTGAAAGTCCCCTCACTTCTCCCACAATCACGCTAAACGTGGCCTTTAGGTCTTATTACCATAGGCTCAGTCTACGCCGTAAGGATAAATACGTGATTTATATAATATATGTATGTATGAATGTATTGTTTAAACGATAGGGCTGGTAAATTGATAAAACGTGTTTGTAAAATCTGAACTTTCCTATCCCCTATCTTAAACTACAAGATACACTCTAAGTTAGTTCTAGCACACGTACATCTTAGGTAAGTATATGCTATTAAGGTGCGACCACACGACCGCTTAAAAAACGGTGACGTTACGGAATCGCAACAAAATGTATGAAGAAACGGTGAGAAAACGTGACGCATACGACACGTCACTTCGTATACGCGGCGGTTTGGTCGCACCCTTACTATGTTGCACAAAACGGTAGACCATGCTGTCGTCTACATACGCAGATACTATATCTGTGTTGTGAGTTAACAGTTAGTGGTACAGTTTACACCGTTGCTTTCATTCGACAATGGACAGCAAATATTGTACTGTTTCAATAATCAAGACGGAATATTCAGTAACGATATTTTGACGGAAATTAGGTCAATCTTTTCACTCCAGAAGAGGCTAAATTAAGATTGAGTCACGTTCACTTATTATGAAAAAAAAAAAATACATCCATTCTTTGAAATAATTTTGGAAAATAAAATGTTAAAAAAGCCTTTGACAAGGTTAGCTCAAAACATGTTCATTTTTAAAAGCGTCACCCGAAACTTCCTCGATTCAAAACAAAAGTTAATCAGCACAATATTTGCATCCGTCATTCGTTACGAAGCAAACGTCACATTAACAATACAAACCATTTTGCGTGTGATCACAGGAATTCTGGCTGTGTTGGCTGCAAGCGTCCTCATTCGCCGATCTGTTGCTCAGCGCCTGAGGTGGATCTGTCGACCAGTTGTCGTACATGTTTAACCTTTTGGTAAAAATCGAGAACACCCGCTCCGCTGGTGTCTGTCCAGGGTAAGACATAGATGGCGCCACCATCTGGCTAAAAGTCAATGAAGTGCCGGTAGCGGAAATAACGTGCAACATTTTGTTCTCATTGTTTATCCAACGTGAGGGTCAGTGTTCCCGTGATTCTTGTAGAGTATAAGGTCTGTCTTGATTGTGAAGTTTCCAATTTTGTTAACGTGAGGAACTTGTTCCTGGTTTTTTTACTATTCTTGACCCGCTTTTTTACTAACAATGTTAATCGTTAGTTAAAGAGTTATGCTAAAGCAAAACAAACACTCCAGTTGTTTCTCTTCCCGAGGATATGGTAAAAGCCCATCGAGGGAATGGGCGAAAATAATATATTAGGAATCAATATTATAGGCGATGCGGCTAGCAACTCATCACTATTTTGATTCCCCTTTCCACCTATAGGCCCACAATCATGCTAAACTTTGCCTTTAGGTCTTGTTGCCTTAGACTCTGTCTACCCCTTAAGGGATAAAGACGTGATTTATGTATGTATGTAAACTTGGTAAATTCTATTGTCTCTATGACGCAAGTCTTATATAAACCTTGCCTTTGTAAAGCGATAAATTGCATAATAAGCAACGCTACCACAACTCACAACTCCAGTGTGTCAATGTCAAGCCCTTAATTGTTTAAAAGCATGTCGTCCCTTTTAATTGGTTTCCATGTCAACGTCGCATAACTACTCAATCGAAGAGCTCTCCTATTTACGAGAAAATCAGGTATATTAACGGGATTTTTTGCAATCAGCTACAGCCTGTTTTACGAAGTATACTCGCCGTGTCGCTACAGGCAACTCAACATTATAAACGCGAAAGTTTGTAAGTATGTCTGTCTGCCGGTCTTTGTGTTTACTGTTTCACGTTAAAATCGCTTGACGGATTTCCATGAAATTTGGTACGTATTTAGATAGCTGTTTCTCTGGAATAAGACTTAAACTACCTTCACATGAGTCTCGAAATTTAAAAGAAACGAAGGTATAGCAAAATTTATAACTTAATATTAATATTATCTTTGAATTAAGAATGAAGTGTTCATTACTGGTGCTTGTCAGCTTAGTGTCCAACACTGGTGCTATGTCCTAAGTGTGCCTACTACATTTTGTATGGGGTAATCATTATGCAACGTAAACAAAGTCCACTACGTAATTTATGGGAATCCCTACATCCTACATATCGGCATTTCACTCCTACATTCAGGATCGTAGCCGCGTGTTGAAATTAGTAGAACAAGTAAGGGACCTACGCAAAGTCACACCTGATTAAACCACCTCACCAACAAGTCATTGGCGGCGTTTAGGTACGGAGCGATTCATCATTATCAGCCTGGAGGCCCATATATAGCCCAGGCACAGGCCTCTCAGAATGAAAGGGCTTGGGCTATAATTCCCACGCGGGCCCAGTGCAGATTGGGAGCTTCACACACACCATTGAATTGCTTCGCAGATGCGTGCAGGTTTCCTTCCTTAACCGAAAAGCTCGGAGCACGGAGGCGTTGGCATTTCTAAATTCTTCCGCCATTAACCGCATTCGTTAACACCCGACAAATTTTTAAACGGACGCCAGCGTGAACGCCACAATTTGACTCCGCCTCTGTTCAAATTAAAACGCAAGTTTGTTCGCGGATTCGGAGGGATTACAGTCATTTGTGTTCGTATAAATTACACTGCGTTTAGGGCGGAATGAGTAATTGGGAGTGTTTCGCGGGCGAGTTTGCTAGAATTTAATTCCGCCATATCTATTGCAACGACTTTTCACTCGAACAGGGGAAACGTTGAAATAAAATAGAGCCGTGGATGCAGTTTCAGACGGGCGTATCAGTGGCGTAGCTGGGTACACTACATAAATACGAAAAACTAAATTCCGATTATCGGAATCACGAATTTCATAATTACGATTGTTATAATTCCGACGGTATTAAAACTCCGAATTATAAGTATTCCGATTTTCATTATTCCGATTTTTATAAATCCGAAAATTCAAAATGTCTAACATTTACAATCACGATTTTCAAAATTCCGAATTTCAATACACCGAACAATAAGGAGTCCGAAAAAATAATAATCCGAAATATCAAATATACCAATCCCGATTATTAAAACACCGATTTTCAAAACTCCGAATATTATTGGAGTAGAACAAACATGTTCGCGGTAAACCTAAACCTAAATTAATCCAATTCCTAATAAACAAAATTCCGATTATTAAAAACATGAATTTTATTATCCCGAATATCAAATTTCCGAATTAGTAATGAAGTATTGGAAAATTAATAATCGGAATTTTGTTTTTCGGGCGAATGATACTTCGAGATTTTCATTATTCGGAGTTATAAAAATCGGAATAATATACAATCGGAATTTTGAAATTCGGTTAAATAAATTTCGTGTTTTTTAGTAATCAGAATTTTATTTCTCAGGAATTATGAAATTCGGAGTTTTAAAAATCGGAATTAGTAAATTCGGAATAAAATATTTCGGAGTATTTGGGTGTTCCCGGCGTAGCTATAACGTCTGGGCCCGTGGCAAAGTCATCAGATAGGGGTCCGGTCCTTCCTCAAAGTAAAGAAGTGTTTCATCGTTCCTTAAGAGATCGTACAGCTAGGGTTCGTAGCATTTTGTCAGCCCTGACACCCTAGTTACACCACCGGGTATTAGCGTCATACAGAGGAATTCTCCAACAAAAGTAGCTAACCGTTAATCTTACCACGCTCTTTAAAATACCAGTACACAATGGTCCACTACAGGGTCTACAGGTGAATTCCGACGTAGCTATGGCCGTATATGGCACATTGTGTACCTTATGTAGCCATATTTAAGCAACAAAAAGGTCTATGTCCAGATGAAAAAGTGTTTCAATAAGAACACATAATTTATAAACAGGAAACCTAAGACTTCTTTTGACAACGTCCCAAGTGATCAAGATAGGAGCCGGCTTAATCATTAAAATCCTGTATCATATGTCAAATGAAGAGAACTTCCTGAAGAACTTGTTTGAATTATTTATCCTTTTCCTCTGTCAAATAGTATAAACTGGAGATAGAAAGAGACAGAACGCGAATGTGACGGCACGCATGTTAGACAATAAGTCTGAAATAAGTCCTCTGTACATACAATCTCAATCAAGGAAACACAAGAGTGTCGTTCCGAAGATATGTCCGTCCCCACCAGCGGTCATATCCCGGCAAGTTAGGTTTTATTACATCCTCCGCTACCGGAGTGACGGAATTGGATATAAAGCCGAACGATGCGCCGTGTAACGAATAAACGTTCCGAATTACGATCCGGCGCATTGCCGGACGGACAGGGTTGGTGACGTCACCGACTATAATATAGTATAGAACAACCATCGGAAAAGACACTAACGTTAATAACCGTATAGCCGTTAGAGCGTTTCAGTCTCTTAGTACAAGTTTTTGACACAAAAAAGTCTCATCTCGAACGTGTTTGTATTACATTTTACTATGAGCAAATCGCCAGGGCCTTAAGCGCCATAATACAAATTATCTAAAAATAATAAACTTAAAGATAAAAAAAACATTTTTGTCCATGCCTCTGACACAGTACCGTGCGTCAAGGACTACCCTTCTCTTCTCTGCGGTGGATTTCAGTCTGTATCTTTACACAGAAAAAAAAGTATTAACAGTATTGCAAGTAAACTTATGTCTATGTCGTACAAACGCTACTGTCTTGCACGCGTGGTTGCGAAGTAGCAACGCAACTGTTTTCTGTACATTCACAAAGACAGAGACAAAGTAGATGCAGTGGCAGCCCTGGCTAGGATGTCGCGATTATTTTTATTTGCAAAAACACTCGGTGCGCCGTTACCGGGGAATGGGACAGATCGCAACGGCACCACTCCCGTCACAAGTCGGAGTTCGCTCCGTTCCGTTTTACTTTAACCGTTTATTTTGACAGCTACCTACACTATTGTGCAGTCTGGTCGGGTTAAAAAATCGACGTCGACCGCTACGCTAGTAAAACGCTCGCCTCGCACGTTCGCTACGTACGTAGACAATGTCAGATACATTTTAAAAACTTTGTATCTGTCCTTTTGTGTCTAGGGTCAGAAGTACTGTGTTAAATATAAATTGGATGTTAAGAAAATAAGCCGCATTGTTAACGTGATGAGGACTGAACCAGAGAGCGGCACATTATCTGTGTAGTGTAGACTGACTATGAAGTGAAATAAAGAAAAAATCTGGTTAGTTTTTAGTAAATAAAGGTTAAAAAAATCGCTGACGGTATTTACTTGGTGGATACCGCTGGTAATGGATCAGAAAACATTTTCAAATGATCATTAAATTAGGATAGACCGTTATAATTAAAAACTAACCAAGTTCCAAAAGCTGTCGACAAGTTCAAAACGTTCAATTGTCACCGAGGTAACTGTTGTTAACCTAAGAGTCGAAAAATTAAAATAAAATGGTGGAAAAGATCGGAAAAATGGCAAAATATAGGTACCTCTCACTCTCTATTACTACTACTCTGTTACTAATTTTGACATTGCATGCATAGTCTATGAAAAGCGTTTAAAAAGTTCGAAAGGCAACTAAAAACTACTGGCCGTTGAATTAGTCGCGGCCGGTTATAAATTCGTGAGGCGCCCGCGCTCCACGCGACAACGGCGGCTCGATGAATTTTTAAAGACGGCAACACTGTAGGCTCACAGGGTTGCCAAGTTGCACACACAGCCCGGTGGATACAAGGGGATGACATATTTTAAATGTTCAATAATAACTTATAGTACATACAATGATTTTTTACCATCGATTCCGTCAAAGGAATGACAAGGCCAAAAAAGATTTATTGTTGATTTTGTAGCAAAATGTTTACGAGTTTAAGGAAAGGATTTACGAATAGTTGATGTACTTCGAAAGACAGCAAGCGTTCATTTAGTCCATTACACCACTCTCACGAGGATCGATCTACGTCCCTGATCAGACTAAAAATATATACGTCAGGCGCATGGAACTTCTACAACAGCTAAATATACTCGGGATCAAAGAAGCCGGGTCACTTCAGTTGTATGAAAAGTCATATCAGTAAGCTTATTGTCTAACTCGCTCGCATCGCCATCGAATTCATTTTGACAGTTGTTGTATGAATGTGACAGCTAGCTGATTCCGCCCATACATGAACTGTCAAAATGAACACGATGGCGATTGCGAGCGAGTTAGACAATAAGCCTACCGGTTCCCAGTTGTGTACCCGTCGTTTTCCTATTGTTCGTTATAGAAAGAGACGGATAGTCTATCTCGCTCGCTCTTGAGCTAGCCGTGCTGGAAGGGCTTCGTAACAGTCCGAAACATGACAACTAATCCTCGATTGCGTTACGTGAGTATCCGTGTACGTTAACAAAGCTGTATGCTTAGTGTATGTTTGCGTTGAAATGTCAAATACTATGAGAAATTTTAGTTGTCGTGTCGTTCCGCTTGTGGCGTTTTCCCATAGTGATTGAAACGTTAACGCGAATGTGTTCGAGACGTTTGTCGTGCCTAAAACTTACACTAGAGGCTCAGAGCCTCTAGTGTAAATTTTCACACAAAAAACGTCTCGAACGCGTTCACGTAAATGTCTCGATTACTATGGAAAAATTGGCAGCGCCACTAGCGGATAGATACGGCAACAAACTGTTCTCATAGTATTTGACATTTTAACGCGTTCGATACGTATTTTGTGACCGAAAACCTACACTAAGCATACTGGTCTGTTGCGGCTGCAGCCCTGCGCCGTCGCTCGCGGTGTAGCGCGTGCGCGGCGCGGACGCATTTCAACCCTTTGACGTGCATGAAAGGGCGACCCAGTTCCGAATGCAGCTTGTTTTGTGCCACCATGCACCGCAGGGCTACTAAATATTTAACGCCTACACGCTTTCTATGCGGGTCATCTGGTTTTTTTTTCAGCCAATGGTCGGAGCTAGGGCCTGCAGAACCGTGCTCGGTTCCAGATTTTTGATACCCGGTTCTGGAAGGTAATTAGAACCGGGAAACCGGTTACCCCGGTTCCAGTTGATACAGTATTTTTTTTTCTTGATTAACAGAAAAAAAATATAATAAAGCATTTGACGGGGTAAATAATTATCCCAAAAATATAAAACAAAATGATTTAGTCCATTTGATCAATAATGAACTGTCATCCCCAACCCAGGTTCAACAATTAAATTTTTCAACCCTAGACCGTGTCAACGACCGAGGCCGACTATATACTCTGCGTACGCCACTTCCTTAAACAGTTCTTACATTGGGAAATCAAAAACTCGACATACGCGTCATTAGGTCATTACTGTCAGTTAAAAATAACACGTGTCGTATGGAGCGAGCGCGTTCCCTCACCTGCCATGAATTTGTACCAGGCAATTTCCATTTAGAATGGCTATTAAATTATTTGAATTAATCATCCGGCTGGTTGGATCTATAAATTTCCGAGTCGCGGGCATATTTCATGCATAAAAGATGGTCGAAAACGTCAATAATGGCGGCTGAGTGAGTACAGCCAGACGCGCTTAACTAGTCTCGTTTTTTTTGCTATGCGATAAGCATTCATAAGAATTTTAATTGAAAATGGCATCACCCATGAGGCAAGTTTGGACAAACTTCGTGAAATATTTGGAATTTTAAAACATATGAAAATAACTCTATTTGATGGAAATAATATATCGACGAGGTGTTTCATTATACTGTACTTAGGTTATCCTAGCGGCTACACCTCCGTGGAAGACCGTCAAAGCTTTCCCACATCGTGGGAAAATCGCGAAATCCCTTGTTGGTACTCAAGCCGAAAGGTGATGTTACTGTTGAAACCAAAATAAAATATTTTTCTTTCTTTATTTCAAAAGCTTACTCCAGGGGCACTGTTTCGCTAATTCTACCACAATGTAGTGCACTAACCCGGTTCGTTAACGTATGTTGCCGTCGACTGAGGCTTAAAGCACTGAACTTTGCTTTCAAGAGCTTTCAATAATGTATTCGTTTAGTTGGGAACAGACCTGTCCGTTCCAACTGTTCTCTGTGGATCAACTATCGATTCGAGTTCTGTTTTGTCTTAGCCAGATACACACTGTAGCATGAGGGGTTTTCAAAGTTTCAAAACTGCATCTAAACGCACACATTCGGGAATGTTCAGAGTTTTACCGGCGTCTATTTCGACATCATCTCAGCATATACCGTTAAAATATATGCTCAGACTTAACTTTTTATGTCAATGAAATACAGTATGGGTTGGATAGTTTGTTCAAAATTGTTGCGTGTTGTTCTTCTGTTAAGTAATAATCGTGGGACATCAATGACGCATGAGACGAGCGGTCGAAACGCTTGAATGAAATGCACCCAAGTCTTCGTTAGCATACTTCACTGGTCCCACTTCCATATCCACAAAGGCGCTTTAATCATTAGAATTGGATGACGATGACGTACGCCTTTGAATTATTTTATCAAACTTAAAAATATACATATTGTCACATTGTCAGTGGACGTCTCCCAGCTGAAATGATGATGATGTCGATCGTGACGTGACGACTCAAAAATCGATTATAATTCCCAAAGTACATAAATTAACGAACAATTAACAAAGTGAAATATTGAAACTATCTCTCAAGAAATTATAGGGTTGTTATGTTTTTGTATGCACGTGTTTTTGCCGCCTATACAATCAGGAAATATGAATTGCAAGCGTCATTTTGAAATACGAACCTTAAACATGAAACAACCGTGAGACTCAACTCACGTATAACAGTCGAGTGATGCTCGACATGTTTCGGAGTAATTCGTAGTACTATGTAAATATTGTATGATGAAAAATGTATGATGTACTTTATACAATAAATTTATGATTACTATTATTATTACTTACAGGCTCTCCGGTCGTCTCGGAATGAGACACAGGCAGAAGAAACGCTGTTTGGAATTCCACTTGCACTTTCAACAGCTATTAAATATCTGACAACTGACAACCCTGCTCCCAATAAACGCGGGAACTTCGCAACTATACGCGATTCCCGGACTGTTCGGGAATTAAACCCGCTCCACGTATTAGTTCAAAGTTAGACTCGTTGCACTTGATATTACCTACTTTTTTAACGGAAAAAGGGCGTGTTAAAAGTTTCTACTATCCACCCCGAATAGCAGTCTAACCAATGAAAAAAAAAAAAAGTTGACGGAAAAAAAAATCGTGTGCAATCTCTTCTAACATTATAAAAACTGACACTAAGGCGAAACGAAATTTTCCGAGTCAGCTAGTTAATACCATTATAGTATTGCTAAGCATATATCAAAATTTAATCTAAGCTTGCACCGCCATTAAACGCTTAAGTGCCAAACGTCTAGATTCTCTAGAAGTTTCTTAAATTGCTTAACCTAACTTAACTATCCATAGTGGAATAATCCTTGCTTCAGCGCTACGCTATGCACCTCCCTTTCTAACCAACCAAGCAGGACAGAGACGCAATGAGAGGCAACCGATGCTCCATTGGTCAGAGTGCACTATGGGGTCTCCTGACGACGCCAACTTAGGAGTTAGCGCGGCGCTTAATATTTTGGCAGTTCAGAAACTTCACGGTAAATTGGATTTTCGCTTGATTTATGTCATAGCACATTAAACTAATTACCAAGCGATTGCATAACGAGACTGAAACTGCATTCGTTTTTCAGTAAAGCAGTTAATTTATATATTATCAGCAGTCACTACACTAATTCTAAGCTTTTATTTTGTTAGTTTTTCGCTGTTTTTAATTAAGTTATTAAATCTGTATTTTTGCTTCTCTCCCTCATTTTAAACATGGGCTTTTAGTTATAATTTTTATGGTGGTGGTACCTTGGGAACGGAAATAAAATATTTTTCTTTCTTCTTTCTTTCTTTCTAATTCGAAGAAATAGATCCCGTATTACCACTCTATCGATTTAATCGCTCTATGGTATTTGCCTACGGGGCATGCTACGAAACATACAAACTGTTACAAAAGACCCACAAAATACCAACAAAGGTATACCACGGCGTGTCACCATATCGATCAGGCCCGCGTCGCGACTATTGACATTACATCGCGTGACCGATCGGCAGACTGAACGTCGTCTTGTCGTAACTCGAATAATTGCTCATAATGCCCGTTTCGTATTCTAGATACTTTACTGTTAACCCATTTGCATAAGCCCGCATATACCTACATTAGAAGACAATATTCAACTGACCGTGTTACTCCTTCACAGTGTTTACAGCATGTTACAAAACGTTATGTAACGTTCAGTAACAATTAATGTCATTTTTTGCTCTAGCAAAAATGTAATACATGTTATATCACCACGTGTTATAAATTATAATGTAACAATATACAACTTTTAGTTACAATTTGTAATAAAATGCTTCTTATTTAAAATGTTTTATAACGTTACGCAACGTTTTAAAATTAATCACCATAACGTAACGTCGCGTTTCTACAGAGCAAAGATTTGTTGAAATTTATACTTTCCCATCCCGTAAGAATTCGGCGTTACTATGCCAACATAAAAAAAAACTTCACGAAAAATGACAGCTTTCTAGACTCGGAGTGGGCGTTGAAGAATCAGTAAGTCAGTCAGGTCAGTACTAATCCTTTTTGTGTATATAAAATTCTAGTGCAAACGCGATTGTATCCATTGTAATTGGCTTAATTACAGAATAAATATCACCCTTATTCGGAGAAGTCCGGAGCCGGCCTTAAATAATGTAGTATTCAGCCTACATCGTTCACGTAGGTACTTCACAAGTCGATAATAGTATATTATTCAAACGCCCGCCACCGCACCGCAACGGCGGTGTTTAACTTTAGTTTTTAGATGCCCACAAGCTGCCTTAATATGGTTAATACTCCAGCCAGAAGGTTGTCGGTTTATTTCGAAAGAACAATTTTGTGAAGGCTTCTTGTTGGCTCATTGGCTCATTGATAGAGTCTTCTACAATATGAATGAGTATTATAATTATGACAATAGATCATGCCTGTATTAACTTTGTTTGGTGTTAAGTGTCTTAAATATTGTACGTCCGTGATGGCTAAACTGTTGGTTCTAATTATATCTTTGTTAACATTTATATACACAGTTAAACAATAAACGTTATTCTATTCTATTCTATTCTTGTCATATTTTAAATGAAGTCACAGTCCTTTGACGCAGTACACTTTGAACATATGTCAACAAAAAAAAATGTATAGCATTGCGAGGGTAGTGATATAAAGAATGTCTCAGATCGCTGGAACTTGTCGCACGAGCCAAAGGCGAGGGCGATAAGCATGCGACATGAAGCGACAATTGTCAAGTTTGTGAAAAGGTGCCTGCAGGTGTTTGTGTATTTATTTATCCCGTATAGTTGAACCGGCGACGTCGTCTAAGTACCCACCAGGATGCCATGGCGACGTCGCTAGCTACGTTGCGAAATGCGAAAGTTTGTGAGGATGGATGGATGGATGGATGGATGTGACGATGTGAGTGTGTATTTTTGTTCCTTCTTCACGCTGAAACGACTGAACGGATTTGGATAAAATTTGTAACAGAGATAGCTGGTAACCTAGATTGAAACATAGGCTACTTTTTATCCCGGAAAATTGCATAGTTCCCGCGGGAAAGCGATAAACAGGTCAATTGCTAATTTTACGCGGACGAAGTCGCGGGCAGAAGCCTGTTCGTAATAATTATAGTTATTACATGTCATTTTCGTCAATTGTGTTAGTTGCCTGTTGACTACAACATGATTGGATACGGTAGCTGTCGACGTCGTCGTGACGTCTCTAGACCTAGCCCAGTAGGAGCTAGTGTAACAACGTCGCAGGGGTACAGTGTAATATTAAAGAACCCTAGACAGTAGGAACTAGTGTAACAACGTCGCAGGGCTACAGGGGTACAGTGTAACAAAGAACTCTAGCCCAGTAGGATCTAGTGTAACAGCGTCGCAGGGGTAGTGTAACAATAAAGAACACTAAACAGTAGGAATGTAACAACGTCGTAGGGGTACAGTGTAACAAAGAACTCTAGCCCAGTAGGATCTAGTGTAACGTCGCAGGGTTACAGTGTAACTATAATTTAGACTCACTGTACGGCTGCGGCCTGCCTCCGGTGTACTGCGGCGACTGAAGAAGCGGCGCGCTCCTTTGCACAGGCTGCACGTCCTCATTCACTGGAGACAAACAACATAACATTATGAAACATAAAACAAAAGAAAATCGACGGGTAGCACTCCGGGAGTGCCGGCAGAAGTGAAAACAGCAGCTTAGATTAGATTTTATAGATAATATGCGTACCGTACTGGCCGCTTACAAAAAAAAAACGTACGTATTATCTATATGGACAGACCTGTAACGATGTGCTGATGCCCTAGTACTTTTGCTCCACGAGTCAACAAAAAAAAAACACTTCAAAAATCGAACGCGATTTATTCGTATTTCAAAATACATAGTAGTCTTTAGTGTCACCACAAGTTGTTAAGTGTTAAGTTGTACCGAAAGGATGTTCGACCAGACCCTATATGTACCTACTAAGCCTCCACATTATGTCTGTTTGTCTGTTCGTCCGTCTGTCACAAGTCACAGCAGCATCTTTTGAACTGTAATAAACAAACATTTGAAAATTTCATAGTATTTATTATAGTGTTTATTAGATCATATGGTCGTTGTAACAACAAATAATAAATGTAAAGTTGTAAACTAACGGAGCTCCCCATACAAAAACGTGTTTTCTTTTTGTGCGATTCGCATTTGGCCATTTGTCTTTAACTCGTATATTGGAATACCATTCAGCGAATTTCAAAAAGAATAATATACACTTTACCGATAATTCAAAAGGCGCCGAATTTGCTTAGATTGAAATTGATCACTCCAATTCGAGAAAAAGAATGATGAATTGTAAATTTATTTCGCCTTCAACTTTTTGCCTAAGAAATTGGGTAATTATCATAATATTCGGCATATAACGGAATTTAGTAGAAAAGTTTCGGTTCAAATTAATTTTATCAGTCAATTTGTATTAAAAGTTAATAATGACGAGGAAATTTGTTTATGAATAGAAATGAGAGGTGCTAACTTTTGTTTATGAAAAAAAAAACTGTTGCCCACAGCTTCACCTTGGTTCCAGGTATTTTAATATTTTTTTACAATTTCATTTCATTAAAACCTTCTACTGACAATAACAAACACAACAAAAAATTATTAAGTACTTAGCTATTTTTGGCGCTATCAGATCCTGAACCCATATCAAAAAACATGCTTTATATGCCTTTGGTAACAACAAAAAAAAAACCTAATTCCAATAGCTAATTTGTCGGAGTTATCCATTACCCACTAGACAAAGATATTTCTTAATCTCCACTTTTCCGAACCATTCCCATTCCAATCCAAGCATCGCCCTTCGAAAACCGTCTAACTGTTAAAATTACAGCCTCTTTAAAATAATCCCGCACGTAACCAATTTAATCCGCACCAACGTAAAGCGTAACTAGAATTCCTCACAACGCGTCCGTAATTCAAAAAGTCTGAATTCCCGCTTGTTATTATACAGCATTAGGAAGGGGTGGGGGGAGGATTGTAGAAATTATATTCAAACACGCCGCTCGAATAAAGGGGAACAAGTGCCACTTAAATTTCAACAAGTTATTGTAGGTCGGCAAAGTTTCGGCAGACAATTTAGTGGCTATTTTCGGAATTGGGTCACTTTTGTGCAGCCGAATTAGGAGTTCCGTCAATATAATTTTACTGTCCTACTACTTAATTAAGTTGATGAAGGAACCTCCTTTTCTTCAACCTCTATCGAGACTTGTAGCTTTTTTTCCCAATCAGCAGAGAGTGTTAATTAAATGTCGTTGGTATCAAAATGTTCTGAGCGCAGCGAAAAGATGTTTGCAATCAAGAAAAACAAATACAAAACACTAATTAAAGAAGCCACAATACATATCATAGAAAAGATATTGAAGGAAAATCGTTAGAGCATGAGAGATAGAGAGAGGGACGCACAAATATCTATATTAAAGTTGTTAATAAATAGTGATGAGGTTGAAAACAGAGTTGTAAGAAAGTGCAATGAATTTTCAAAATATACTGTCATGTTCAAATTGATGCAACCTACAACTGCCCCAGGATGATATGAAAACGTACTCAGGATAATGCAATTTTTAAGAAAATAACATGTCGTCAACATACATGAAGACACAGTGTCTTGGACGAGTTGGGATAGTTAAAAAAAAACGGGAATGTGGATATCATATTTCTTCCGATGCCTGGTCTAGTTACTAAAAGCGTAGAAAATTAGCACGCTCCATGCTTTTTGGCTAGCCCTAGCCGACGGCAAATAGCATACTCGATGCCAAGCGAGGAATTTATGTAAAGTTCAAACAAACAAATAAAATCTATTCCATATTTCTGGCTGGAAGTTTCAGCTGGCTAGCGAGATTTGGATCTAACGCAAACTTATTAAGAAAAGTAATAAACTCAACTCGGCTTTATCAAAAGAGAACCAGTTAGAGTCATCTTCAAACAAATGGGTTCGCAGACAAAGTTAACTTTGCTCAAAACTTAGATAGAAACAGAAATTTATTTCATAAAAAATAAGATGGCATACGAGTAAGTGAGTCGCTTGACGGTAAGCGATCACCATAAAGCTAAGAAGGTAGCCAGCTTCAAAGGTAGCCAGGGACTACTTTGTTCCACTTGCTACAATCCTTACATACCCCTATCACTTCATCTCATCTTCAAAACTCTTCATACACGCTCATCGTTTCAGGGTATTCTTGAGCTGATTTTTAGTCAAAAGTCCCAATTTGGTCACGGAACGTCCGTCTAGGCCACCATCGCAGTCTAATCCCGTAAAAAACCCTTAGAAATACTCAGTTTAAGTAACTTTAAGGGGCGTCCTCACTGAGAGTATTCTTACACGAGCAATCAATGTAAGCTTTGTAATGCTCGGCTCAGCGTCCACATCATTCGAATATTCGACGCCGAATGCTCTTAGTGAGGACGCTCCTTTACAAACTGAAGACGGCCTATGTTGGAAAGGATTATATTTAATCTAGGTACGCAATGTTTACATTAGATTCAGGCACTGATTGGGGCCGTAATCAGATTTCACCATTCACGGTTTCCAGTCACGACCGCGAGCCGACGTCTTTGTGTAACAACACTGATAGGATTAAGATTTACGCCTAAACTAAACTAAACTTCAAATAAAACAGACTTAATGCTGTACTCTATTCATTCAGCTGTTGAATTCTCACCAGCAAACGTTTGTGAAAATGTTATATTTTGAATTAAGTTTATTTTTACAAGTACCAACACCAATGATAAAATGAAAACTTACACTGAACTAAACGACTCGATTTAATTCAGCAAATGATTGAGCAGTGCCAAAATATCAAATAGGTATACTAATAAAATCACGTATCAATTACCAAGTTAATTTAAACACATTCTCCACAGCAAAATAAGCAGATAGTACCTACGCTTCTACCGAGAATATTTTGATTAATTTAAGACTAATCACTAAAATTGGACTTGTTGTTGTTAACAGTAGGCTCAATACGCTTTTCGTCCAAATCGCGTTTGCCTGATCGTCTACTACACAGTTCGTCCATAATATGATTTTATATGGTAGAAATTTAAAAGTATCTAAAACAGAAAGTTATGTAATGATATTATAAAGTTTGCCAATAGCCGTAAGTTTAATAAATTAGGTTATATTTGTTACGATGAACGTTTCCAATTCCGAAAAGTAGTTGCGTGAAGTCAGATGCCAAAAAATTGTCTAAAACTTAGGTATGTGACTTATTATCTTCATTACCTTTTGGGATTTTGTTTTTGTATTTTGTAATAGGTACGGTCTATTGTTTGTAATCAAGATCGCAGCCAAGTACAAGACACGGTTTAAAATTAGCTAAATATGCTCATTATACTCATAACTGAAAAGCAAATATAGTAAGAAGCAAAGGTAATTGATATGCATCGAAACAAAATGACAGCAACAATCTATTAAGAAATTTGAACAAGGAGAAGAGCAGTTTGACATCATGCAATTTAAAGCTAAAACAGATAATAAAACGGCTATTGGCAAACTTAAAAACGACATCCACATGAAACTCACCGTAGCAACTAGTGTTCCGTTCACGGCGACGACATGCCCCGTCACTTCCCTGCACATATAAAAAGACGAACACACTCTTTATCCCGTTCGTTGTCTTTCTCTTGATTTAGCGTCAACTGTGCATGCCAATTTTTAATTAAAAGCTATAAAAATAGAACGATTATATAAACAGTCAAAATAATAATCCAATCATTCGTTCCATATCATACAGTTGTGTAGCTGGATCATTTTTGTGTTGTGTTACTGCAATATTGTTTTCTGTATTGTTTTGCTGTTCTGTGCTTTCTGCAGCTTCATGGTCATGATGTTCTCTGTTCTTCTCATTATAGTCATTAACACCATTTACAAGAGTGTGTTTGTCTTTAGTTTTATATGTGCATGGAAGATTAAAAATAATAATATTATTTATATCGATTGTAGTGGTAGTAGCAAAAAAGGTTCACCACTATAACTCAGTCGGTTGTCAGTACCTTGTTTCTCTGAGGCCGGAATGCTACCGTACTTTGAACCATACGGTGGTCAACCTTTTTCTTCTTCGTGTACATCTGTATGTTATTAGTCACACTGTTGTGGATAAGAAGAGCTATGTAAACCAACTACTAGATCGACATAAGCATCAATAGCGTTTGCATAAAAAAATGAACTATTAAACTATTCGATACTTGTGACGATCTGTATTAGAGTATAAATATATAAGCTGTCAAAATTATGCTTAAGTGCAAGGAAAACATCAAATTCAATGTCTCGTCATCAGAAAATCGATATACATAATATCAATAACATCTTTCGGTAGGTATTGTGAATTTAATAATTAGGTAATCTAAAGATATTGAATTTGATGCTGAGTAATATATTAATTGTACCAATAAATCTACTCTTACCAATATCATTCCAGAAGAATAATTAGAAATAGTATTTAAATTTAAACACAAGATCAAGTATGGTAAATTGGAGATCGATAACATTGAAGGTTAAGGTCTTTATTAGGTTAAGGCGAGACACCAATTTTAATCGATGAGCCGTTATGGAACGCTGTCACATCAACGGCAACAACACCTAGCAACGTGCATGTAAACAATCAAAAGCAATCATCGCACTGTGACAAAGTTTTATAGCTCTTCAATTAAAGTTGGTGATAGGTACATTTGAAGCAAATCAGTAGAAACATAATCCTTCTCAAGTCTTTCACCTATAAAAGATAAATTATTTGATTTCTTCAATAGAATTCAATGCCGGTCTGAAACTTGCACAATTTGATAAAAGTGAAATTCAAAAGGAATTCAAAAGCCACACACCTGAGTACTCACACGACAAGAGCAGTAGACTATTGAGCATTGTTCAATTTGCTTAGTCGACTAAGAAACTTGGACTACAAAGACTTTTACCACTATCAGCTCAAGCGAGAGCAAATACCGAGGTGTGTTAAGTCTAGAAACTACAAAAGCCAAATATTGCAATACAGTAAAATATACTCAATGCAAAGTATAAAGTCTAGACGGATCGAAATAGTGGACATTGTAAAAAAACCTTTTAGCCGTTAGCTGATATTTTTACAGTTGATAGATTTTCTATTTCTGTCCTTGTGGAATACATGGTTGGTTAGGTAACGAAATAAAAGTCCGTAGGCTAATTGTATAACTCGCATATATGATCTCAAACGTTATTACCATTTTCTATCTTTCAAACAGTGTAAGTAAGATGACGGTAAAAAGATACGATGAATGTGATGTGTTATGTATTTTCGTTTGAAACATGTTCTATTTACCTACCTATATACATGAATGAAAGTAAGAATTGTTACATTGTATGTCAATTGCCAGATTAATAAGACTTTTATTAAGACGCGTTATGCCAAATTTGTTTGCTATCTGTACCTATCTGGAAAAGGCAATCGTCAAAGTGACAAACAACATTCGAAAGTTAAGCCAAAAGATATTAAACGAGTGTTTGTGAACAAGGGGGTAATTTGTACGTCTAAACGATTTCACAACATGACTTCAAAGTTTCACTATCTCTATTTCCTTCTGTCAAACGGTAGAAGATTGCGATGGAGAGAAACGTCGAACGCGATTGCGACGGCGCGCGTTAAACAAACAGAGATGGAAAGGAATGGTGTATTAAGAGGGTCCCGGTTCGATTGGGGCACAAAATTACAACAGCTCAGGGATGTTTATGACGTAATAATTGCGATTCCGGATTAATCCAAATTAATTGGGAATTTCGATGTAACAGGACGAATCGTCGTTCGGTCGTTCGAGATATAAATTGTGATTTGACAAGCGCCCGGCCGGTATCGAATACAGGGAGTTAGTACGCATGTTTGCTGTAAGTAGAAGGTACTTCGATCAAAAAATTATAATATATCCTTAAGCTTATGTTGGTCTAACACAACTCTTTAATGTTTTCTCCCGTGTAAAGTAAAAAATATAGACTAGTTTCGTATCCCGCGGGAATATTGAAAAATCTAGTCTTATTCTTATTTCATACAACAAAAGGAATCTTTATACATATACCGCTTTGTACTTATTAGCTTTACCTTGTAGTTAACACAAATCTGGTAAGTCAATTTAAATCCACTTCCAATGGTCCAATCGACTTGAAATTTGTTAAATAAAAAATAATCTGCAAATACAAGAGTTTTAACAGTTAAATTTCATAAAAAAAACACCGAGGTATACGAAAAATATCGTAATATAAAGTGGCATATCCTTTCGAAGGCATATTTCCGCGTCAGTCCATCAATACGGTAAAAGGACGGATGTAGGTGGGAGAGGCATATTTCCGAAATTGGATACACGTGGCCCTTACGGACTATGACTGATGGGGGGGATCTAAGGGGGGAGAGAGGTCTACTTCATGCAGGGCCGAAACACATTCAAATTAGGGTCGGTGACCACGTATTCCTAATTGTTCGAGTTGTTGTAGTTTGTAGACTGGCATTAAGAACTTTCGAAAAGGAATTAACATCAAAATGTCTAGTTACTTCCATTGAATTAAGACACGGCTCCACAAATGAAATTTATGAAAAGATATACTTTGTAAGGCAGGTATCTGTGGAACTGCTGAAGCGATATTAAAATTTTTTTAAAAAGGTAACGCTATCCCTTGTTGTTTGTTGTTTTGTGGTATCAATAAAGAATATTTGAATTGTATTGTATTGTAAAGCTACACTATCTCTGACTAAAAAATAAAGAAGTAAATATCTTGGAATAATTGACACCAATTGACCTAGCCTCAAACTAAGCAAATCTTATACTAATGGGATAGGCAATGAATAAACATGCATATGTAGATAAATACATGCTTTAATACATGCTGTACATCCAAGCCTCGTAAAACGCGTTTCGTGTTTTTCATACATAATATTTGCCCTGACCGGGCATCGAACTGGGACCTCAGGCTTCATAGTTCTCGGTTCTGTATCGTTTGCCCGAATTTCATATGCCATAAATGTATTGTTTGCCATAATTATCATTTGTCATAACTCTTTTTTCTCTTTAACTGTTAATTGTTCAGGATCGTTATAAAACAAATCTAACCTAACCTATAGAGTTCTACAGGATAGCCATTTCACACCTGAAAAAATTACGGTTTCAGAGAAAAAAACAGCTATGGCAAATGATCATTATGGCATATGAAATTCGGGCAAATGAAAGGCTCCGCATAAATATATCACAATAGCCTGACCCCGACTGGTTTAAAAGAGCACGAATTCATTCACTTCACTCGGCTTTTGTCAGCAAATTCTCAATTTTAAATTTACGTGACACGTTCACAACGATTTCAATCTCACGGTAGTACTGTCCTAAAAATCGGTTCTATTCAGTATACCTTGACAACCCGGTAGGTAATAATAAACTTGGAAGCTCATGCATGTGTCTAAATGGGCTTTTACCCTCTCGACAAATATGAGCGCCCATAAACCCCTCCATCACCATGTATTACTACATCGCTGGACTTAAAAATTCCACCTCGGGCCCAGCTAAAGCTATCCGCGTATCAAGTGGCGACAGGGATCGTAAACGATTGATGGCTTCCCGTGGGACGGCCCTTACAAATTGCATAACGTACGGACACGGAGCCCCCGCTGTTCTACAGCCGCCGATGGATTGAGATCGCGCAGAAAAAATCTGGACATTGATTCACAAAGGTATCTGGGTCGAAGGCTTTAGTGTCACGTCTTGAGGCTGACAACACCTGAATCGTTGAAATTCATGTTTCTTAACCAGTTTTTTTAAGAAAACTATTTTTTCTAGAGCAGCAAAGGAAATTTTAATATTCTTGAAGTAAAATATGCAGAGATAGACGAGCAGGGATAAAAATAAAGTTTATTAACAGTTCACGGTAGCAAGAGAGAGTACAAAGACAAGACAAGACAAGGAATGACATATTAGGACACAATAGAGCGTATTCAAAATATAAATCAGTAGTATCAAAAGTAGCCAGGGTGTTTACTATTATAAAATAGAATCACGAAGGTTTAACAAATATTCACCATATTTCAAAAACCGTGGCCTTATTTGTTAGGTACATAATCAGAAGAAATCGGCTCGATAGAAAATAATTGCAAAGATTGGTCTAAAAATCATCATTAAACGATTTCATGTCTTTCTTTTTTGACTCAGGGGTCAAAGGGGGCCGAGAGAGGTGCGGGCGGCAGGCGCACTACCGACCCGCACCTCTCTCGGTCCCGTTTGTCGTCCTACCCCGCGCCCCTGTGCCGCGCGGGCGGGGACTCATTTAAGTGGTCGGTCTAAGTACAGTGTTAATCGGCTCTCGATCCAGAACGCACCTACACCAGCGCGGATCATATGTTGTTTTCATCTTGTTTACAAAGCTCTGCTAAAAACCCGAGCGTCGCGAGTACGTTTTTTTCCCTCGTCTAATAAATCCGAGCATTCCCTTCAGTCAATTGTAAACCTACACTGACGAATTCCACCATTTGTCGGCGGCTCCATTTCGATCTCAGATTGAGCGGAGCCATTGACGTTTAGTGATGTGCTAGCAAAAAAATATGTCGATGATTTGAGAAGGGGTGATTATGGAGAGTTTAGATATATTTTCTACGGAATGTGGAACTCAATTACCTCTAACGAGCTCCCGATATTGAAGGATCCTGAGGTTATTATTATATTAAAGGTAACCGCGGTTCACATCCCATAGAAATATGTCTGATGTAATCAAACGTGAATTGTTTAAAACTACTTATTATGAATAGTTTCCTTTTGCTCATTAAACCTGCCCCTTTTAACCCTTCATGCGAGTATAACGAAACTTTCAACCATCGTTAAATTTCTCTTGTCTTAATATAGTAAATTGTATTCTAGCATCTATATACCGCTCACAATCGAAACTACATCTGCGAAATACTCAAACCAAAAAGTGTTTTTTTTTAATTCTGCAATGCTAAGATAAAATATTGGTTTTACATTAAGGCGAGGTAGGCTCAAAGAGGCCGCCTTTTAGAGTTTTTAAAAACCATCTCAGACGTAGAAAATAGGGTTTAAAAATCTGAAAAAAAGTTATGTCTTACTTAAGGATCTAGTCTAGTCAAAATCGCATTCAGTTACACGATCCAATAAACTTCCCTCGATAGAAAAAAATCCCAAAGTTACTCCTTTTTGTAAAGTTTTTTCAATATTATGACTAAACTATTGATATTTTAAATTAAATTTTTGTACTCAACTAAAGCTATTAAATATTTATAGACAAATTCGCAGAGTTTGAATAGATAAAATGATTGTCTTAATTACTATGTTTAAATACCTACAAAATGTGCGAGCGCGGAGCCTCGATAGGCCCGATCAGTCGCGCGCTGGCGCTTACGGACGACGGACCTGTGTCAGTTTTATCCGCGACAGGTTCGTGCACTAAACAAACAGATTTATTACAGTAGCAATGTCATTGTCTGTTTTCTGAGGCTGCCCTGTTGACCTACAATAACAAGTAAATGGAGTAAGGTACATTATGCAAACGGGAGGCAGAGGTACCGACCGATATAGACAAAAAATGGATTATCAAAAATTGTAGCTATTTTCAGTTGTTATACTGATAGTTTTATACTATGGCACTTTGACCGAAATTTTACGAATAATAATTTTATAAATTACGTACCAATTAAAAATGGAAATAAAATGACATACATACATACATACATTCCGTCACGCCTCTTTCCCACAGGGGTAGGCAGAGACTACTTTGTTCCACTTGCTACGATCCTGACATACCTCTTTCGCTTCATCCACATTCATCAATATCTTCAAATAAAATGAAATCTAACTTATCTTATTTAATTTCAATATGTTGTAAACCAAATTATATAAATATGTTTAGGATCCTTACTTGCTAAACGGGATTACACTTTACTAAATTAGGTTTCTAAATCATCATCATGTTTGCGGCTAAGTACAGATATAAGCACACGACAAATAAATTACGAAGAATCTTGAGATTATAAGGTAACGGCGGGTATTACCGAGGGTATCAAAATCAGTGTCATTTACCGCGGTATTCTCAAATACGCATTTTATAATCAAACCGATCGATTTCCTAAAAAATGAATTATACACAAACGAAACTTATTTAATTGACCAACGGATCTATTAGCGCTAGTGTGTGTGAATTGGAATATAGAGCTCACAATTCGTCAGTTTCCGCGACGGGGGCTCGGGAAGAGGTGTACCATACTAACGCGTGACGCCACATCACATGTAAGAGAAGTCTAATCTTATGTAGTGCTTTACGTAATGGTTCAGACAATCGAACTAATAATATGGTTTTTAAGTGGTTTTTTATAGTTTTCTGCACAACCTTAAAATATTCTTTATATGTTTTTTGAGCTCGAATTGCGTTAAAAATGGAAAATAAAATACGGCGGTGATAGGACTTATTTTTGCTGTGTATCTTACTTCCCTGGTGTGCCGCGATAATAGTTTAAGTGGTTATTTTGGTTCTTTATGCTCTTTTTTGCCAGGCTGTACCTAGATATGTTAATTAGTTTCTAATTTATTACTTTAGTAATATTTTTGTTTTTATAATTATTAATGTTTACAAGGACATATTTTATTCTGAAAAAATGACTTTCTGCCAAGTTTCTTGCGGCGCATTCTTCTTGGCAA
Organism: Pandemis heparana; assembly: GCA_963854515.1. Taxonomy (NCBI): domain Eukaryota; kingdom Metazoa; phylum Arthropoda; class Insecta; order Lepidoptera; family Tortricidae; genus Pandemis; species Pandemis heparana. Next base: position 8,296,940 of record OY978031.1, read on the forward strand.
TGATGATCTTTCCGAATACGCTGGTAGATTAAAAAAAAGACATGTAAAAGAGCCCTTGGCGGCCTATTTGCAAAATAAACTTTTAACTTTTGACTTTTATTTTTGGTATATACCTAAGAGTATGATCGGTTATATGCTTTCTTAAAGTTATTTCAATCTTGATCTATTCACGCTATTAAAGAACTATTACCGTGGTATGGAAAGTATTCAACAAACCCTTAATTTTTAGCAAAAACTTCAGTACTGAATTTGTATAGGTCTACCAGAATCTCATAGCATAGAAAAAAAATAGTTTTTGATATGGCAATGTCAAACTGTCACTGTCTACTATCAGTACGTTCATTGTCATAACGACTTGCTGCTCGACTGTTTTAATAAAATTTCAATGTTATTATCGTGAAAATGTCGAAGAAACCTCTCCGTGCACAATCGCGAAACATTGTGTAAATTCATAAAATCTTTTATAATTTCAAATGGCCCATTTCTTTACAACAAAATGAACAAAATACTAAATATCTACCCGATGTCTAAAATCGAATGTAAGAAAGCTGTTATTACTTGGCTACTAAATAAAAGTTATGACGAAACGGAAGCCTTTCTAAAAGCAATAAGTTAAACACACACACACACACACACACACACACACACACACACACACACACACACACACACACACACACAACACATGCATGCGCATGTTGCCTTGCTTGTATTATGTATTCAGTTCTTAATAAACTTTAAAACATCATGCATTTTTAGGGGGAGGAGCGCTGTTTATCCTATAGCACAGGTTTTTACCTATTTAGGGAGCAGAGTTCTAGTGAAAGATACCTTGTAAATGATGTTTTTTAGAAATAAATATTATTGTTATTATTATATTGTTGTTCAATGTTTACAACCAAATTTGTGAAGAAAGTGAAGGATCCCTAACGCAATCTTAACTTATAAGCGAGTGGCAAATTTAACTTGTTAGTAGGAATCGACCAAGTTGATACTTGTAGTTCATTTTGAATGTTAAGATCCTATTTTTCAAGTTATTTTTTATAGTCATTATACAGGGTGTATCAAACACCCCCTTACAATAATCCACTGGGGTATATAACCATAGCTATAGAAGCTAACAAAAATATAAAAAAATGGAGTATTTTTTTAGAATATTTTCTATAGGAATGGTAGTATTAATAACTGTAATCATTCTTATAGAAAATATAAAAAAATATACTCCAATTTTTTTTTAAAATATTATTTATGGGACTCTATTACCGACCCATTCAATATTTGTTTGGCTCGGTTATAGGTTCTTAAAGAAGTATCTATTACCGAGTGACATTTTAATTTTCTATTAAAATATGAACATTTATGGTACTGTGTATATACTTGTGTATACTTTTTTATAAAATTTAGACTTTTACTTATCAATTGGAAATGCTTCCGTTTATACTAAACTACTTAAAAAAAATTGATGCAGGTACAAAAATAATATACGTACATATACATACACAAATCACGTCTTTATCCCTTACAGGGTAAATAGAGTCTAAGGTAGCAAGACCTAAAGGCCACGTTTAGCATGATTGTGGGTGTATAGATGGAAAGGGGAATCAAAATAGTGATGGGTTGCTAGCCTCATCGCCTATAACATGATTCTTAAGATTTACGCACATTCCCTCGTTGGGCTTTTACCATCTGCGCGGGAAGAGAAGTAACTAGTACATTCTATGTTTTATTCTATACTCCAAGACCAGCATGGACGAAAGAAAAAATAATATACAGAACCCAAGCCATAATTATGTTTCTTAACATTCGGTATTAGGTTCCAAATCGTGAATCTGGTTTCTATTACCGATGGTAGAAAATTCCTGATTTTTATACCCTTGGAAATGAAAGTTCAATTCGCGGTAAAAGAGTCACAGACTGTACATTACCACGGTATCAGAAGAAATGCACATTTCAGTTTCAATAATAATTTTACCAAATAATAAGAAGTAAAATGAGTCCAAAAACTTACGAGGCTGAAAGTTCAATAAACGCTTTTCAATAAAAAAATACTTGGTCGTTAAGAAGCTTTGATACCCGTAATTATATGGACTCTTTTGAAAACTTACTTAAGTACCACGGTAATACCTGCCGTTGCCTTAATTATATTTTTAATTCATAGTTTTATTTATTACGTTACCTGTTTATTTGTCTTTTTTGCCAAAAGGTCTTTGAAATAAAGAACCCGAATATATCGGGTATATTTAACACGATGACGAAGAATGAAACGATTGACTATTAATTATTTTTTATCACCTTTTTATCTATTCAAATTCATAGTAAGTAGCTATACTTATTTAAGTTTGATCACAATAATTGCATTTCTAAAGTCATACTATTTATATTCTATACTGTGACGCTGGCGAGGTCATGCGAGTTCACAAAATCTGAGTCCGCGCGAACTATCGCGCGCACGGCCGGGACAGCGCTAAATGCCTATTTTCGCAGGAATACCGAGCCTTAAATCGCGTTGATATACGCACTTGGCGTTGTCAGAAGGTCAAAATAAAACATCAGCAACATCAACAACAGATCAGAACATCAAAACTTTTACATTTTGTAATAGATTTAAACTTTCAATTTTTTATGTGACATGAATCGACGTATCGACGCACCTATCGAGAATTTATCGATATACTTATCGAGCGGCAAACACCGATGTTTACCATGCGTCGACATTATATCGAACACCATCAACGTGTGCTATCGAGTTGCCCCTTTTATTGGATAGTAGATATATATCCGAGTGATCCGAGTTATTGATGAGAATGGGTATTACGTGCAAGCTTTTCGAGTACCTACTAAGACGAGTTTACGTATCCCAATCCAATCATGAGAAAGTTACGTGTTTAAAGCGTTCGTTTTCCGTTTTTTTTAAACACTGAAAAGGAGAAAAAAAAGTTTTTTTTTTACAACAACAAATACGATACTAATAAAGTGCCAGAACGGTTTTTGTAACAACATACGAAGGGCGAAACTTTATAAAATTTAAAGGTTATAAAAACGACGAAACAAACAAACATTTTTCTTGAATTGACGACCGACGACCGGATATTGACCGGATAGCTTAGTGGTTAGTGACTCTGACTGTGAAGCTTGAGGTCCCGGGTTCGAATCCCGGTAGGGGCAGACATTTGTATGTTGAATACGAGTCATGGATGTTGTATGTATTTAATTATGTATTTATCTACATTGCATAAGTATGTTGATCCGTTGCCTGGTACCCATCATAGTACAAGCTTTACTTAATTTGGGACTGGGTCAATTGGTGTAATTTGTCCCATGACAAGACAGCCGGGGAAATTACGGGCACAAGAGGCATTTCATCTAAGTCCTCTAGGTTGGCAACGCATCTGCAGTCCCTCCGGGGTTGTGGGTGTCTATGGACAGTGCTGATCGCTTACTATCAGGTGACCCCAAAAAAAACCCCATATTTTAAACATTTAACGTCAAAAAGCCTCATTTATTTTCTGCTCTTTTTTGACAGGCTGTAACGTATCGCCAACAAAATTATGCATGCTCAATCATGTCTACACGTCTACAGGTTCCTGAAATCTGTAACAAAACGCCATCTCTCCAAAAGTGTACTGCGCAAACAGCCCTCATTCAAATATAGGGCACAGACTACGGGATGCACGAAAGTTCAACCGGACATCCGGACTTTCGCCGGACGCTGGGAACCGGCGTGTCCGGATGTAAACACTCGCATGGAAATAACCTCTTCATTGCACAAGTTATGTCACAGTTACAGTCACACTATACTTTCTCTTTCTTTTTTAACGTATAAGCAATGATATCACTCGAGATATTTCTGGCGCTCGAAAGAAGTGAGAGAGCCAATAGTTCGAGGGTGAAATGGTTAATTTCACCCGAGTTGAACACTACTTTTCATTTCGAATACGAGAAAAGTAAAAGAAGGTATTATGACAAATTTCACTAATGTCGCACGGGTCCACTTAATATTCACATTGTTTTTACTAGTCACTTTACACCAGCACTTGCTGCTTTACAAAGTGTAAAGCAGCTTTAAAGATAACTTCAATCATTTCAATATACACCAGTATAACATGATATCATCAAATACTTGCGTATTCTCTCGGCTGTTATATTAAATTCGATTGGCTGTCGTGTTAGTGTCTGCGAATAGTGACTCCGACAATATTAAAGTTTATTTCAAATAAAAAGCAAATAAGTCAAATAACGTATCGAGCTGACAGCAAGAAATGGATTAGATGGTAGGTATAACGATAAAAAAATTTGAGAGATATATATATTTTTTACAATATAACTTTAAATAACTTTGGTGTACGTATTCACAATAGAGATCTCTATTCAGACAGATGTTATGCCTGGGGATCGAAGTCCGAAGGAGCTGAGTTGGAATGTGTATAAATTTACGCATCCGCGTTAAGAATCTTTGCTGGCGCGGTGTAGGACGGTGTGACGTCACCGGTGGCAGCTACTCATGCGTCTTAGCAGTTAATGTGGTTAATGTGGTCAATGACTAGGTGGCGCTTGGGTCGTCACGCACATAACGACATGCTGTTAACTGTTACCTTTGCCTTTCCTTCTTTTATAACATAGTGGACAATATCAAAGCTGAAATTGCCTTTATAGTTTCTAAGGCAGACAAACGACAGCGCGATCTAGAAATACGCTCGGGAGGAACAAAGATATCTAGCGACGATTAGTTTAACTGTACTACCCTCAACAATAAAGCGTTACAAAATCCTCTTCTCCCGTAGGCTATGATTGACTTATGAGGGAATGTCATGTCAGACACGATTACAACGGACTAGACTCCATCCATCGATCTTAAACAGATGCAAAGCCAAGTATTGCGAAGACTGCAAACTCTCAGTAAGTATACATGTAATTCCAGATTAATATTGAAAACGATTTGAAATCCTCACACGGGTAGTACCCAGACAATTTGTATTTACCTTAGCATAAGAAAATGAGCATTACCAAATCTTGAACAGAAGATGGCCGCGTACTATAACAGCTATGAATATAAATAGAGAATCAGATGAGGCGAGCAATCGACGCTTCATGAATAAACTAAAGACGTTGCGTTGAACAACGGCCGTAGTGGAAGCCAAATGAAAAACAAAACATAAAAGGGTACGAGTACAGTAAAAGATAATGGGTGCTACCATCCAGAAATTAACCAAGTAGAGTGGTTATATAGGTTATCCAATTACATATCATATGCACGCAAAGAAAGAAAGGGGATCTATTTTTTTCTAAATCCCCACGAGATAAGGTACTATTAACCTATTTTTAATTTTTGTTTTGTTTGAAAGTTGCAGGATATATTTTTTTCTTTTTTTATATTAAAACCGACAAACGGGCATTCGGTGCACCTGATGGTAAGTGATCACCGCCGCCCATGGACCACCACAGCACCATTGAGACTGCTAGCGCGTTGCCGGCCATGCAAGAAGTGGTACACAAATAAATGTAATCAATTAAATGCTAAAGTAAGTATACAAGCTTTGATATTCAAACACTCTAAGTGGCAACTTGAAAAGTAAACATCAGAAATATACACGTGAGAGGTATTTGAGAGCACTTTAATGAATACCTATGCTCGTAATTGGCTGAACGCTCGTTAAGACTTAGTGTTGAAAGCTAATAAATAATTTCACTGAGCTCTCAAATATAATAAGGAAAATCTTATTAAGTACAGAAAATGGCAATTTTATAGTAAAAAACGTAAGGAATACAACGAGAGGCCGGTTCAAACTACGCCTCGTCAAGTGCACATACATAGCTCAGTTCGTTTGCATGACGGAGTTTGGTCGCACTTGTGTGCGTGAATAGACAAATATATGCGCACAGAGAAGCGTAATTAAAACCTCACATCGCCATTCGCAGAACTCTGTCTCTACTTTTAATTCGATTTACACAGGCAAACGAAGACGCTACATTACAACTTAAAAGCCGGACTAAACACCGTTTAAAAAAAACTCCAAACTTCAGAGCACAAAATAAACGTCGAAGCCTTCCAAACAGGAGTAAATACCTAAAAATAATGACGTTGTCACCGAAGGTTGTTGTTTCATTAAAAGTTTTAATGAGAGTCCCTGGCTCATTATAAATGCAAGGTATTTTTTTCGAGGAATGTTGCCAGCCCCAAGGTGGGCGCCAAATAAACCTGACTTTTTATCTCCCCTTTCGGTATGAGAATGTTTTTTTAAGTAACTAGAGCGTGAATGCTGTCTTTGTAACTCAAAAGAGTAAAATGAGACGATGGACAAAGCATTTTTTTTTTCATGCAGATCGGGTACTAGCCGGGGGCCGTTTGATTATTTTGCGGGTAGGGAAGACGCAGAAAGGCAATTACGTATTCAATGCGACCTACCTGTTACTGAAAGTCTAGACTAGACAGTGAAAATTAAGGGCAACTTAAACAAACCTTTTAGCTGTTCAACCTATATAATATTTAAAGATGAAATGCCATTGCTGCTAAATATTGAACGATGTTTATTTATTTGTTGTACTAAATCACATTTATTCAATCTGAACTTAGTTTACAGAAACTTAATTTTCACAATTTCTATATGCCTGGGGAAATTGCATAGAAGGACAGGTAACGTAAGTGCTACATAATATCCGTGAATCAGCAGTTTATTATTATTACGTTAATATTAGTTCTGTGCAATACTTTGACTCGGAAAACTGGACAGTTTTCAGACCCACCCGCGTAATTATTTTGTGGTGGTCACTGCATATTACAAAACAAAGTAGCTTTCCGCTGTTTGTCTGTCCCTATGAATGCTGAGATTTTTAAAACTACGCAACGGATTTTAATGCGTTTTTTTTAATAGATGAGCGGTTCAATACAAAGGTTTATTTGTATAATACATGCATAATAAGTGCGAAGCCAGGGCGGGTCGCTATAATTTATACAGCACTTCCAAAAAGTTCAAAATGAAAGCATTTTATTGCTTAATGATCGTATTAACGTGACCTGTATACTGTAAATATAAAAAGCAATTTCCTCAGAAGCAAATCGGCTATTATATCCTTTAACAGTGAAGAGTTTGTATCAAACAAATTCCGCCCCATAATTAAAGTGCTCCGTTGCGACAAAACGCAAACCGGGTCGAGTGGCAAACAAGGCAGCCGGCACGAATAACAAAGAAAAGGGGTTTTTACATATAATTGAATAAATATTGAGGGTAGTCGAGTTCAATACCGAAGCTACGGACCGGCCGACACTATGAATACTAACAGCGGGCGACACACGGACCGAACGGGTGATTAGCATTTTAAAAATGGCGTCGCCGTGCCGTACAAAGGCAATGCTGGCGTTGGCTGACAATGCGATTCAATTAACACTCAGCAGCTTACACGTTCGTAATATATTTTTGAAACGTTCGTGTAGAAAAGAATCAGATTGTAACTATTTGAATTACAATTCCTTTATTCACAAAAAAGCGTTTTAAAAAGAAACTTATTAATATCTAAACCAGTTTACCATTAGTTTTGCAGAAAAACTTGAAGTTTTAAAATAATCAAATATCAATAGTCGTATACTTACTACAAAAATTACCGTATAAAATCCATCACAAGTATGATCAAAATAAAATAAACATATCAACACATAATTCCGTTTCTTACAAATTACATCTAGACAAATTTTCTAAGAGATCATCGTGTTTTCCTTTGACATTCCACTAGTGAATCATTTAAAAACAAGATTTCATATAGATCGTCAATATTCTTAATTTATCGGTCTCTATTACATTTCCTATTCGTGTTCTAAGCTCGCCTGCGTTAAATTCTATATGTAACTCAACGTACAAGCCCCAACATACATAGTAAAACGTTCTATTTGTATTAGCCTGCCCCGTGTTGTTGTTAACACACTACGTGTCGCACGGTCCGACCACGAATGTAGCCCAGCCTAAAAGTTTAGATGTAATCAAGAAAATAGCGCTTCTTGTTTTTCCGCTACAGCCATAAAGTAGATAAACAAGACTACTTACCAGTATTTATTAACATAAGACTGCGAGGGGTTGTGTGTGCCAGAATTCTTTTTTTTTCTGTGATAAGTCAGTGCATATATACACTTGATGTTCATGATGGATGTTGGAGCATTAATTGTCTCTATGGTGTAAATCAAAGTAAGTGAGTATGAATAAAAATAAATAAAAAGACGTAAAAAAATACTCAATCAATCACTGCCAACTAATTGTCCATTAAAAGTTTTGTAAGAAAAACCATGGATAGCGTCATAATTTTTTGCCACGCACAAACTAAACTATTAAACAAGAGTCCCATGCTGGGCGCCACTAAAAATGCTCACATCTTTAAATAAATATTCACCTCGTCCAGTTTAATTTAAACATTATAAAAAAAACACCGGTTAGCACTCATTATAGATATGGACCTCCGCTAAACAACGCCTGATTCCAACAACATTAGCTTAGTAAAAAGGTTCACATTAGAGATTCACCGCTCCGAATGCAGTAACAAAATCAACGATCCGTTCAGAAGCGCTTCAGCATTACCAGGGTAGCGGCACTTCATTACGATTCATTTAATTTGTAATCGGATAAACTAGCCCGCCGACGCGACGTACGGTTAGAAAGGACACGTCATCTTTATCAAAAGAAAAGCAGCCAGAAACGTACCGAATACAGTCAAAGTTGCTACGACAGCGCCTCTAGAGCGTATCGTGAGTTGTGGTTGAAGGAATTTCGTCGTCAGTCGTGTCGGAATAGAGTGCGGTTTCACTTCTTTTTTTTTGATGGAAGGGTTTATTTATGAATATTTCAGCGAGCCGGCGAGTAGCGTGACGTACTACGGTTTTTTTTCGTTCCGCGGGTAGAACACGAAATGTAACCGACAAGGAGCACACCTGCCTGGAAGTAGCACAGGTTTCAATGGAGCCTTTCAGACCGTGTAATGGAAGTTAATAGGTCGTCCTGCTGGGAACCTAGATGGCTTTTTGCTGAAGGAAAACAAGGTCTGTGAGAAAATGAAAGCCTTTTTTGTCGGCAGATTAGAGGTAAAATTGGAGCATTCGCTGCTAATGGTTTTTTTTATTAAAGATACTTACGATTAAAGATAAATGAAAGATTTACACTCCAATATTTTTTACAAACGTGTGTTGGAAATATTATTTACTTTGAAGCGAAAACAAATCGCAAATTAATTAAAAATATCGTCTCTTGTGTGTCTTACAACATTACCTTTAAATCAGATATTTAACTCGTATAGTGAAGACGTATATTTATTATAACCCGAAGACTCTAAGCAACCATATAAACTAGATATTCTGATTCTAATATATTTGCATTTATTTATTTATTTGGCTAAATATCAGTGTCATAATTCTGTTTTAAAAAGTAAACGCCAACGAGGGACATTGAAAAGCGCCGGTAGAACAAAAAAAAATGTCATATCAGCTCCTCCCAGACTATTTTCTATGTAAATTATTTGATTTAGATTTATAGTCAAGTCATCAATGAAGTACTATATCGTCGACATACATACCGCACTCTGACCTGGTGCAGTACATGAGAAACGGAATGCTTATCTCGGTTTTGATGACAAAGCGTGCCGCAGCTCGGCATAGGATATACTGAACAATGCAAGGCTGGCATTGAATTCAGGTGTGACGCAAGACATAACTATCTATGTAGTACCTAGTACCTTCACTACACTACAACGCCTCGAGTCGTTGTAATGTAGGAGTCAAAGACAGATATTGTATAGGGTGACTTAGAATTGTTCTAGAATATTTCACCAGGTGGTTGGGTTAGTACGATTGAACAGTCCTTTAAGGTTTTTCATCATAATTTTTGATGCAGAATAAAGCACCCTTTTGACGCCGTACATCGACCAATATATGGAAACATTTGTCAACAGCAATTAGAAAATTCTAAAAAAACATATAAAGGATTAATTATAAGACACAGTGTGACACCTGATCGCACTGAACAGGTACACATTTATTTATTTATTTATTTATTGAAGTGTTCTACAGCGTTACAATCATACTTATTCTAGTTTACAATGCGAGTCTTAAGGCCAATAACAGAACTCCCTAAGTGGTACAATCATATGCCTAGGTGGGAAAATTTTATTTAATTTGAAACAACGAACATATTTAGAATTTAAAGAAAATAATAATAATAAACATGCTAAAGCATGTGTGTGTTTCATGTCTCTTGTGTGTGTGTGTGTGTGTGTGTGTGTGTGTGTGTGTGTGTGTGTGTGTGTGTGTGTGTGTGTGTGTGTGTGTGTGTGTGTGTGTGTGTGTGTGTGTGTGTGTGTCACCAGGAAATATTATTCTCAACCAGGAGCTTGAACTTACTTGCAATTATAACATGCAATTAGCAGTAAGTCGAAATCATTGTGATATTACGCAGAGGTTATTCATAATCATAAATGCAACTACTTTTCTCGAGGTGAATATAATAGACCAAGCACGAGTGATAGAAAATTCACGAGAGTATTTTCTCAGCAAGAATCTATGTATTGTATTGTGAGTTTCACTATTTGTAATTTTAAACTCGCTCATTGGTTAAACGTTTCTCTCGTCCGTTTTAAGGTTAATTGAAACATATCAATTAATGGGATAAGTTCGCCCTTGAGCCATAGAACAAACTGATTCCTAGCCCACTGTGGAACCCTCTCACAGTAAATATTTTAGTGACGTTCCATTGAATGGACAAGTAGAATTATGTGACATTTACTGTGGGAACGTTCTACGGTAGGTCGGGAACCAAATGATTCGACTGTACTACATTTATTTTTATTTTCTTCTCTCAGTTCTCTGCAACATTCTTTGGCGACCGGATAGCCTAGTGGTTAGTGGCCCTGACTATGAAGCTAGAGGACCCGGGTTCGAATCCCAGTAGGGGCAGACATTTGTATGATGAATACGAATGTTTGTGCCCGAGTCATGGATGTTGTGTGTATTTAAATATGTGTTTATCTACATTATATAAATATGTTTATCCGTTGCCTGGTACCCATAGCACAAGCTTTGCTTAGTTTGTGACTGGGTCAATTGGTGTAATTTGTATTTGGTATTATACGTATTTATTCTTTTTGGAGATATGTAGTCCTTTTAATTTAATATTATTGCTAAATTATTTGCCTATTTGTCTAATTATTATTAAATTCTCAGTCATCCGACAATATTCTCATTTGTTAAGAACATTTCAGATAATAGATATCAGCAATCTCCCTAGGTACATCACACTGTAGATTAAGTACCCTTTCAATAGTTACAAAACATTATAGAGCTTTTCTAGTTAGTCCGTCATCTTCGTCGTTATTGTTTATGTTCTTTTGCTATGTGAATGAAATGCTAATACTATACAACTGACTCTACGTTCGCGTTCCCTATTTTTGGAGACTTAGCAAATTATGCTAACGAATGTCGTTTGTTAATTCAATAATTCGGGAAGGGCGTTGCTGACAGGGGACAATAATTCAGGCCAAAAAAAGTACAGTGACCTATAAAAAGAAATAATCTATTAACAGTCTTATGAACAGTGTCACAAAATGAACATTGTTAGTTGACCAACGTCATCGTGCTAAATATTGTATTTACTTTTTATGCTATCCATTATTGTGAAAAGGTTTTGAGGTTAAACTTAGAAGTTTAAAGCCTCTTACAAAATGTTAGGTTTGCTCCTCGTTACCTCGTGATCAACTCTTTTTATTAGTTCCCTCGCTTTCCGCAATGGCCTTCCAAACCGACATCGAAAATACTTGTCATAATTTAGTTCGAACCATTCCGGAGTCGTGTTTACAATTTCTTTTTTTCCCCTTGAACATTCTATCGAGTAGAGGCAGTGAGACCCGCCGTTTTGTGTTCGCCTCGGGCGAGATATCTAGGGCAGAGAAAAGAGTCCGCACAGTTTACTTTTAACCTACCATAACAATCGGAAAATGATGAATATTTCAAAACTAACCTATTATCGTTCATATCTATTGTGGGTCCCGTAATCTGGAAAATAATCAGACCAAACAGCCGTCAAGTGTTTAAAGAGTTATTAAGGGAAGCATCAACAGAAGAGCAACAAATCGAACACGGTTTACGCTATTGGGTTGTATTAGGCTGGTATTTGGACATACCTAACTGGCTGACATTAGTATTTTTCTTTCTCAAAAAAAGAGAACTTTATCTTCAGTTCCATGTTCCTGTTATGCGTATATCAAAAGGAATTACAGCAGCATGCCTTCGACATTGACAAGACGAAAGAACCCCTTTGCCGACACGTCACGCCTCTTTCCCATAAGCCCCATGACAGTGACTACTTTGTTCCACTTACTACGACCCTGACATACCTTTGCCGATTCATCCACATTCATCATCTCCTCATGTTATGGTTTAGGACACTCTTAACCTGACCTTTTGTAACGTCCCCTATTTTTTCACGGAACGTCCGTCTAATCTAAGCCTTCCTCTCCCAATCCCAAAGCTCCCATTCACACTCGCAAAAAAAAATGCGTCATTAAAAACTAGTCGGCAGAAAACGAGCGTTTATTAAGAAAAGGCGGCTATATCAGTAGGCCTCGATGAACATATCGGCAAGTATCGGCGTTTCCGCTCCCCCGATTGCGATACGGAAGCAAGACATTGTCATATTTTCCACAGTTAATGCTCGCTTTGTGCAAGCGCCATTCAGCCGCTACGCTACGAGGGAAACGATCTGATTGTCGAAATTCGCAATTGGATATTGGCCTTACGGATCATGCCTGTGTTTAGACACAAAAACAATCATCTTACGGAGCAACGCACACAACGATACATAAAAATTACAAATCATACATTGTCATAATTACAAGATCGACAAGAGTCGGTCATGTTCTGCGTGAAGATGCTTATCTTCCCTTCTATTATTATTTTTGAATTAGCCTATACATGTGTCCCAATTCTGGACAAAAGCCTCCCCTTTCGACCTCCATAAATAAATGCATGGGGATCAATTGGAGCTAATTCTAACCATTGGATCCCAAACAATTATAGAAAAAACCGTTCCAGCTTTTCCAGTGTAGCAGTCGAAATATTCATATTTTACTGAATCCCTATTTTGTTTAAAGTATTGCCAAATTTCTTCTAACACGTGGTACAGCTATAATTATGTGCCGCTCATCACCTTCCTTTCAATCATGTCATAATAGTAACCTACTTTTGTTAAAAAAAACCCTCCTTCTAATGGACGGAAATCTCCCCCCCTACTAAGGAAATTGCACATCGCAGGTTTGCCCGTCTGACCTCTCCATTGTATGGAGATTGCCACCTCATTCAAAGTGTCTACCCTAGGCGAGCACGGGGTCGCTTTTTAATAAGTTTGTTTTTAAACGTTCGCGTTGGAAGATTAAGATGTTCAGGCGTTTATTTTATGCAACGTAGACAATCATAATAACAGAGGGATTACAGATGAACCTAAAGACTTGGTCTTGACGTAATGCCTACCCTACGACGTGGAGAGATCCGGGTGGATTTTAAGATGAGTGAAGATTTTATCGCTCGCAAAGGTGTAGTCTTTGTTAGTGCTTTACGATACAAAACAATATTAAATACTCAATATATGAATAAATAAATAAATATCGAACACCACAAAACAGTAGGTACACTCCTTTTGCTTATCAATTTCTTTGACGCTATAGATGATTCTGCCATCGACCAAGGTGAAAGAAGACTAGCCAATTATTATTCATTTAACATTTGTTCGGTTCGCAATTTCTTCTCTTCAGTGACCGCAAAACTCATTGGAAACTAACTGTGACGCTGCATGTTATATTTTTACACACACCCTCCACATTATTAGAGCTAGAGACAAAAACTTGAATAATAACAATAACAGCTAACAGGTTACGAGGGCGATAATACTTACATTACCGACTTCCAAGTGGGAGCTTCGAGCTTTCAAGTGCCCGTTGTCTTTGGAATAATTCCAGAAAGCTCTCTCAACGGCCCCTCGTGAATCTCTAAGGAGCTTTAAGCTTTAGACTGCCGTTGTCTAATGTTGCCAAATTATATCTACCTGGACGCGTTATGAATGTTAAATATCATTTTAATTTTAATCTGAGGCATTGCGCTTTTGTAGGCTCTAGTACCTCGAATATAATTAGCAAAGTTGGGCAAACATTTAAATGGGATTGCACCAAAAAAGTAGTTCTACGAATATTATAAACGGGATGTGAACCGCGATTACCATTATTGACCCTTTATTGATCCTATTGGAACATGACCATAAACCATTCAAATTGAGGTGTCATATTATGTTTCTTGTTTTTTCGCTTGTCACCGATCTTCCTTGAGATATTATACTAGTTTATTATATTACTAAATAACTGTTTCATTACTTTAGGTTATGGGCTACAAGCCGGAAAAATCAGTGCAAACAGTGAAAACTACGCCCTAACATATAAACAAAACAAAGAAGAGAACTTGATACTTGGCTATTGTGATGCTGATTGGGCTAGTAGTGAAGATGACCGTAGGTCATGTACTGGCTACGTTTTTATATTTCAAGGTGGCGCAATTTCTTGGAATTCACATCGGCAACAAACCGTCGCTTTATCCACCACAGAAGCCGAGTACATGTCTTTGTCGAGTGGCACACAAGAAGCTATGTGGCTTAAGCAAATGCAAGATGATTTTTGGCCACACTTAGTCTCCTTGCCTATTACCATGTTGTGTGATAATCAAAGTGCTATTAAACTTGCAGGTACTGAAAACTTTCACTCCAGGTCTAAGCACATTGACATCCGACACCACTTTGTGCGAGATAAGGTGCTGTCGAACAAGCTCGTCGTGAAGTACGTCCAATCGAGCGAGATGGTTGCTGACGCTCTGACTAAGGGCACTCCTCAACCTATACTGGACTACTGCTCCTCGAAGATGGGTTTATGGCCAAGGGAGGATATTGGAACATGACCATAAACCATTCAAATTGAAGTGTCATATTATGCTTCTTGTTTTTTCGCTTGTCACCGATCTTCCTTGAGATATTATACTAGTTTATTATATTACTAAATAACTGTTTCATTACTTTAGATCCTTTATTGATTTACCGTGAATCATTAAAAACTCTAATCTTAGTTCTACGAAACCGCATATTATGATTATCTCACAATTTAGTTAGCCAGTAACATGCGTAACCTCATTCGAAAGATTTGTGAATGAACAGTAGAGAAATATCGTATGAATACCAGACCAACGGCTAATAAGTATTATCTACACCAGGGGTTCCCAAACTATTATTTTGCACGCCTCCCTACTGCATAAAATGAAATACTCACGCCCCCCTTCGCTTCCATGCATGGAAGAGGGTAGTCAGTGAGCTCGCCAAGTGTCTTGACTAACCAAATAAAATAAAATAAAGGTATTAATCAACAATTTTTTATTAGGTAATATTATTTTTACAGAATCTGTAATGCAGATAATATGAAGATATAATTGTCAAAATCAATGTGATGGATGGGCTTGCATATTTTTAACAAGATTTTCAATTCTGGGTTCAATAGAAGAAAGTGCACAACGTAAATCACTAGCGATGTCGAGTTTGTTTCTACGAGTATACTTCGTTTTTCTAGCTACAACTGCTGAAAATGCCCTTTCACACAAATAAGTACTCGAAAAGGGTAAAAACAGTTTCAGTGCTTCTTCTGCTATGTTGGGATAAACTTTGAGATATTTTACCCAAAATAATGACTTATCCATCTTCTTGAAGTCATATTTGGCAGCTGAGTCATTTTTGATTTCCAAAGCTTGTTCTTGAAGTAGTTCTGGCAGCTCGTCTATGTCAATACGAAAAGGATCCGTAGTCAATCGGTAAATATTATCATCACACGAGTTAGGGAAGTAGCGCTTGAATTCATCAGTGAGGTGCTGCAAGTGTTTGGAGATTTCGGTCTTAGTGTTAGTTTCATCAAAAATCTCCATAAAACCCTCTTCATCTGTGATTGCAGCTAATCTAGGAAAGCAGGAATAATTGCCTGCTGAAATTTTACGACTCCATAATTGTAGCTTCTCGGTGAACGCAGTGATGGCATCTCGATGGTGAATTACGTTCGAATCTCCTTGCAGTTTCAAATTCAATGAGTTCAACGAATCGAATATATCCGATAAATAGGCAAATACCAATTGTACCCATGGTTTTTTGAATTGTACTAATAATTCACTTTGGTTTTGAATATCCAAGAACTGAATAACTTCATTTCGGAGCTCGGAGCCGCGGACCTGCGCCCCCCTTAACATGTGGTCGCGCCCCCCACTTTGAAAACCAATGATCTACACTATGTTATACGATGCCGCTGTGTATCTAGTTCTCCTTTGTTCATTTTGAAGTGTTCAATAAAAATGCATTTCATTTTATTTTCTTAGTATATTGCTCACAACAAATAGCGAAATTTGGTCCCACAATGGGCGCCAACTTTCTCGAAACGATATCCAAATAAAACGCAAGCCAATACGAATAAGATATAAACACAAACAATTGAACCGAATTTATTGAATGCAGTGCAATAAAAATAGCCAAGCGCAACGATAAGACACGAAATGGATTCAATAATAGTAACAGAAATATCTCAGTGGATTAGGTGCTAAAATAAGTGAGTGCGAACACGTTAGATGTTTTTGAGTATCTTGGCCGCTCGGGTATAATGTGATGGCGTCCATTTAGTAATCTCTCTATGGTTATGGTAGGCAAATAAACTCTTAATATACCTTAAGGAGTGATAAGCCCAAGCTACCGCCTCACAACTAGAGTTGTGGAAATCAACGGACATTTAATAAGAAAAATCTGGACTGACTGACGAACTGACTACAATGCCCAGCTCAAACCTGTAACCATCAAATTTTGTATGGTTTTTTTATTCCCACGAGATAGGGAATCCTTCAACGGGGCCAGCCTGTCCCATACCAAATACACGCTATTTCTACTACATGAGCGCGATGACGTCTGTGCATACGCTAATACGTGCGCGCAAGTATAGCAGGCAGCTACAGGGTAACAAAAGAATCGTCAACCTGCGGGTCGGTGGAAGCCTACACCGGTGGGGGACGAAGAGTGGCCGTTCTATACGCGTTACTATTAGATCCAAGTGAGGCTTGGCTGTACTAACATCAAACCCTTAACGTCACATGTAGTATTTTACATCATGAAGCTGATCTATAAACCAGTGTCGGCGCCAACTTTCCTTGGATGTCGGCCATGCTTGGCAATCGTAGACAGGTAAATCACAACTTCGCCAACACATAGATTTCCTTTATTTATTGAGGTGATGAAGCGTTAAAAAACTTTGTTTTACAGCGGTGAACAAAAAGGTACAGGAAAATAATACTTCGCGTTCGCGAGTTTTGTTACTGCCTCAAAGTTGCGGATTTTCGGTACAAGCAAATTGTTGTATATTATTTTTATAGCATTACTAGCTGTTGCCTGCGACTTCGTCTGCAAAGAATTCGTTTATCGCTATCCCGCGGGAATTTTCCGGGATAAAAAGTAGTCTATATCCTATTCCAGACTTTTCTCTATCTATGTGCCGAATTTCATCCAGATTCGTTAGGCCGTTCTGGCGTGATTGAGTAACAAGCAAACATCTATTCATCCACACTTTCGCATTTATAATATTAGTTAGATAAATTAAATGGTGATGCATTTTTTAATCGTATTTTAGGGTTTGACGGCATTAACAGCACTCTATTTTACTACACATCTTTTTTTTTTTTTAATATGATAAGAGGGAAATCGAGTAAGCTGGATTTCTTGGTGGAAAACAACCCACACTCATGGACCAAAAAATAATGCAAGAGCTATAGCTTTAAATCCTTTGCTATTTTTAATAAATTTCGTTGTAACTATTGCCTCCAAAGTCGTCACTAAAAGCATGAAAACAACTTTCGAATACCCACAAATGTTTGGAGAATTTTCAAACTGTATTTTTCATTCCCTTTCCGTTCGCAAAGAACTATGTAAACATCTCGTCCAATCAAAGGAATCCATTCGTGGTAATGGAATATTCATTTTCCGATTGCAAATGCACATCGCAACAGACACTGCGGGATAACTAGATTCGACTAGTAACCCAATTCTCCGCGAAAAGACCAATGCATTGGGAATTGCAATGAATTATTACGTACTCCGAAGAATGCATATACGACCAGCCAGCTCTGAACCACCACACTGCTCCGTACATTTGAAATTTAGTACAAATCTGTAGCGGATGGCGGCGAGGGAGGGACCAATCGGCAATGGCCGACGGTAACTGATTTATATTCCCCGTCCACAGTGAAAAAGTGCAAATTTATGCAAAGTGCATCAACGTTTGGCACTTAGCGGATTTTTTTTTCATATTGTAACACCGGTCGGCATTTGAAGCCGTCGATTGTTCGCTGGTTTTTATCGGGATTTCTATATATTTTTTTTAAATAGACAATTGCGATTACTTTGCACTCAAACTCCTCAATTCATCATTACAAACAATCAAACTTCCGGATACTTGTTTTCTGTCAAGTCATTCATCCTGATATCTTAACCAGGGATCGGAACCGGTTTACAAAAACCGGTTAATATCGTTCGAAAAACCGGTTAATTACGCTCATTGGATTAACCGGTTAATGGAGGGAACTAAATCAAAAAGTATTAAAATAAAACCGGTTATCGGTTAATACAAAGAACGAAATTTTAGAGCTCGCGCTCACCGATACGAAACCGGTTTAACTCAAAACAACTCCGCCCCCACTTCACCGCACGCGCTGAGTCACGCGGCGATGCTCTTTCTATCTCTTTCTTTCTTGCATGCGCTGGCTTCAGTGTTGTGTTAGAAATTGGAATTCGTATTATAATTTTATTGGACGCTTTCCGCTGTCTAGCCCTATGTATGCTTAGAACTTTAAAACTACGCAACGGATTTTGATGCGGTTTTTTTTAAATAGATAGTGATTAAAGGGGAAGCTGGTTTATATGTATAATACATGTTTAATATAGTAGAGAAATACTGATTGCACCCGTGCGAGCCGGGGCGGGTCGTTAGACGTTTGCCGTTCTCAAAAACATATGACACTAAAAATGTGGGTGTCGTTTTCGAGTAATTTGGTGGCTCTGAGCCCGATTTTTGCATAATTTTTGGATCCAAGATGGCGGATGACATTTTGACACTGACACAAAAAATATTTATGGGTGTCGTTTTCGAGTAATTTAGTGCTCCTGAGCCTGATTTTGACATACTTTTTTGGATCCAAGATGGCGGATAACATTTTGACACTATGACACTAAACATGTTTATGGGTGTCGTTTTCGAGTAATTTGGTGGCTCTGAGCCCGATTTTGGCATAATTTTTTGGATCCAAGAAGGCGGATGACATTTTGACACTATGACACTAAAAATATTTATGGGTGTCGTTTTCGAGTAATTTAGTGCTCCTGAGCCTGATTTTGACATACTTTTTTGGATCCAAGATGGCGGATAACATTTTGACACTATGACACTAAACATGTTTATGGGTGTCGTTTTCGAGTAATTTGGTGGCTCTGAGCCCGATTTTGGCATAATTTTTTGGATCCAAGATGGTGGATGACATTTTGACACTATGACACTAAAAATATTTATGGGTGTCGTTTTCGAGTAATTTAGTGCTCCTGAGCCTGATTTTGACATACTTTTTTGGATCCAAGATGGCGGATAACATTTTGACACTATGACACTAAACATGTTTATGGGTGTCGTTTTCGAGTAATTTGGTGGCTCTGAGCCCGATTTTGGCATAATTTTTTGGATCCAAGATGGCGGATGACATTTTGACACTATGACACTAAAAATGTTTATGGGTGTCATTTTCGAGTAATTTGATGGCTCTGAGTCCGATTTTGGCATAATTTTTTGGATCCAAGATGGCGGATGACATTTTGACGTTTGTACACTACTGACACAAAAAACAAAAAAGTGTAAATTGTTACTCGAAAACGACACCCATAAATATGTTTAGTGTCATAGTGTCAAAATACCATCATGCCAGATTGCTTTCAAAGTCGATATCCGAGGGTCCGCGAGTAGCTTTAAACATGAATCCGTTATCATAAATGAAAAAACTGGCCGTCATTATGAAATGTTCAGATTTTGGACCGATTGCTTTCAAAATCGATGTCTGAGCGTCAGCGTAGTCTCCAAACATGAATCCGTTATCAAAAACGGAAAAAGTAGCCGCCATATATCGAAGTTTTTAATATTTCGACCGATTGCCTTCAAAATCGATATCAATCTGAGCGTCCGAGTAGTCTCCAAGAATCAGTTATCAAAAACGGAAAAAGTAGCCGCCATATATTGAAATTTTTAGTATGTCGACCGATTGCCTTCAAAATCGATATCTGAGCGTCCGAGTAGTCTCCAAACATGAATCCGTTATCAAAAATGGAAAAAGTGGCCGCCATATTGAAAATTTTAGTATTTCTACCGATTGTCTTCAAAATCGATATCTGAAGTGGTCACCAATATTGAATTTGTTGTCAGAATATGAAAAAATAGGCGTAAACTAGGGAATTTTAAGTTGAACGATTAATTTCTGTATTGATAGCTGAAGATCTAGAAAAGCGAACGCCGAATGACACGACCGTTTTATTAGAATGATTATTTGGCATACATGTAACAGCTTACAAAAATTTCATCGCAATCGAGTCATTATAGTACCTACAGGAATTAGATTAGGCATTTCAACACTTAAACCATACTCGCGCTTGACGTTCTTTTATCAAAAAATTACTTTCTTAGTCACTATACACACAACCAGCTCACGAAAATGAAGTAAATTTAACGCTATTCACGATACATTACCTTACGTTATTAACTTACGTTGAAAATTTTTAATTTATTGTTGAATATAGTTTAATAGTCCCATAGGGCAATGTAACAGAATAGATAAAAAGTAAACAAATTGCTTATTCTACGCTGACGAAGTCGCGAACAAAAGCTAGTATATTATTTTTTATATTATATATTGCAAACGTAGGTTTTTTTTGAGTCACTTTGTAAACTGAGACGTATCTAGACGTATCTAGTTTCTGGTGCAACGGAATGTACGTAATGTTTGCATAAATAAAATTATTAAGGTGAAAGGTCACTTACTGACTAACGAAAGAATCACTCACGACATCCTCGAAAACTATTGGAGCAACCAAGAATATCAAGATGAAATTTGGCAAAGCGGTAGCTTATCGTAGACCTGTTAGGAACGGATTTTGCGACAGGGACAGGGCCAGATATAAGTGGTTTAAAGGGCTCTTGCAAGTTTGTAATTTTTCATATTCTGACTACACATTAAACATTTGGAGACCACTCCGACCCTCAGATATCGACTTTAAAAGCAATCGGTCCAAAAACTAATGATTTCAAAAAGACGGTCAGTTTTTTCATTTTTGATAACGGATTCATGTTTGGGGACCACTAGGATCCTCAGATATCGATTTTGAAGGTAATCAGTCGAAAAACTAAAAATTTCCATATGGTGGTCATTTTTTCCATTTCTGATAACGGATTCATGTTTAGAGACCACTCGGACCTTCAGATTTCGATTTTCAAAACAATCAGTCCAAAAATTAAATATTTCAAAATGGCGGCCACTTTTTCCATTTCTGATAACGGATTCGTATTAAGAGACCACTCGGACTTTCCGATATCAATTTTGAAAACAATCGGTCCAAAAACTAAATATTTCAAAATGGCGGCCACTTTTTCCATTTCTGATAACGGATTCATGTTTGGAGACCACTCGGACCCTCAGATTTCGATTTTGAAAACAATCGGTCCAAAAACTAAAGATTTCAAAATGGCGGCCACTTTTTCCATTTCTAATAACGGATTCATGTTTAGAGACCACTCGGGCCCTCAGACATCAATTTTGAAAACAATCAGTCAAAAAACCAAATATTTCAAAATGGCGGCCACTTTTTCCATTTCTGATAACGGATTCATGTTAAGAGACCACTCGGGCCTTCAGATTTCGATTTTCAAAACAATCAGTCCAAAAATGAAATATTTCAAAATTGCGGCCACTTTTTCCATTTCTGATAACGGATTCATGTTCGGAGACCACTCGGACCCTCAGATTTCGATTTTGAAAACAATCGGTCCAAAAACTAAAGATTTCAAAATGGCGGCCACTTTTTCCATTTCTGATAACGGATTCATGTTGGGAGACCACTCGGACCCTCAGATTTCGATTTTGAAAACAATCGGTCCAAAAACTAAAGATTTCAAAATGGCGGCCACTTTTTCCAATTCTGATAACAGATTCATGTTCGGAGACCACTCGGACCCTTAGATTTCGATTTTGAAAACAATCGGTCCAAAAACTAAAGATTTCAAAATGGCGGCCACTTTTTCCATTTCTGATAACGGATTCATGTTTAGAGACCACTCGGGCCCTCAGATATCAATTTTGAAAACAATCAGTCATTAAACTAAATATTTCAAAATGGCGGCCACTTTTTCCATTTTTGATAACGTATTCGTGTTTAAAGACCACTCGGACCCTTAGATATCGATTTTGAAAATAATAGGTCGAAAAACTAAAATTTTAAAATGGCGGGGTTAACCGGTTAATTTCACTCAACAAAACCTGAATTGGTGCAAAAACCGGTTTATTTAATAACCGGTTAAAAAACCGGTAACCAAACCGTTAACCGCAATCCATTTCGGTATCGGCCATTGACCCCAAACCGGTTAATTTCAAAAACCGGTTTCCGATCCCTGATCTTAACATACCGTATTTTACGAAACAAAAAAAAGTGATGAATCATTAATATAGCAGTCAACTACAGGGTAACAAAAGACAATCGATCGGCGTCTGCGGAGCGTTGGAACGTTGGAAGCCTACACCGGTGGGGGACATTATCCATACCGCATAGGTAAGGTACCTCATACCTCACGAGTCAAACTGACCACTGCAAGTTGATCCAAACTCCCTGGCAAGATGTAAAACAAACGTGAAGTGAAACGCGTGAAAAGCTTGCGTGTCGAAAAAAACACTTCTCGGGAGTAATCTTAGTGTCCGTCAAATCTCATTACGCCAGTACCCGGGGCTCCATTAAGTCAAAGACAGTCAGCCGGGAGGTGAGTTCGAGATTCGCAATTTCCGCGGCGGGCACGGCTTCCTGCCGACTACGGTAACCAATTAATTGGTCATTTGTAAAATCCCGATAAAAAAACTAAGGTCAATAAACAAAACACCCGAAACCGACGAGCATGTATGAAGAGATTGATGAATGTGGATGAAGCGAAAGAGGTATGTCAGGATCGTAGCAAGTGGAACAAAGTAGTCTCTGCCTACCCCTGTGGAAAAGAGGCGTGACGATATGTATGTATGCACTAATGCTAAGCTAATGGCATTCCAATTAGTAACTACGCACTCGTTTTGCTAAGCAATTGGTACATCCCTTGTCGAAGAGTAATGGCATTTTATCACTTAAAATGTCCGGTTCTATTTTATAATATAGGTATTACGTAAAATGTACACTTTAAAGGAATGGAAAATTCAACTGGAATGCAGAGCGGGCGTTATTTTCGTGTCCAAAAATTAAAAGAAACATTTCCGAAAATCTGGACAAAGTCTGGACGGAATGCCGAAAGTCCGGAGGTGTCCGGCCAAATCTGGACGGACGGTAACCCTACTCCCGACGCGGGGACGTAAAAAAATCGAGATTAAAGAAACGTGACTGTTATGAATTGAGTGTTTTGCTGGCCGTAGTGCCGTTATTAGTACGCCGCATGAGAGTTCTATTATAATTTTTGGTAAATATCTAGTAGATATTAAAGTAATTTTTCCTTTGCCGGTAGGTACCTTATATAGTTACCAAATCTCAAACGGATCTGACATTTGGTAATAGGTAATTTTTTATCTTACAAGATTTATCCTAAACAGACTACTAAACAAACAATCAAGTAAATGAAAAACGACGTTACTTGAATGGTTGAATCCATACCGATTTTATTTATCGACAAGTTTTAATTAACTATTCTCCTACCAAATTCAATTAGAATCCCATTCATTAATAACCGTAAAGTCATTATTATTGTGACAGACACTGACAATTAACTATTCTCCTACCAAATTCAATTAGAATCCCATTCATTAATAACCGTAAAGTCATTATTATTGTGACAGACACTGACAATTAACTATTCTCCTACCAAATTCAATTAGAATCCCATTCATTAATAACCGTAAAGTCATTATTATTGTGACAGACACTGACAACTCACTTCTGAAAAAATCATAATATCGAATGAGAGATGCGTTTTGTTTTAATGCCGTCAAAGGAATCCCATTACTTCAGTAATAAAATTAAATAAAACGAATAAATAGAGCATCGTTTATTTAAAAACATAGCGTTTATTAAAAGCAGAATTACTTTTAAAAAATGAGGGTAGCATTTTTGAACGCAAGCATCCCATTGCAACAAAGCTTTGTAGGAATCATAAAAGCAAAAAAAAAGACCATAAAACACAACGCCGCGTTCATACAAACGAGCCACTCTAAAATTCATAAGTAACAATAATAATATTAAATTCCGAAAGGAATGAAAATATTTCAAGTGCTCGCAAACGCTTTCGGCGCCTTTGTAAAGTTAAAAAAGCTCGTCTGGGCCGGAAGCTTTTTGTCCGTTCCTCTGGGAAGCTTTAAATTGCTACCGATACTAACTTAATATTAATCGTGGCAATTTATTTGAATCATACGAAATGCATCAAAATACCTCGATACATTTATTAATTATTTCATGGAATAAAAATAAACCTTAGCTTGTTGCAATAACGGATCGCGGCAGACAGACTGCATTGGAACTGCAAGACAGCTCTGCTGCATAATTGAAGTTCGGATGCAGTTTGGCACAACTGTATGGAAACTATGGAAAGCACTAAGCGACTGTGCAGTCCGCTTGCGGTCGGCGTGTAGTTACAACAAAAGTCACTTTACAGCAATTGAGTCTTTGAATTTAAAAAAAATATCGATTTTTTTTATGTTTTTTAAAACTTTATAGCATATTATATAATATCTAATTCAAAGAAATCTTAAAATAATTTTTTTAAATTAATTATAAGCAATTCAAAATTGATGAAATTTGAAATATGACCACTTGACCGGGAACGGGCCATGATTGGTCGCCATGGCTGTGACGTCACAATGTTAAAGCAATTTCACGACAGTACTGGGTTAACGGCTGATTTCACTAAAAATATCCGAAATTTAATACAAAAAATATCTGCTGAAGTTTTTTTTATGAAATAAGGTGGCAAACGAGCACGCGTATCACCTTATAGTAAGTAAATTTTTGTTTTAGTCATGTGTAGGTAGGTAATAAAAGCTTAATCCTGATAATGTTTCTGATTTATGTGAACTGGATTGATTTTACTGGACCTGAGATTTCACAATAAAGTACCTAAGTACAGTGAAAGATAATACTGAATCGCTTACCTACCACTGTGGAATTTTAACATACACCCTGCCAGAGATATTATTGCTAAATTGTACCTATTAGGTAGGTTACGTGATTCAGTTTCTTCGACCGTAGGTACGTAAATTTTAATGGCTAGATTTTGTGGTTGATAGGTATTTCTAGTTTTTTTTATAATCCCGTGGGATTGTATTGTATATTCAATGGGAATTTTTGCGGGTGTAAGAGCCTAACCTTGTTCTAGGTAGGTACGTTCGGATCGCTAGGTACGGTTAACGTCAAAGATATCTTTACACTTTAGTACCTTGTCGTTGTAACTATATGTTTGAAGTTTCATATGAAGTTGTCAAAGTGCTTGGAGCGACAAGGCACTAAAGTGTAAAGATATCTTTGACGTCGACTGTACCAGCATCTTAGTAATCCTGCCGCCAAGCAGCAATGCTTGCGCTGGTGTGTTCCGGGTGAGGAGAGTAAAACAGCCCGATTTTGGCATAATTTTTTAAATCCAAGATGGCGGATGACATTTTGACACTATGACACTAAAAATGTTTATGGGGGTCGTTTTCGAGTAACATTTTACACTTTTTTGTGTTTTTTGTGTCAGTAATGTCAAAATGTCATCCGCCATCTTGGATCCAAAAAGGTATGCCAAAACCGGGCTGAGAAGAACCAAATTACTCGAAAACGACACCCATAAACATTTTTAGTGTCAAAATGTCATCCGCCATTTTGGATCCAAAAAGGTATGCCAAAACCGGGCTGAGAACCACCAAATTACTCGAAAACGACACCCATAAACATTTTTAGTGTCATAGTGTCAAAATGTCATCCGCCATCTTGGATCCAAAAAATTATGCCAAAATCGGGCTCAGAAGCACCAAATTACTCAAAAACGACACCCATTAATATTTTAGTGTCAAAGTGTCAATAGTGTCAAAATGTCATTCGCCATCTTGAATCTAAAAAAATATGCCAAAATCGGGCTCAGAGCCATCAAATTACTCAAAAACGACACCCTTAAACATTTTTAGTGTCATAGTGTCAAAATGTCATCCGCCATCTTTGTGCTCGAAATTCCGGGTTTTCTTATGAAATTCTCCTGGGATAAAATCAACGGGATTTTGAACTGAAATCCCACGACTTATTTACTTATTCATATAAATAGTTACTACCAAAGTGTACTCATCACTATTCTCATCTAATTTTATTGTTTTAAATCCCGGTACCGTGGAAAGTTGGGATAGAAGCATGATAGAAATATAGATAGTGCCATCCACAAAGACTCGTAGATGTATGTGTGAATGACACCTACTATAGCCGGTACGTAAATCCAGATTATAAATTATAAACTTCGTGTAATGCCAAATTTTATCGAAATCTGTTTAGCCGTTTTAGCGTGAAAGAGTCACAAACCAATACGCTCTCACAAACAATAGCATTTTACAATAATAGTAGGATAATAACAGAATAGAGTAGATTAAAGTCAAAAAACGGTATCACCTGTATACTAACTACGAGTGGAAACTAACATTGTGACGTCACACGCGGCTCGGCCTTGTTCGGGAACTGTCGGTGTGTTTTCGGTGCGGTACTCGACGATCAATTTTCAAATCGGTATAACCCGTTAATTATAGCGAATAAAAAAAAACTAAAAATACTTTTCTAACAAAACTTATATATGATCTTTCCATTTATGACAAAAAAAAATTTGATTCAAAAACTCAATTGTTGCGACGCATATCTATGAAAACCGTACAAAAACTTCATGCAAACTGGATTTTTGCCGCTAGCTTGCAGATTTGCTGAAGTTATAATTGAATTGAAAAGAAGAATTATGTACTTAACACGTTACAAATTTGAATAAAATAAACGGAATTTACATTGAATGAAATTGTGTCAAAATGTCAAAGTACTATCCGTGTAACTATTGAGCTTCTATTTGACATATATTACTATATGGGAGTAATCTATCAGGTTAAAAAAATATAGTCAAGGAGAATTCTTAGAAAAAGTATATAAAGGTAAACACATGTTTCTGTTTCAAATACAAGCTCAAATAAGTATAATATGTAAAACTAATGCCAATGTAAAAATGTATGTAAACATTCGTTAACTATATCCACATGCATTCTAAGGGTCGCAAACTTTATTTTACATTTACTTATGCGAATAAAATATATTGTGACTGCATCGAACACCCAAAAGTGTTGCATTTTGCGAGCCTCATTTTTCATTATATATATGCACCATATATGCACCATAATATAAATTAAAAAAGCCACAGATATATTTTACGCACAAGCAAAGAGAATAGGCATCAAGCGAATATTGTACTTGTTGATTTGATATCAAGAATATCGAATGTATACCATAAAATGAAATAGTCAAAGTACAATAAATGCTTCAATGAAACGGGAACATAACATATAATAATAATAAAATGAAATTTAAACACTCACATGTGTAATCCCAGCTGTCTTGGTCATTTTTGAACACGTTCAATCTTTCGGGCTGAAACAAAAATAAAACCATTAAATTTAATAATTTTAAATTTTCGTCATTTTCTATTGTTTTCATTATATTTTTCTAAAGAGTCGAGAAGGGGAGCTTATTCCAGCAGAGACACATTTTTTTTTCTATTGCCATCATAATAAAAATAATTAATATCTTAACACTTATGTAGCGGCTATAATCGTTATAAACAGTCTGAAAAACTAATAAGATTTAAATGTTCTGTTTAATTATAAAGTAAACCTTTCGTTAACTGCATTAGGCCCACTTACACAGTCCAGAGTTAAAAACAAAAATCGCTAACTCGGGGTTAAGTTTGACAGTTCCAAACATACCCTGGTCCGTGCAAGTGGCCCTTATATGACTAATTATGTATTAAAATCCTCAAAATAGGATATAGAACGAACAAAGCTGAATCTACTTAAAACTCAGGAAGGGAGAAGATCCTTAAAAAACAAGGAGCAGACTCTTATACATTTCAGCAAGCGTCTCAAGAACCATTTTAAAACACACATGAAACGCTTCAAACGGCAAACTAACATCATTAAACTATTACAAAGCATTCAAAAGGCATTCCCAACTATTACTGACATATATTTAAACAACTCCCCAAATCCTTCTATTACGAGTAAGTATGTGCAAAACTTTGGAAGCCTTAACACTTTAGTATCGAAACTGCGCAGGAAATGGAGTTAGAAAACATACTTTTATTCTAGTACAGCACTCTGAGTACACGTGCACTAGACTGTAGGTACAGTCAGCAGAGAAAGTCCTTTAACACCCTAAGTTTCAATGTCATTTCTACGGCTTAGTGCTAGTTCGAATTGCACAGTTACTTTCATAATGGCAATAACCAAAACCGACGTAATAAAATAAATATCGGGAGCTCAATAAAGGCAATTGCGGTTTATATTTTGTTTATAGTTTATATATTGACGTACTTATATTTGTGATAAAACCTGTGAAATATATGTCAAAATTTATGCTTATCTTTTGCTATTATTGTAATTTGGTTTGGGTGAACAAAATGTACACTTATTAAAAATTAGTCTGACCACGACAGTGACACTAATAAATAATAATACAATCCCCAAGAAACGCCCAAACGCTCGCTACACTTGTTAATGACGTTACTTTATTTACTTAATAACTGTGTTTAATTAACTGTGTTTGTGTGTTAGCTTTTTATTTTTGTTTTTATGTTTTTTGTGGTTGTTAGTGGTAATAAACATTTTTTCTATCTTTCTTTCTTTTAATTCAAAGCGACAACTTCGCGGTCCGCGTCGGAAGCGCCGACGTCGATAATTCCAATCGGTCGCGGCAGTTATATTGGGAAACCTATTAACGTGCCGTCAGACGGCAAAAACCGATATAGAACCTCTTTAAACGACGTCATTTTTAAATGAATCGATTAACGTCGGCCAACGTCCGGCGATAATTTGTTGAAAGCTTTCGCAGCGACGACACTTTGCGCTCAAACGCAGGATCAGGCCCATTTTAAATGGCGAATATTCACACTTTGATGTCCTTCAAAAAATATTTGGAAAATTAATCACACGTTAAATCACTGACTTTGAATTTGACCTCGTATAGCCAAATGGTGAGCTCTGTCATGAGAATGCCGACTTTGAGACTAGTTTTTGTTAAAAAAAAATTTTTTTCTCCAACTTGTTTGGAAATGTTCGTCTTACTGTTAAAAACAGCTTCCAGGAAGGGCTCCGTTACTGGCGCAACATTAGAAAAAAAAACACATCTGTAGCGGCCGGGAAATAGCGGAAGCGGCCGGGAAATTTTCATTACTTTACAACTATTTAAGTTTTTAATATGTTATGACTAAGATCATTCACCATAGACAGCCAAATGCTCGTATAATCATATGGAACCAGCGCGTTTAAATTTGCACTTTTAGTTGATTTATTCCAATTTTATAGTAAAAGGAAATATATAATTTCGAATGAAATGGCGTTATCAGAAGAAAAATGGGAAATTACAAGTATCTACGTACTGTTGCGGGAGTAGAACATTGCGACAATTTTGTTCAATTCCAAGTCAGTGGAATATTTTAATATTTTATTTTATTTCCTCGCATTATTAGAGAAAAGCACTATACATGCCTCGGCGGAAACGGCAATTCGTGGATTCGTATTTATTAACGGACTCCGCTACGCGTCATCCGTCAAACTATATACTCATCCACGAATTGCAATTTCCCGGCCTCGGCAGTAATGTAAATGAAAAAAAAAATGAAATGAGTTTATTTTGCTGGAACATACACGGAAACATACTACATATTAACACAAGCTTTTTTTTGTCGACTGTCCTTGTGTTGTCGGATGAGACACTTTTCAACCAACCACTAGAAGTGGGTCAGTTTTACAAGTAACATTTGACCCAAACAAAAAAACAAAATGTCTGTCTTAGTCGAAATGAAAATTCCGATACCTATTTAATTCATAGTTTTCGTTGTATGCCATCAGTGGCGCTGCCAATTTTTTCACACTAATTAATACATTTTATTTTGTTAAAACTAACACTAGAGTCTCAGAGGCCAAGAGGCAGGCTTTAAAAGCCCCCCCTACACTCTCGGCCAAAGTTCTTCAACGAAGTGTCAAAGTGATTCATTGTTATATGTGATGTTCTGATGTTCAATAAAGAGTTAGCGAGTTCTTTAAGTATTAAAGTGCAGTAATCCGAGGCGAGGAGACACAACACACTCGTAGGACTTCGAGAAAAACTCAGTTGCTAGTAGTGTAGTGAGTCACTATACTCCTCCTCGGCTTACTTCGATCAACTTCGCGAGTAATGTAGTGTCAGTAGTGTGACACTTCGTGCTCGAACTTCGGGCTCTTTGAATCGTTACCGTTTATTCGCTATCGTTATCGTGACTCATCTGACCAGCTGTTCAGCTGCAAGGAAGCAGAGGCGTTGCACATCACGTAGAGGCATAGGAAAGACAAAAGCCATGAGGATGGGCTCAAGAGAACACACCAGCACGGTACCGGCTGGCTGGCCTGTGGCGTTTAGTGGGGTCTTAAGGCTCCTTACAAGCTCAAAGAGCGAATTTAGCTAAATTCTTAATTTTTCTTCAAAGACTATGGCGTATGTGTTCATAATGTCAGTAATATTATTAATGTACAAGATAGTTCACTTCTTAAACTACGATACTGCTGTAATCGGCGCTGAATGAGGGTGCGGCGTCAGTCCGCCGTGATATATAGGTGATATTTAAAAATTTATACTGAATTTAATTCAAGACCGATACTAATGTTTTTTTTTTCTGAGTCAAAATAGAGTTGAGCATTGCTAAATAATTATTTTTAGAGCAGAATATCAACACTGTTTTCGAGAATCAAATAAAATGTAACCCTCTTTTTCATCAAAAAACTAGCTAACATTGAGTAGCTATTCTATCTATTAATTAAGATGAATCTTCAAGTTTTTCACGATGACTTTTTAGTTCAAGATATACTGAATTGAATTGAGTTCACTTTAGGCGAGAATGAGATTCCGTTTCACTTCGAAATTGAGAATGAAACTTCACCTTTTAGAGCAAAATTTTAAAAGCCCTCCCAAGGAAACACCTTTTTTTAGATTTCACGCCAAAAAATCAATAATTTAGCACAACAGTATCTTAGTTTAAGAAGTGAACTATCTTGTACATTAATAATATTACTGAAATTATGAACACATACGCCATAGTCTTTGAAGAAAAATTAAGAATTTAGCGAAATACGCGCGTTGAGCTTGTAAGGACCCTTAAGGGCCGCTGGCCTACGCAAAAAACCGACACAACAGAAGTTGCCCGAAGCGGAGCGAAGGTGCACGAAATGCCTCTCTATACTCGTCAGTGTTGCCACAACTGAGTTCCCAAAAAGTACATATACAGCGCTGAAAAGGTACATTTTGGGATAAAAAGGTACATAAGCATTTTTTTTACTCAACTCTTAAACACAGCTTGTAACGCTCTCAGTTTTGCCACAACTGTTTGGCAGCGGTTTATAAAATGTTACACATAGTTTTGGATGAGAACAAAAGGTAAGTACGTAAACTGGACCCCATTACACATAACACATTGGAGGCTAAAAAGGTACGTCAAATGTGTAAAATGTACGCTAACGGCAACACTGATACTCGTCGTCAGCTTACTTCGATCAACTTCGCGAGTCGTGTAGCCTTAAAACGTAGTCAGTGCCCGTGCGACGGCGCCAGTCGTCCCACGCTCTTGCCAAACGTATGACAAACGGATGAAAAACAGATTCCGGCCATGCATTTACTCAGTTACTGCGGCGTATGATAGCTAAATGGCTGTGTATGCCAGAAACGAGCTAATCTCGAGTGTTCACCACAACATACAACGGCCAGCTGCGTAATTCTCTAAAAGAAAATCCACAAAATAAAGACGTGTCCACTATATTTTCAGTTTGGCGTCATTTATTTTCATACCAGATTTAAATGGGACGCGACAAAACGAAACTGACACAAATAAAATGTATGTAAAAACCGGCCAAGTGCGAGTCCGACTCGCGCACGAAGGGTTCCGTGCCAGAAATACTCTGTTGTATGGGAGCCCCCTTAATTATTATTATTATTTTTATTTTAGTATTTTTTTGTTGTAGCCACAATAAAAATACATAATCTGTGCAAATTTCAACTGTCTAGCTATTACGGTTCTTGAGATCTAGCTCGGCGAGTGGTAGCCATGAAAAAGGGCTAAAATATCACGTTTTTTGTATGTGAGCCCCCCTTAATTATTATTATTTTGTTTTTAGTATTTGTTGTTATAGCGGCAACAGAAATAGGTACACAATCTGTGAAAATTTCAACTGTCTAGTTATTACGGTTCTTGAGATACAGCCTGGTGACAGACGGACGGTCGGACGGATGGACGGACAGCGAAGTCTTAGTAATAGGGTCCCGTTTTTACCCTTTGGGTACGGAACCCTAAAAATGAGGTAATGTTGTTGCACAGATGGTAAACGTTTTTTTTTAAATGACCACTAATGACACAGCACGGGATGAAAAGAACGCGATTGATTCTCAATAACCCGGTGCAGATTCCAACATTATATCCCAAGCAGATGTAAATTTCCCGTAAACGCAGGCGTAGTACAAACACACGAGTGAATCCCACCATTCGAGACATGCATAAAAAGTGCTCCATCAATATGTTTATCACAAAAACCCGCATTTAAATCAATGAGCGCATACCTCGTCGACATATCATAATATATCTTACCGACGATTCCCAGTTTGATTTCAACTAGTGATGTGGGAACGGCCATCGAGTAGTCAACAGAAATTGAAAAAAAATATTGGCATATCGATGGGTTTTCTTGTCACTATCAAAAAACTGTGATGTTATAAAACTAACTGTAAGACTACACTTTGAACGAAAAATAACGAGTTTAATAGTTCTAAAGAATTTAAAAAAAATTAAAAAGACATAATCAGTTTTAATGACTAAATGCTTCTTTAATCGTCTGCATTTTTATTTGACAAGGACCTAAGCATAATAACCATATAAAATGATGATTTGACCATCAAATCAGTTCTAAATTCACAAAAAATGTGTACAATACACGTTCCAACATATTGGCATTAGGATGCAGAGTAAGTTGCTGGAATCAACCGGTACAATATAAAGAGCGGTAACTTATCGTACTAGTCGACATCTGGCCGACCGTACCGGTATCCCATCCCTAATTTTAACATTTCCCTCACGGAATCCGGGTAAGGCGGAGGTTTCCATCAAAATAATAATTTTAGTATGTCAGTTCATACATTATTCATACACACACGAGCGGAAATGAGAGTGTATGTCGAGTTGTCACTAAAATATTTCCCGTCGGGTGATGAGCACAAAATATGGATTGCATTTGCATTCCGATAAATGTTTCATTATTAAAATAAATTATGCCCTATGTGCATGTAACGCCACGCTCGAACTAGGCTTCATCACAATGTTTGCGACCCTCCATTACACCTGGTAACATTATATATATGAGTGTATATTTCCTTGCATTCAACGAGTTTATCCGAATTTTAAGTATTTTAATAAAGTTTTTTGTGATCTCATTTTTCATTTGCATTTCATTTTCTTTCTTTTTTCACGAGACAATTGACATCAATTGATCTAGTTCCAAACTAAGCAAAGTTTATATTATGCTATGCACACTTAAAACACAGTAAGTGAAACGTCCAAACCTCGAGATCAAACATTCACCGACCGGGGGTTGAACCCGGCACCTCATGCTTCGTAGTCGGTTTCTCTAACCACTAAGCTATCCGGTCATAAGTCCCATTTTCATTCAAAGTACGAGTAGGTATTTATACCTACATACTATTCAACTTATCGCTGCAATGTGGCCAAAACGTCGAGGTATTTTAAACACTATTTTTATTGCCATGTACACTTTTTTCTAAACGAATGACCACGCATGCCATGGCGACATCGTCGTAAGTACAATTTTGAGTTCATTCGCAAATCAACTTTACGCCAGCAATTTCAAAGTTCAATTTACATCGACGATTTCAGCGTGGAATTATATAGAGCTGCGGATCACCCCGACGGGCGCACAGCCGGTGTAACATACGAGCTGCGGTTGTATGCGCCGCGTGGACAAGCTTTAGTGTAACATGGTGTAATACACAATTAACAAAACCGCTAGCACAATGTGAATGTTAGCGGTGTAATGTCGACACTGAGCATGTAGAAAATATATCACTTGTAAAAACAGAAAAGACAGATGACAGTGTAATGTAGATAAAGAATAGTTGAGAGGAATATTATAGTGCTTATTGTACGAGCGAGAGCGAAGCGAGTCTCCGTTTTAACTTAGGAAAAAATGCATTCGTATGTCCTGCTGTCCAGCTATATGCTCTGATTTACAGGTCACATTTCTTAACCGATTCTCGCGAAATCACTACATAGTATAAAACAAAGTCGCTTTCTCTGTCCCTATGTCCCTATGTCCCTATGTATGCTTAAATCTTTAAAACTACGCAACGGATTTTGATGCGGTTTCTTTTAATAGATAGAGTGAATCGAGAGGAAGGTTTATATGTATAATACATGCATAATATACCGTGCGAAGCCGGGGCGGGTCGCTAGTATTATATAAATCGATGGCTATCGATGGTATCGATACGCTTTTCTAATTTACGCGGGAAGAGAAAAAACTGGTTCATTCTATGTTTTTCTTTGTTCCCAGATCAGCTTGTAAGAAAACGCCGTACACTAAAAAAAGCACCGAAACCAACAGCCAAAGTCCTGAAGTGACATAAACGACGCGAGCACACCCACCGTGCGACACGTAGCTTCATAAGCGTCGTGTAACGGAGTGCTTTAACACTTGAGTGGTAGAATAGCTCTTTAGGAGCGCCGTTTGTTCCGCGCTGGAATGAAGGGCTTGATGCGACCTGACACACAATACGGATTTAACAGTGAACTGTTATGAAAATTAGTAAGTCAATGTTAATAACAAAGCCTACCACTTGCGTGCCAGCCACTCTATCCCCCTTATTCATAAACGCTCTGTAGGCTTCTGCTAACTTAGCTTTTGTCCTTATCTGTCACTTTGTCATTTAAATTTCACAGATAAAGACAAACGATTACTAATTTAGCAGAAGCCAATAAAGCGTTTATGAATAAGGAGGTAAGTGTAGTGTTCCGTACTAAGGGAGCGTTCAAGTATTACGTAACGCAATTTTTGAAGATTTTTGACCCCCCCCCCCTCCCCCCACTGTAACGCTCCGTAACGTTTTTCTGTACCCCCCCCCCTCTCTAAACGTTACGTAACTCTCAAGTGATCAGTTTTAATAACCGTTTGGTTCGGTTTTCACTTGCACTAAGTGAATTTTCACTTATTCATGTTAAGAGAGTATATAAAAAAAGAAATAATGTTACGTAACGTGTTGTAAGAAAGACCCCCTCCCGCCCCTGTAACGCATCGTAACGTTTTACGAGACCCCTCCCCCCCCCCCCAAATTGCGTTACGTAATACTTGAACGCTCCCTAATATGAAAACATTAAATATGAACAAGAGTGGTTCAAAAGTCAAATAACTTTTTGTCAAAGCCGGTTTACAAAAAGAACTTCTAAATTAACTTAATACAGAGTTTTAAAAAGATACTCAAATATTTATAGGCCCGCCGGAACACTCACATTGTATAAAACTCGACGCAACGCGAAAGCGAATGCTTTAAGTTTATACTTACTCGTAACTTCAGATCAAATGAATCATCAACGAGTAAGAGCATGTTTTTCTTTAGTATTTAGATCACTGAGAAGGTTATCGTTAATTTTAAATGCACTTTCAAACTCAAATTCCGAAAAATGAGGAATACGAGCTTGGGTTCGAACCCATAGGTAAGTATCACATGAAAAGAGAAATCTGGGTTGAAACAGGCATAGTTTTTTAATGTGCTTGATCGGATTCTGCACCTCAATTAGATACCTATCTACGTTCGGCGCACCCTGAGACAAAACTTAAACAACCAATTAAATATAGAACGAAACTTGGCATTTTCCACAGAAGCGACCGCGCGCCCATTACCGAAGTCTGTGGAACTTTAAACACTATCTATCGCGTTAAAACTTGGTCCGAGCGTCGATTAATAGATCGAAAAGAATGGCCCTGGTCCATGCCTCTTGGAGCCCTGTAGGCTTATTGTCTAACTCGCTCGCAATCGCCATCGTGTTCATTTTGACAGTTCTTGTAAGAATGTGACAGCTAGCTGATTGCGATGCCAATTGTCAGCCCATACATGAACTGTCAAAATGAACACGATGGCGATTGCGAGCGAGTTAGACAATAAGCCTACTGGCAGAGGTTAAGCCTGTGCCGAAGTAATTGCGAAATAATCACGTTCTCTTCATCACTTCCTGTATTACAGCTAAAACTTTACTTTTGTAATGAATAAGTATGAAAAAAACAAACACGATTACATGTACTTTCCTGTGTTGAAAAATTCAATGTTATGTTTAAAAAAATCTAAGAATCTTTAGCATGGCACGAATACTTAACTGAAGAGCATCCGATTTTGAATTTTGAATAGTAACCACATTATTTTCTATAACATGATTGTATTCTTTATATTTTTCAAATAATATTCAATATTATTTTAGAGAATCGCATGCGTTCTGTCCATATTAATCGTACTAGCCGCATTATGTTGGCAAAGTGTCTACAATTCCTTTAGTAATGCAAAAGCATGATCAGTCGTGATAATTTACCATCACGCGACTCACTTGCTTTTCCTTCCCTGTCACGTAAAAAAGCTTGCTGTATTAGCATTTGCCTGAGACAGCGAGATATTTCAAAGCAAAACCACAAAATATCCCGACACCGCCGCCTCTCAGTCCCAAGTGGAACTCATCCAAAGAGCATTACCTCACTCGACTAAGTTTCGACAGGGGCCTATTATCGTTCGGCAATCGAACTCGAACTCCCATTCCGCGTCCCAATAGTTCATAGACGGTGGGTTATTATGATTGGGGAACTCGAAACGTCCGTATTGTTTGGGTATTACAACGATTTGCGCTTTTGTTTGAAAGATGTTGACATTGGGGGTTTTAGGTCTTTGTCGATTGTGCGAGAGTCATTTATTTATTAGCGGATCGATGTAATGCCGTAATATTGGCACAATGGGGTTACAAAGAGGTAATGTCGAACCGTTTGTTCATTTAAGAGGGTGCATCCGTGCCGAGCTCGCAACGTCGCATTTTTGGTGATTTTTTGCGATTATTTCACAGAAATTGAATGAAAATATCAAATATCCGTCTGTAGTGCACTTCGTTTTTAGTGTATTAATGTGTCCAATGCAATGATTAATGGCGATGGACTTTTATTTTCGTATTAAAGCGATAAAATACTATATCTCGTTTAATCAGAAAATAAAAGTCCATCACGATGAATTAAAAAACTAATAAATTCCATTCAGACTATTTTTATTTAATTAAATCAAATATTTGGCACCTTTATATTGCAAAAATTGAGATAGATAGATCTTTATAATGAGAGAGCAAGTTAACATCACTTTTATGATAATGAAATAACTAAAATATAAGTAATTTTTTCTTATATAATTTTAATGAGATCAATATTATATCAAGTTTTAACGTCATTTTATAACTCAAATAAAGATCTGTATCCGTATCCGTATCCGCGGATCTTGCCACTAAATATCCGTGTTCAGATCCGTATCCGCGGATATACATTTTTAGCGATCCGGCACATCACTAATTATAACTGGGGCCTTACCATGACGTCTTAGTGCGATTCAGTTTAGGTTCGCTCGCTGTCAGATTCATAGTAAAAGTGACAGCTAAAACTTGAACTGAGTCGGAATTAGGACGTCATGGTGAGCGTCTGGGCAAATCATCAAGGTGCACATAAGAACAGAATTTTACATGTTCCCATGGGACGTTCCCAGTTTTTATGAACAAATAAATTAATATTTATGACGCTTCGCTCCCAGAGCACAATAATTTTATTAACATTTTCAAAATTTACACGAGCTACATTTAATTCAGCACAGGCCCACCCCCTTCATGTCCGAGTTTGTAAAATACGGCTACTTTTTACGACCGCGAAAATGAATACACAAAAAAACTGGACGCATGCTGCTCCGAAACACAACAATTTTTTATGAAAGGATTCGCTTTTAATCGTTTATTTAACCCAGTATCCATACAATATTACTTATATTACATACATAATATGAGGGCCACACTTTTTACCGCTGATTATATAGGTAACTGGGTGAAAATCAAAAAGTTACACGCCGTAAAAGTTGCGTTAAAATTACCACTAACTTTTTCCATTGTGACACGAAAATGAGTCATACATCGTACATATCTTTTCACTGTAATCCTCCAAAACCAAGTTACTCAAATCTTAATAAAGCGTTTTGTCGAGTACTTTTAAAGATCTCTACCTGTTTAATTAAAAACCACATCCAACGCAAACTAATTGCCGTGTCCGTTTAAAAAAAAGACGGACAGCTCTCTCCGTCCTCCTCTAAACCGGTTATTAAGTGGAACAGCAAAAAAATGGAATGGAAACGGAATCACGTGCGCGGTTAGCTTCCGATTAAAAGGAAATAAAACGTTTAAGAGCCGCGACCGCAGTACGCTTGCGCGGGACACTCATAAGAATAAAAAAAACCGGCCAAGAGCGAGTCGGTATTTAATGTTTCCAGTGTGGTATCTCCAAGAGTGTGGCATTACCATTTGTCTCATTTCCGCTGTCTCTGTGCCTTCATGCCAAATGTAACCAATTTATTTCCGGTTTCATTTAGTAAATAACACGGTACAGTTGCATGTTACATATGTAAACACTATATTAACATTAAGATATATGACCAAAGGTGATCTTATCCTTGAAATCTCTACCAGTAACAGTTGAGTGGATAAGACGAACAAATTGGGAAGAAAACTGACTTTTTATCCCGTCAGATGGCGCATAAGCGACTGTACCTTGTTATGACATAAGAACTGTCAAATCCATTACATTTTTTGTGAATAGTTTTAAACTTTTGCATTTTATTCAAAGATGCCTCATTGTAGCGCGCTAAACTGTAAAAACAGGGGAGTTCATCTATTTCCTAATGACTCAAAGCCCAGAAAACAATGGGATAATGCTTTGCGTATTAAAAACTTTCAAACAAGTGATACAGCACGTTTGTGTTCACTGCATTTCAAAGACGATTCTTGTATTTCTTGTTTCCTGATGTTGGGAATAGGCGAATCGGCTTTCACGTTTTTGGAAAAATCCGATTGTGGATAATTATATGAACGGTCTTCCTGGACATCTAAGTCAGCACCAAAGTTTTGGTTCCGATCATACGCCTTTAACCTAAAAGGAAGAACTGCGCATAAGCCTCCAGAATTCAAATTAAAACAGAAATACGGAACATAACCTTAAATATTTGAAGTGGTTACTTTTTTATTAAATCAGCCTTTTTACCAGCCACCGATGCATGTCTCCTTTGAAGCTCAACTTGAAGTTCACGCACAGTCATAACAGAGTACATTTTGCCAGTTAAATCGCAGAAATAACTCAGAAAATCGCAACCAGACACTTGACACGAAACGTAAACAAGGTACAGTCACTTGTGGCGACATCTGCCTCAAGCTTCTAGTTTGCCTCCTCATTAGAGCTTTTTTTTAACATACCTACAAAAAAATACACGTCATCTTAAGTGAGGGGAAGGGGTAGTACAAAACCTCACCACGTATCACCAGGGACGAAGGGGGGATCCAAAAACTAGCTAAAAACAATCACGTGAACAACGGACGGCCCCAAAGCGCTTCTCGCGCGCGCTGTCAAAAAAATGAACCTCACAAGCAGCCTAACTAAACTCCACTCTTGATCCCGTTCAATTCGCAACCACCTCGAGTCGCACCCTTGTTCGACACGGGACCCTCATTTGTTAGGGTTCTATAGAGCAGAGCCGTTGACCCGCGACGCTCAGGTTAACACTACAATGGACACACCAACCGCCGCGTTACATGCCATAATATATCGCTTTGAGCGTGCATGGGCGACCTCCGATACTAAAATGGTTTTAACTGCTTGCTTTCGAATTAGACGCATAGAAGATGCGTTTATGTGCTCTATTCGGCAAATATTTGGCCTAGTGGTTAGTGACCCTGGCTATGAAGCTAAGAGGTGGGGTTCAAATCCCGGTGGGGACAGGCGCTTGTTGTATGCTTGTATGATGAATGTAAATGTTTGTACCCGAGTCATGGATGATAATTATTTGTATTTAAGCATGTTATTTATAAGTATAAGTGTGTTTATCCGTTGACTAGTACCCATAATACAAGCTTTGCTTAATATGGGACTTGGTCAATTGGTGTAAATTGTATCATGTTTGTTATTTTAGCGTTTACAAAAAATAGTGTTAGAATATCACCCACTTTTAGTATTCGAATCGGCTTGTGGTATACAATACATACCCAGATGGGATAATAATATATATAAATATACAACAACAAAGTACCACTATTTTGATTCGCCTTTCCACCTATATGCCCACAATCATGCTAATCGTGGCATATATTCTGTGGCCTTTAGGTCTTGTTACTTTAGGCTCTGTCACAGTACATATAAGCACAAGCAGTAGGGAATCTACGAACAAATCGGTCGAAACGAACGCACACATAGACACGCGCTTTTACACGGCCCCTAAGCGGATCTCGCGGTGCCGTCAGTCGCGCGTGGCGCATTGAGACGAGCGGCCGTGTTCGTTTTAAACATGCCAAGAGCGTATTGCGCAGTGTACGGCTGCTTGAATTCGGCTTCTTCAAAACCGGAGCTTTCGTTTTTTAAACTCCCTGCTGATGTTGAAAGGTCTGGTAAGAATGATACTATATTATTATGAAATAAAATGTATATTTATAACGAGAAAAATGTCAGATGTCACTTCTCCGACAAATGCTTTTTCTGTTAAATAAAACGTTGGCTGTTTAGATGATAAGTAAGTAGTTGCCGTATATTATAGACCGTGTTTTTGGTGAAAAAAAATTCTACGGACTTTCATTGTTATCATTTTGCATCTATAGTATATGTACTAATATATTATAGAAAACTACACTTGAAGGATAACTTGTCAAATAACTATAGGTAGGGCAAACCTTGGTTAAAAAAAACTATTCAATTTAACAAAAATTAAATCGACAACCCTAACGCTTTATTGGAGCGTAGGTACTTATTTCAAAAAGTAGGCCTATCTTCCCTACTGCTTTAGCTTATATATATACTGTGGCTCTGTCTTGTGTCGGGATAAAGACGCGATTTATGTATGTACATAAGTATGTAGGTATGTAAAAAGTACCGGTCCGTTAGCTAACAATGTTATATACAATCGTATTGTTTAGGGTGATTTCAAGATAAGGTTGTAATGTAATGCATCATAATAAAAATTCATTGAAAAAAATAAACAAGCCAAACTGGGGCTTTAAAGCAACAACGAAAAGCTTTCATTGATATTCCACGGCCAGAAAATGATTGATGTCAGGAAGCGTGACGATCATTGTCGTCTCTAATGGCGACAAAAGACGGCCGTTTAGCGAGCTTTTTAAGCTCCCGAATACATTGTGCTTTACACGTGAACGGGAGCTTTGTAACTTAACAACTGACGTTGTAGGGGACGATGGGAAAATGGGGTACGGCGAAAAAATAATCAAAACATTAAAAATTTGCCGTTGCCCGCAACTGCGGCTGCCACACGCAAGTGCTTTGCATTTTCACCACATTGTAAAAAAAAATTTCGCTTTCCGCTGTCTGTTCGTCTATCTGTCTGTCTGTCCCTATTGCTTACATCTTTAAAACTACGCAACGGTTTTTTTTTTAAATAGATAGCGGATGCGATTCTACGTGCACATCGCCTAAATAGACTAAAACTAAATATTCTAATTTTAAAATTAACGTTGTCATTTAATTATGACAGCCGCTCATAGCATAGCAAAGAGATTTAGCGATGCCTAAATAAAATTAGAAATTTTAGCGGCCGCTCTGTAGAATCGGGTCCACTGATTCAAGAGGAAGGTTTATAATATGTATAATTCTACGCAGACGAAGTCGCAGGCAAAAGCTAGTTACTGTATAAAAACTGGATAAAGTAGGCATTCGCGTCTAAAGTTTTTTTTTTAATCGCATGAGTACTTTCGAATAGTAAACTCTCAAACAAACATTACATTTTCCTGTTTAATATTTCTATACTAAACGCAGACTCGCGGTAGTCTGTGTCGCCGTCGTCGCCGGCATTCATTATTAGAAAAAAAGAAAGAAAGAAAAAGTTTATTTATGACAATCACAGAAGTAGACACAGTTTAATAAGATTATTTATACACTAGCTGTTGCCAGCGACTTCGTCTGCAAAGAATTCGTTTATCGCTATCCCGCGGGAATTTTCCGGGATAAAAAGTAGCCTATGTACTATTCCAGACTTTTCTCTATCTATGTGCCGAATTTCATCCAGATCCGTTGGGCAGTTCTGACGTGATTGAGTAACAAACAAACATCCATCCATCCATCCATCCATACTTTCGCATTTATAATATTAGTTAAATATTTGTGCGGCGTTGTATCGACAGTCCAGTTTGCTGTTAGCAGTGTATAGTATACATAGAGGTATAGATATTGTGAGCGTTTTAATGTGTCGTAATTACTCAAGACCTCGCAAGTATGCTACGAAAGGTTGTAGCACTGCTACGCCCGTAGGCGTTGCTACGAGGCCTACGCCGTAGCAACCGAAGTATTCATTCCACGTCATTCTCACAATATTTACAAGACGTATCAAGACGTAGGAATGTAAACATGTTTTTAACTGTTCTTTTTCTCTAATTTCAGACCGAGATATACATTAAATTAAAGCAGCGAGTGATGAAAGCGAGTGCGAGAAGTTTGATAGAGGAAGCCTGCGGGAAGACTTGCTAGGACGACACACCACCAGACCATTAATAACCGTTATTTTTGCGTAACGCTATTTTTCGTATCGTTATATTGCCGAATAGCGTTTTTGAATATAACGTTTTGCATAACATTATTTTTCATATATTACCGAATAGCGTATTTTAATATAACGTTTGGCATAACATTATTTTTCATAACGTTATGGTATATTACCGAATAGCGTTTTTTAATATAACGTTTTGCATAACACTATTTTTTGGCACACTAACCGCCCGCACCTCTCTCGGTCCCCTTTCTCGTCCAACCCCGCGCCCCTGTACCCTTGCGCGTAGTTCATAACGTTATTATAAGTATTATAACATAACGCTATTTCATATTACAGATATTGAAAGAAGAGTGAATGCAGGAAACATGGTCAATGGAGCGCTGCGCGCCTTTGTGAGCAGTGAGAAGGTGTCAAAGAAGGCGCGTCTGGCTGTTCACAGATGGGTGCTCGTTCCAACACTAATGTACGGTAGCGAAAGTTGGGTATGGCAAAAGAAGCATGAAAGTAGAATAAATGCGGTAGAAATGAGAGCGTTAAGAAGTATGGAAGGTATATCACTGAAAGATAGAATAAGGAATAGTGTGATAAGGGAA
The DNA here is from genome assembly GCA_963854515.1 of Pandemis heparana. NCBI lineage: Eukaryota > Metazoa > Arthropoda > Insecta > Lepidoptera > Tortricidae > Pandemis > Pandemis heparana. The sequence goes on from OY978031.1 coordinate 8,340,975, forward strand.
TGTGCTGGTGTGAAAGAAGATATAGTGACTAGGATAGAAAAAAGTATGCTTAGTTGGTTTGGTCACATAGAGAGGATGGATGAAAGAAGATTAACTAAACAGATTTATATGGGGAGTGTGAATGGGTGCGTTGGGAGGGGAAGGCCTAGGCGGACGTTCCGTGATCAAATTGGGGACGTTTTGGAGAAAGGCCAGGTCAAGAGTACCCGAAACCGACGAGCATGTATGAAGAGATTGATGAATGTGGATGAAGCGAAAGAGGTATGTCAGGATCGTAGCAAGTGGAACAAAGTAGTCTCTGCCTACCCCTGTGGGAAAGAGGCGTGACATGTATGTATGCTATTTCATAACGTTATGTTTTTCTTTCCGCTATGATATGATAATAACGTTATGAAAGAATATAGAATTTGTTAGAACGAAATTTTAAACACAAACGACATCATACCGGTATTATATCGTTTTAATAACGTTTCAAAGGTCTGCACACCACAGCCGGGTATGTTTGCCTATCCGTCAGTAACCGACACCACGGTAAGTGGTGTCGCTGTTTGCAGAGTGCCCGGTTATCGGTTACCAACCCTTGATTCGAGGTCTTAACCCTGACAGACGCATACATCACATACATATAGTACTAGCTGTTGCCTGCGACTGCGTCTGATAAGAATTCGTTTATCGCTATACCGCGGGAACTACGCAATTTTTCGGGATAAAAAATTGCCTATGTGCTATTCCAGACTTTTCTCTATCTATGTGCCGAATTTCATCCAGATCCGTTGGGCCATTCTGGCGTGATTGAGTAACAAACAAACATCCATCCATCCATACTTTCACATTTATAATATTAGTTAGATAGTAAGATAATAGCCTAGTGGGTAATGACCGTGACATGAAGCCAGATGTTCCGTGTTCGAATCTGACACTAGGACGTATGTATGTAAAAACTTTATATGACATCAATATCTGGAAGAGATCCCTTTAAGGGATAAGTTCGCCTTTGTACATCTATTTGTCTCATTATCTGTAAAATTAATGTGTTTTATGTACAACTAGCGACCCGCCCCGGCTTCGCACGGTATATTATGCATGTATTATACATATAAACCTTCCTCTTGATTCACTCAAAAAAAACCGTATCAAAATCCGTTGCGTAGTTTTAAAGATTTAAGCATACAAAGGGACATAGGGACATAGGGACATAAGGACAGAGAAAGCGACTTTGTTTTATACTATGTAGTGATAGTGATAAAAAGTTATACATACATACATACATATATAAACAAACACAATTGACAAACATTTAAGTTTCTTGTACATAGGCAATCTTATCCCTTTAAGGGATGAGTTTAAAATGACAAAACTGAAAACCACAATACAGTATCCGGCCATAAGGATTGCACTACGGCCTGTGGAAACAGACAATTGGCGTCACGTAAGTTAGAGGGAGACGACGCTACACGAAGCCGAAATTAGCCGAGAAGACCGATATGCTATCTTTGTGCCCTCGTCATGGGTGTTATGTAATGTTAATTATAATTTTACAAGTCCAAATTAGCAGCACAGTATGCTTAGTGTAAGTTTTCGGTCACAAAATACGATTCGAACGCGTTTGCGTTAGAATGTCAAATACTATGAGAACATTTTTTTGCCGTTTCGATCCGCTAGTAGCGCTGCCAATTATTCCATAATAATTGAGACGTTTACGTGAACGCGTTCGAGACGTTTTTATATGCGAAAACTTACACTAGAGGGTCTGGTGAGATTGTTGCCATTGATTAAAAGCTTCGCATAATGTTTCCAGTTTAACCCATTATATGCGGATGTCAACCAGAGTTGCCAGTAAGGCAGTAAAGCTCCAGTACGAGTGGCATCTACAGGGTGTATCAGATACCCCCCTAACAATAATCAACTGGGGTATATAAACATAGCTATAGAAGCTAAAAAAAAAAAAATATTAAAAAAAAATTGGAGTATTTTTTTTTATATTTTCTATAGGAATGATTACAATTAATACTACCATTCCTATAGAAAATAAAAAAAAAATTACTCCAATTTCTTTTTTAATATTTTTTTTAGCTTCTGTAGCTATGGTTATATATCCCAGCTGTTAGGGGGTATCTGATACAGCCTGTATAGTTGTCCGGGGAATTTTTTTTCGGACAAAATAGACCATATGTCTATGTCATAGGAAGTATAGTACGTAAGTAAGCCAAAACATGCCCGTATTGAGGAGTGACTTGGCTTATAGGTTACCGTAGGTAAAGGGTTAAAATTGTAAAATTGTAATTGTAGCTTTTAGATACAAGCCAAGGGGTACAATGATATGTCACAGTAATGCACTCACCTTAGCATATTCAATTTTCAAAGTGCAGCAGCCGGAGTATATGTCGCAGCCGTGTAGGGCGTCCTTCGCTCGCGTCGCCGACTCCACACTTTCAAACTTGTGGCAATGGGTTAAGGCACATATTACAATGGCGGTACACGAGATAAATAAACGACATAATATTTTAAAAAAATAGAAGTTCGTATGTATACCTATATACAAAGTTCATATGTCAAACTTCAGAGGCTCTTTAAATATACACCTTATACGAACAAATCAGAGTCAGACCCACCCATCAGACGTTATTGTACTTACAAAAAAAAAACCTCTATCAGTTGCATATATATGAACTCAGACAGACAGGCAGCCAGTACAAAAATATAAATAACCGTTTTTTTTTATTTTATTTAGAAAATTTTAAACAAGTATGATACTTGTGTACATTTAAACTTAAAATGATAAACCATCAAATTAAACCGTAAACTTTAGTCAAAACTGTGATCAAACGAAACGTTCAAAATAAAAACTCAATTTTGAAGAAGTAGCGAACAAATCTCATAATATAATCTCAATAAGATTACTAAAGGAACATAAAAAGTATAAAAACTGTTATTAAGCAGAGACATTGATATTATTGAAATCGCTGGCACTCGGGCTCGGCGAGTCGTGCCGTTGGAATATCAAACGTAAATACGATAGGATTACGGTCTCAAATTAGCTGTGCAAAGTTTCGAGAAGAGTCTAAAGTCATTTTATGAAATTAGGGTAAAGGCGGGGCGGCAATGTGAGCGTTTGTAGTTAATTTTGTAATTCTAAGCCAAATGAGAACTATAAACAGACGAGACAATAACACACCTGAACAAAAAAAATTAGCTATTTTTTTTTATTATGTCTTGTGTCTCAAAGAGTAATAAGGTAAGTATGAAGATTGTTTTCTTTGTTCATAATCAGAAAGTATACTCCGCAAAAGTTTTTTCTCGCGCTAACTACCAACAAAAACTTATGGAAGAAAAGTGTTTTTCTTTTAAAAATCATTATTTAGAGAGGTTTATTGCAGCATTGTATTTGAACTTCTAAAAAACGTACCAATATTCTAGTCAATCTAACCACTAGAAGTAGGGTAAAAATAACTTTCAAACAAACGATAACGAAACAAACAAAACGAAACAGGTTAAATAATTAAAATAATAACTAAATAAATATAATACAGACACAGAGAATAGACACATGGTCAAAATGTATCAGGGTACGTATTTAAATACATAAACTTTAAAATGCATACTGGGTTATAATACATAATGGTTCAAAATATATAATGCGATTTTCTGAGAAAGTGACAAATTAACAGGATTGTGTTAAAAACCCATTATACATTAATGTATTTTAAACCATTATACATTTTAAACTTTATTGTATTCTGATCCGCGCCCATATCAATACCCGTTTTAAGAAATTCAATCGCATTCTAAAAATGCAACAATTTTATAAAAAATAAGTTAAAAAATTTAAAAAAATGTGCACGCGTCGTCGCCTCCGTCGCCCCACGCCCGTCGCCGCCACCCTCGGCGCAGTCCAAAACTTAAACTCATTTGAATAAGCCCACCGTCAAAGAATATGCTAAATTATTTCACCAAAATCTCCCGTTTTGCATGTTATATTACCGTTTAACTTTTCATTTTTGCGAAGTTCGTTATTGAAAATCTATAGCGTCGTTATTGGACGGGTGTCGGGTGATGGGCCATCGCTTTTAGGGTACAGCAGACACGGAACCCTAAGATTCTTCTTCTATAAAAAAAATACTTGTGCAAAATTTCTGCAGTCCATTATTCTGGGCAATAAATATTTTTCTGGAAGCCAAGACATGGACAAAAATGATAAATAAAAATTGAACACTTTAACAGGCGAATAAAAAAACAATCAATTAAAGTTTGTCATATCGTGAACGTAAAATGATAATAATTATGTCTCTTTATTCTGAGTCTTTTTGTTTTACTATAAAGTAAAACAACTTACTTTATAGTAAAACAAAAAGAGGGTATAAACTCTTATTTTATAATTAATTTACTTCGCTTTTGACAATGACAATGCAATCACACCCCCTTATTCATAAACGCACTATAGGCCTCTGCTAAGTTAGTAATCGTTTGTCCTTATCTGTGAAAGGTAAATGTCAAAGTGACAGATAAGGACAAACGATTACTAAGTTAACAGAGGCCTATAGTGCGTTTATGAATAAGGGGGTAAGTCTCTTCGCAATTCTCAATTTTTTTATGTAAAATGATGTAAAATGCTTAAACATCACGACGATTTCGTAGGAAAACTTCATGATTGTCTTTCACTAGTTTTCTGCATTTTATTAAACTGCTTATTCGTTTTTTTTTCCAAATATATTACTCCTTTCAAGACTCCATAACTACGGAGTCTGAAGTTAATATCCGACTTGCACTTGGCAGTTTGAACGAAATGAGTTTATGAGAGGCAGCAGATGGCTAGAACATATCGGATTAAATGACAGCTATGCTGAAAAGATTGCTAGTTCAAGTGAATAGAATAATATATAAGTAGACTAGATAAACGATATGTAATTCGTTCGAAATATTATAAACGGGATGTGAACAGCGATTACCTTTATTGAGCACCCGATATTTCGATACAGTTGCATGCATCATGATCACGGGTAGACGGGTAGACGGGTATTTCGAATGAACTTAACCGTGAATCATTAAAAACTCTGACATGTAATTCGATTCAATATCCCGCAGAAAATGTCGGTAATTATAATTAACTGCAATTCATTTAAAACTTGAATGATTTCTGAGCGTTATTTCTAGTAAATGTAGATATAGTTACTCCAACATGTTCTAAGTGTGTTCGAGTTCACAGCGTAGCAAACACTACCTAGAATGATTAAAGAATTAGGAAAGCATTTTACAACACAAAATGATCAAATGTATGCCGTCAGTTTATTCAACTGATCGAGTAAGATACAATATATTTAATTGAAATATCTTACCGCTCGAAATTTATACAGAAACTACAGCGAAAGATCAAGGAATAAATTAAACGAAACAACCTATCAACGAGGGAGATAAAAAGATGGTTAGTGAAGAAGACGTATATTTCAAGAGACGAAGACATAAGTCTCCCGACGGAAAGATGCCATTTTATTATATTTAATTTAAGAGTTTCATCTCAGAGAAGCAATAAATCTGTTGTTGAATCAACACGATTCATCATAAAACATTGAGATTAATGTTTGGATAGGTGATATAAAAACCTTAATTTACATACGATCTAGGAAGACTAATTGAAATTTAATGTATTCTGTTACTGGACATGGATATGTTGGTATCTGTCCAGTAACAGAATACATTAATTTTTAATTAGTGTAACTACAAGTCACAAATAACAAAAAAGGCAAATAAATCGGTCTGATTGTATTGTACAGTTATATACGAGTACATACTAGCACCATCTTTTGGAGAGACGACGAGCAAACGCTCGGAAGCAAATGTACTACTTAAAAAAAACGATCTCGTGTTTATTTAAACTCAAGTTTCTTAATTCAGTGCCGATATCTGTTACTACGCTGGTTATAGAATATTTTAAACATCTCTTAATTTACGAGTAATTTCATTTTACAAAATGAGACACCCAAATATAGGTAGGTATACGCAACTTCGATTGATATCCAAAACAAATAAGATATTCATAAAAAAGTGACTTGTACGACATTACTCAAGTCGCGGTATAATATTTCAAAATCCATTTCCTTAGAACAATTTGCATTCGGAACGTGTCGGGGTGGTCTGTAAAAGTTAATTTATTGCATAATTTTTTAATACATCATGTTAAATGGCACGTAACGTATGGTATTTCTATAAGCGCATTTCTTTTCGGTCTGCCGGGTCGTTGCTACGAAAAGACCTTCGCGTTTTAAGGGATCCTGTCACACCGTAGCGAACATACGATTTCAAAATAAAACTGTACTTTCCTTCAGCGTGGGTGTTAGATTTCCAAACCCTCGTATTTTGAGCGATGGCTCGTTCAGCATAGGTCGTTACAATCGAAACAGTTATATTTTTCCAAAAAATGCACATATTTTGATACGTGAAGCGGATCTATAATAGATCTTTGAGATCGTTAACAGAGCTTTTGTTTTTTGACGTGACAACGTCTTATAAATTGGTTTGCCGGGTGACACTTCAAGAAACTGCGTTACGCTCCGCTCACGTTATGCGCTCACAATGAGAGCGAGTGAGAGGCACGCGTCCCTTCCACTCGGGCATGGTTAGCCCGCCTAAGAGCGAGAGAGACAGACATAAAAAGTGAAAGGCACGCGTCCCTTCCACTCGAGCACAGTTAGTGTTAAATATAATTCTTTGTATAAATAAATGTTTTAAATTGTTACTATTATTTCATCCTTCTTCCTACTATACGAATGAATATTCACATTAAAATTATTTTACCACTCAAAGTCGTTGTCACGTAAAACTTTCGCCCGTATACCGACTTTACAGGCAACCAATTTTTTTTTATTATCTTTAGCAATGTCGCAATCTGAATAATTAAATCTTGTCTTTCAGCGATACTGAATTACTTATTTAAAGTACATTTACTCAAAAATTATGCCGTATACCTACATACTTGTTTTTTTTTAAGTACCTAATAGCCCCGCCAAAGCAGCTTCTGAGCTACTGAGTTTTTTCTATAAGCATTATGAATTATGAACTAAAACAATGACAGATTAACAAGTCACATGGAATAGGCTTGCTTAAAGCCTCAAGCCCTATTCGGCGTAGGATTACGGACCATTGCCTTACATTGCTAGTGGTGCTCACCACCTGTTGACACACGTTTGCCTTTATTGTATAAAAAAAAAATACACCCACGAACATACGTCTGCACGCACGGACGTTCGCGCATGTTCGCACAATATAACCGCATTAAGCGACGGTGCAACACAAGTCTGTCGCGTTTTTTCACCACCAACTGTTGCCGTAAATCGCCGGAGTCGCTTCGTCTATTTGTTTATTTTTGCTTCTCTGACTCACGCATACATTACACGACTATACCACTCCCAATAGAGCTTAAGCACCGAACCGATCACACTTGAAATATAAACTATAGAAGCGAAACGATTAGGTGCCTATCAGAACTGTCGAGGTGGTAGGAAGCGAGTGTTTAAAAGTTAGTTTACGTGATATTGTTGCGACGGCAACTGTCATGCAGTGGATCATAAATTGGTTATAGGAACGGAACACGAGAGATTTTTTTAGCAACGACATAATACGGCATTTGTAGAGTTTTCTTGTCGCTACACATCTACACTTTATTTATAAAATTGATAATATATTTAGAAGACTCAAACGCATCTACATATTTTTTCGCTCCTTTTTTTATAAGAAAACAGGTTGTTTATTATAAAGGTACGTGTAAGTAAATGAGACTCGAATTTTGTTCGTTCTCTTATTCTTTTGCTGCCGTAGGGTATATCGATAGTTTATTTAAGTAGATTTCGGTGCAGATTTATGGATACACTATAGCACCTACAGGATGTCAATTAATTAGTTTTTTTTTTTATAATTAAGGTTGGTTGTTTCAGGTTTATATACATACTCTTTTGAAGTGAATATTTGAGCTGCGACATGCGTAAATTCTCAAAAGATTGAAACTTTCAGACCGTGGTTTATTCCATCATCGGGTTTCAATTTTTTTTTAATCATTCATTCAAACCTAATAAGCCGCGACCGCTAGCGGCTCTAGTATTTCCGGAACTATTGTCAAAATAGCCTTGGTTTCATTAGCACCGGGGCAATCAAAAAAAACCTTACCCTCGCAAGCTCTTATCTCATACCTACAATCTCTTCAAATTCACACTTTACCATCCAAGAGGCAGAGTCCTTTTTACGCGTCATAAAAAGACTCGACAACGATGTTGAGGTAGCGAATCAGTTGAAATGAGTCAAAGACATATAAAAGCACGGGTGGCGGGCAATAAAATTGTTTAAATTATGAGAGTGAATGTCTAATCCCGAGTTGTCGAGGAAGTTTTATAAATAAGAAATCCTAGGCGTGCGTTGGGCGGGACTATCAAACCAGACTTCGATGCGATAAAAGAACGTTTGATCCAGGCCTATATTTGCCGCCATCGAAGTGTTACACGAAGCAGAGCTAACGTTGTATCACTTTGAGGGAAAGAGAGAGAGACAACAGTGATACAATCGAAATCGAAGATTTATTTCGCAAATAAGCAATTTGTGAAATTACCAGCGTTTTCAGAAATAACATTTCAATGCTGAAAAAAAAAACGCGCCGTAATATGACAGTTTCATTTTCTACAAAATGTACATTATGTAAATTAATATTACACGATTATTACTTGGTGAATTATCACTATAACTCTTAAAAACACTGTTAAACACAAATAGGTACCTATTTAATGACATGGATTAGTTAGACGGTCAACATTATCGTGATACTGATATGTCAATATAGAATCGTAGAACTACAGGATTTGTTACGATACGCATCAGTATTTCGTAATATGGACCGCGATACGTGTGGATCACCCGAATATATATACCGTCTTATCCATGCCAATACAAACGAAATTTATTTACAAATAAATGCACCGCCTCATAATTATTACAGCAAACAGTTTACCGATCCCCCCTCCATTCCCTCCGCACGCCTGTCCCTAATCGCAGCACCCCTGCGCGCGCGCTGACACTCGACGTTTTACGACTCAGTCGTTAAGTGGTCGCCGACGACGGCGGTCGTGCCGCTTCAATTTACGACCTAACTAACTATGACTGACGACATGCCTGTTTATAATTATAATTTTTATATTTTATTAAGTATAGTATAATAAAAACTGTCTATGACTGAGTTCACACGTTGACGTGTAATAAAATGATAAGTTTATTAGATAAATAAAATGCCTTGCGAGTTGCGCCTTTAGTGTAGGAATATTTTCTCCGAGTGAACTTTAGGGTGTGACCAAACCGCCGCGTACATACATTTTGTTGCTATTCCGTAACGTCACCGTTTTTTAAGTGGCGGTGTGGTCGCACCCTTATTTGGTGTGGCCGGTCTGGTCGGGAGTCATGGTGGTTTGGAGACCAATTAAACCACAAGGCACCCCGACCAGGGCCCTTACAATGACGTCTTAATGCGATTCAGTTTAGGTTCGCTCGCTGTCAGATTCATACTAAAAGTGACAGCTAAACATTGACATAAGATAAACAATAGACTCACAATCACGCTCAAAAACTATCGGAAGCAAAAGTCTGCACGACGCGTCTATTGTGCAGAGTTTTGGGTCAGTCGTGTTTCGACCGCGCTTCAATAACAATGTACATGTCTCTTTCGCACCGTAATCTCAAACGCTTGAGAACAAAAGACAGACAGGTTTCCAGCGCGTGGCGTCTTGTTATTACTTCGCACGATCGTATGCAATTGAGATTAAACATTACTGCCACGAAATAAGGTGTTAATTTGAACGAATATGTTAATGTTATTTGTGTGAGTTGATGTGTTGATACACACAACACATAGACAACGCCGCTCGGACGTTTCTTGAGGCACTTTTGTTTGCGATTGAGAGTCTAGTTGTTTATCTTAAGTCAATGCAGCTAAAACTTGAACTGAGTCGGAATTAGGACGTCATGGTGAGGCCGCAGACCTTTGAAAAACTTTAACGCTGGCATACGCCATTAGTGGCGCCATCTACCTTAACCTATTCACAAGTTACTACTAGAACTACCCACTACCGACATGCTACCTCTATTTGTTATATTATAATTATAGAGTTGTCCTAAACAAAGTTTTCGTCGTCCGCCGTCAGTTCGAGATTGTTTTCGGACGAGTTTCGGCTACGGTTTTCCGGCTTGAAAACCGCAGTTTCCGTGTTTCTATTTCGTTTGAAGCTGCCGTAGCTTTTGCAAAGTTCCTTGACCCGACGAGGGTATTTAATTGCATCGAGTTAATTATGCCAAAGGAACAAACGTCATACTTCTGACTGAAAAGAACGCGTGCTCTTGCAGCTTGACAACGCAGCTTTGAATTCGAAAATATTTTGACTATAATGTTTGTCTCTCTTACTCTAGTACGCTAACAATACGCCGTCTATTAACGTGACAAAGATGACGATATGACTTTAAGTTGCGACTAAAAAAAAAAAAAAACAAAATTCGTTCTTTTCAATCCACACACATTAGTTAAACAATGTTGATTGGGTGAGCAAAAAGATATATTTAGACATAGATTCCAAACAAACAAAAATAAATCTTGCAATAAAAATAAATCTCGATTCAGTAGTGTTAATTAGGTAAGGAATTGTCAAGCTTTAAAACAGATTTACCGACTAAATAGAGATTTAACTTTTTCTTGCCAGACGACCTCAATAGAGTCGCAACACCAAATCGGGATTTAACTTTTTCCAGTCATACGGTCCTTTTAAACAACTGTACGAAACAAAACGCGATCGCAACGGCAGCAAACTTCACCGCCGCGGCTCGCGTATAAAAAGTTCACAAAAGTTCGAAAGCTCAAAGTAATTAGGTACTACTGAAATAAATGTTTATTGTTTCAACTTTTTACGATCACGAAATGAGGGCAACACCACTGGACGCGACCTGGGGTCCCGGTGACAGCGTTTTTGCATGCTGCTTTTTAACCCCAGCCTTTGAAGGCAAATAAGAATCTCAAAACCGGCAAGACATAGTGCAACACTAAGAAATGTAACATCTCTGTATTTATGCAGCCATCACCTATGTTTCACAAATAAAACACTTTTGACTTTTTTTGACTTTTGAAAAGTGTACTTAGTTCTAATGAATATTGTTAAACAGTTCAAAATTTTATTGGAGTTCTAATTTTTTAACACTAAGCTTTTTAAGTTTAAGCATTATCAAAAGGTGTTTTAAAGTGATGTGCTTTAGAAAATCAAGCCCCTGTCGATTTGAGATTGGAAAAGCTCAAACCATATTTGAAACTATAAATTCGAAAGTAACTCTATGTATCTGTTTTTCTGACTATCTGACTGTTTTCTAGCTCTGCAAGGCAGAACCGCTGCACCGATCTTGACGAACATTGGTAAGAGGATAGTTTGAACAATGAGAAACAAAGCACACTACATAGTTACTTGGTGGACTATACCTACGGGCCTTATGTTTTCACTTAGCAAAAGTTCGCACCTGAAGTAGGCGGCAAGTAAGTAAAACGTGGTGGGGATATGCGCAGTATGAAAAACAACATCATCATCATCAACACGTTTTACTTATTTGCCGCCTACTATACCTACAATACTGCGAACAAAATTTTGTATGTTTGTATGTAAACTCCTTAATGTGCAAAATAATCAAGACAAATACTATTGACAAACACTGAGATACATGCACAAAGGCGGACTTATGCCCTTAAAAAAATTATGTAATAAATAATGATAATTTATGTAATTTATTTTTAAATTTACGTAAATTGCGTCGCTCACACTACCACCTCGCCCGAAACCGCGAAAAAATATACATCTTTCACTTTTACAGCCGCTCCGTTTTCAATAAAACTTCAATCGGGTACCGAACGCCGCCCGAACGCTACCGAAAGTCGCCGAGCGCGCCCGAACGCTGCCGTGCGCTTGAGTGATATGTTTTGACGTGCCCAATGATTCATGCTGATGTACATTTTGTTCTAGTATTCATAAATTAGTTTAACTAATTTAGTTGATCGAAAGCGTTGACTGATGAGTTATAAAGGTAGTTTTTTTACGAAAGCATCAGACTTTTTCCGATCTCTTGTAAATTATTGTTACTAAAAGACGCGAAACAAAATGGAATACAAACAGCATAAGACGATGGTATAAAGCGACGGTGAATCACGCGCCTTACGTTGGGTATATCCTTTCTGTCATACGGAAAAGGATGAGCCTAGAAAGAGACGGAATGCGATCGCTAGACAATAACAGCTTTATTCATAAAAAATCCTTAATTCAGGTTTGATCAGTCTATTAGTTAACAGACTGATTAAGCTTATTTGACAGTTGTTAAAAAGTATGATTCATAAACGCTTGCTAGCAGTCTGTTAGCTAATGAGCTGCTGATGGATGGATTAGACGCGTTATGTTGTCACCTTGACAAATCATAGACCAAAAATGGCCTATTAGTAAATTAAAAAAAAAAGAAATTGACAGCAGTGGCAGCGAATTAGCGGGAAACCGAAAACATGTCTTCAGCCTAACACGATATACGAGGCAGTGTGGATCTGTTTCCTTCACCTTTCCCGGAGGGGATAAACTTAAATAAAAAAAAACGGTCTTGCGTATGATTTTGCTCTTGCCAAAATCAGCTGTTCACATTTGTGGTGGCCATTTTGTGAGTTAGCAGGGCAGGGAGATAAAGTAGGGTCTACGGTCCGCTAACTTTCGGAAGACTTAAGGCGAAGGGATAGGCAAAAGCTCATAAATTGGTTGTTTTTGTGCATGTTTTATGGCGATAATACACAATTTGGAGTTTTGAAAACTGCACATTCTATAAAACATGTCTTGAATTAGAATTCACCGGTGAAAACATATTCCTTAATGTCGTAGTTAGTACAAAAATTCGTTTGCTCTAAGAGTCTCGCAAATATTTTGTACACGGTTTGCTCGGGTGAAACCAATCTGTTTGCTACCAATCTCGACGAGGTCACTCTAGTAACTCATAATTAAAATTCCGCGGTGCGTTTGCTTCAATTAGCCAACAAATAAGGCTTTAGAGAGTAGTACTGCCCTGATCCTGTGAAAAGGGCGAACGCAATATTTGCCCGCACATTCAATCAGGCGCTTTTCAATGTACAAAAAAATTCGGAAACCAAAAAAATGTTAAAAAGATAATACAATGAAATAAATTATTAAGATAAAACCAAAAATGTTCATAAAAAAAAATAAAAAAATAATAGATAAATAAATAAAAAAATAATTTGGATAAGACGTATGAAAATAATAAGGAAAAAGCAACGTTGCATGTTCGCTCGGTGGCGGCAGTGTGTAAGCGACGCGAAGTTGCCAATATTCGCTTTGCGTTTTTTCATATTGGTTTGGCTAAGCATGTTGTTTGAGTCACAGAATAGGCGCAAAACAGTGCTTCAAAAAGTCGTACTCGTTCGCTTCGCACGTATAATACCTATATTAAGTTAAAAGTTATTATTTTCAATCCATTTTTTGGGAACTTAGTGGCAGGTTGGTTTGATACTTACTTGCTGTTTAGCGAACAAGCATGGGAAATAGGATTTTGGTTGGAATTACTGCATGAAAATTTTTGATATTTAGGCAAGTAGTACTCCAATGTATAGTCTATCATTAGAAAGAAAAAAAAAAGATATCTGAAGGTCTAAGTGGTCCCCAAACGGATCCGTTATCAAAATAAAAAAGACCGCCATATTGAAATCTTTAGTTTTTCGACCGATTAATTTCAAAATCAATATCTGAGGATCTGAGTTGTCTCCAAACACGTGTCGTATCCGTTATCAAAAATGACAAATTAAAGTGGCCGCCATTTTGAAATCTAAGTTATGGGCCGATTATTTTCAAAATCGATATCTGAGGGTCCGAGTGGTCGTCAAACACAAATCTGCTACCGAAAATGAAAAAACTGGCCGCCATTTTGAATTGTTTACTTTCTGGACCAATTGTTTTCAAAATCGATATCTGAGGATCCGAGTGGTCCCCAAACACGAATCCGTTTTTAAAAATGAAAAAAGTGGCCGCCATTTTGAAATCTTTAAGTTTTGGACCGAATATTTTCAAAATCGATATGTGAGGGTCCGAGTGGTCGTGAAACACAAATTTGCTATCGAAAATGAAAAAAATGGCCGCCATTTTGAAATCTTTAGTTTTCCGACCGATTGATTTCAAAATTGATATCTGAGAATCCGAGTCGTCTCCAAACACGTATCCGTTATCAAAAATGAAAAAAATGGCCGCCATTTTGAAATCTTTAGTTTTCCGACCGATTGATTTCAAAATTGATATCTGAGAATCCGAGTTGTCTCCAAACACGTATCCGTTATCAAAAATGACAAAAGTGGCCGCCATTTTGAAATCTTTAGTTTTTGGACCGATTATTTTCAAAACCGATATCTGAGGGTTCGAGAGGTCCCCAAACATAAATCCGTTTTTAAAAATGAAAAAAGTGGCCGCCATTTTGAAATCTTTAAGTTTTGGGCCGATTATTTGCAAAATCGATATCTGAGGGTCCGAGTGGTTTTCAAACACAAATCTGCTACCGAAAATGAAAAACTGGCCGCCATTTTGAATTCTTTACTTTCTGGACCAATTGTTTTCAAAATCGATATCTGAGGATCCGTGTGGTCCCCAAACATGAATCCGTTTTTAAAAATGAAAAAAGTGGCCGCCATTTTGAATTTTTTAAGTTTTGGACCGAATATTTCCAAAATCGATATGTGAGGGTCCGAGTGGTCGTGAAACACAAATTTGCTATCGAAAATGAAAAAAATGGCCGCCATTTTGAAATCTTTAGTTTTCCGACCGATTGATTTCAAAATTGATATCTGAGAATCCGAGTTGTCTCCAAACACGTATCCGTTATCAAAAATGACAAAAGTGGCCGCCATTTTGAAATCTTTAGTTTTTGGACCGATTATTTTCAAAACCGATATCTGAGGGTCCGAGAGGTCCCCAAACATAAATCCGTTATCAAAAATGAAAAAAAAGGCCACCATTTTGAATTTTTTATGTTTTGGGCCAATTATTTTCAAAATCGATATCTGAAGGTCCGAGAGGTCCCCAAACATAAATCCGTTATGAAAAATGAAAAAAGTGGCCGCCATTTTGAAATTTATTTTCAAAATCGATATCTGAGGGTCCGAGTGGTTGTCAAACACAAATCTGCTACCGAAAATGAAAAAGCTGGCCGCCATTTTGAATTCTTTACTTTTTGAACCGATTGTTTCCAAATTCGATATCTGAGGATCCAAGTGGTCTCCAAACATGAATCCGTTTTTAAAAATGAAAAAGTGGCCGCCATTTTGAAAACCTTTGTTTTTGGACCAATTGTTTTCAAAATCGATATCTGACGATCCGAGTGATTCCCAAACACGTATCCATTATATAAAATGGAAAAAGTGACCGCCATTTTGAATTCTTTAAGTTTTGAAACGACTATTTTCAAAATCGATATCTGAGGGTCCGAGTGGTCGTCAAACAAATCTGCTATCGAAAATAAAAAAAACTGGCCACCATTTTGAATTCTTTACTTTTTGAACCGATCGTTTCCAAATTCGATATCTGAGGATCCAAGTGGTCTCCAAACATGAATCCGTTTTTAAAAATGAAAAAGTGGCCGCCATTTTTAAAACCTTTGTTTTTGGACCAATTGTTTTCAAAATCGATATCTGACGATCCAAGTGATTCCCAAACACGTATCCATTATATAAAATGGAAAAAGTGACCGCCATTTTGAATTCTTTAAGTTTTGAAACGACTATTTTCAAAATCGATATCTGACGATCCGAGTGATTCCCAAACACGTATCCGTTATATAAAATGGAAAAAATGACCGCCATTTTGAAATCTCTAGTTTTTGAACCGATTGATTTCAAAATCGATATCTGAGGGTCTGAGTGGTCCGCAAACATGAATCCGTTATCCAAAATGAAAAAAGTGGCCGCCATTTTGAAATCTTTAGTTTTTGGACCGATTGTTTTAAAATTCGATATTTGAGGATCCGAGTGGTCCCTAAACATGAATCCGTTTTTAAAAATGAAAAAAGTGGCCGCCATTTTGAAAACTTTTGTTTTTGGACCGATTGTTTTCAAAATCGATATCTGATGATCCGAGTGGTTCCCAAACACGTATCCGTTATATAAAATGGAAAAAATCACCGCCATTTTGAAATCTGTAGTTTTTGAACTGATTGTTTTCAAAATCGATATCTGAGGGTTCGAGTGGTCCCCAAACATAAATCCGTTATCAAAAATGAAAAAGGTGGCCGCCATTTTGAATTCTTTAAGTTTTGAAACGACTATTTTCAAAATCGATATCTGAGGGTCCGAGTGGTCGTCAAACACAAATCTGCTATCGAAAATAAAAAAAACTGGCCGCCATTTTGAATTCTTTACTTTTTGAACCGATTGTTTCCAAATTCGATATCTGAGGATCCAAGTGGTCTCCAAACATGAATCCGTTTTTAAAAATGAAAAAAGTGGCCGCCATTTTGAAAACCTTTGTTTTTGGACCAATTGTTTTCAAAATCGATATCTGACGATCCGAGTGATTCCCAAACACGTATCCGTTATATAAAATGGAAAAAGTGACCGCCATTTTGAAATCTCTAGTTTTTGAACCGATTGATTTCAAAATCGATATCTGAGGGTCCGAGTGGTCCGCAAACATGAATCCGTTATCCAAAATGAAAAAAGTGGCCGCCATTTTGAAATCTTTAAGTTTTGGACCGATTATTTTTAAAATCGATATCTGAGGGTCCGAGTGGTCGTCAAATACAAATCTGCTATCGAAAATAAAAAAAACTGGCCGCCATTCTGAATTCTTTACTTTTTGGACCGATTGTTTTTAAACTCGATATCTTACGACCCGAGTGGTTCCCAAACACGTATCCGTTATACAAAATAGAAAAGTGACCACCATTTTGAAATGTTTAGTTTTTGAACAGATTGTTTTCAAAATCGATATCTGAGTTGGCGGCCACTTTTTCCATTTTTGATAACGGGTTTGTGTTTGGGGACCACTCGGATCCTCCGATATCGATTTTGAAAGCTATCAATCTAAAAACTAAAGATTTCAAAATGGCGGGCACTTTTTTCATTTTTGATAACGGATTGATGTTTGGGGACCACTCGAACCCTCAGATATCGATTTTGAAAACAATCAGTTCAAAAACTACAGATTTCAAAATGGCGGTGACTTTTTCCATTTTATATAACGGATACGTGTTTGGGAACCACTCGGATCATCAGATATCGATTTTGAAAACAATCGGTCCAAAAACAAAAGTTTTCAAAATGGCGGCCACTTTTTTCATTTTTAAAAACGGATTCATGTTTAGGGACCACTCGGATCCTCAGATATCGAATTTTAAAACAATCGGTCCAAAAACTAAAGATTTCAAAATGGCGGCCACTTCTTTCATTTTGGATAACGGATTCATGTTTGCGGACCACTCGGACCCTCAGATATCGATTTTGAAATCAATCGGTTCAAAAACTAGAGATTTCAAAATGGCGGTCACTTTTTCCATTTTATATAACGGATACGTGTTTGGGAATCACTCGGATCGTCAGATATCGATTTTGAAAACAATTGGTCCAAAAACAAAGGTTTTCAAAATGGCGGCCACTTTTTTCATTTTTAAAAACGGATTCATGTTTGACGACCACTCGGACCCTCAGATATCGATTTTGAAAATAGTCGTTTCAAAACTTAAAGAATTCAAAATGGCGGCCACCTTTTTCATTTTTGATAACGGATTTATGTTTGGGGACCTCTCGGACCCTCAGATATCGGTTTTGAAAATAATCATTGGAAAAACTATACCTTATTCTGTACCTTTCCCGCACACGTTCAAGTTTTACTTTATTCTGCAATAATAATTTACGTTGCGACTCTAGACAGACCCTGGACACCGCAATTTTCTGGGATAATAAGTAGCCTGTTTTAATCTAGGGTACCAACTGTCTTCGTTCCTCATGCAGAAGCATTTCATCTAAGTCCTCTAGGTTGGCATGGCAACGCATCTGCAATCCCTCCGGGGTTGCGGGTGTCTATGGGCAGTGGTGATCGCTTACCATCAGGTGACCCACGTGCTCGTTTACCTTCCTATTCACATATAAAATAGAAAAAAAAAAGAAGAAACAAACATACTTACACACTCACTCACATCGTCACAAACTTTCTCATGTATAATATCACATACATACATACATAAATAACGTCTCTATCCCTTGCGGAGCAGACAGAGCCCAAGGTAACAAGACTAAGGCCACGTTACGAATGCCGAAATGTTACAATTTTTATTATTTTTGCGAAATCTGATTTGAACATTATGCTGTGTGTGTAAGGCAATCGGAAAACTGAAACAAGCGCCATCTACTAACATCACAGTGCAATATTTCAATCCATCAGCCCGCGCCCATTCGCATCGAGTTCACACGTCGATTATTTAACAGATGTCGCGTTGATCGGACTGCTTGCCACGTCACAAACGGGCAAGGTCATTTGCCTATCCCTTCGCCTTAAAAGAACCTTGATGGACTGATTAGCGCTAATTGACGTTTATGAATCATGTTTTTTTGCATCGGTCCTATAGCGAGCTTATAGCGAGCCTCTAACTCTATATGTCACAACAAATTCTTTGATAACGGTGTTAATTTCAGGTGGGATTATGTCATCTACAATTTTTACCGGTAAAAACTGGATATGCCACTGGATCAAACCACCGGGAGAGATAATAAAACAATAGAGATAATCGCGGTCCGGTTAGGCCCACTCGCACAGTCCAGAGTTAAAAAAATAAATCGCTAACTCGGGGTTAGGTTTGACAGCTCCATACATTTTGACACTACTTAGCCCCGGGTTAGCATCTAACACGGGGTTAAGTCGTTAACCCTGGTCCGTGCAAGTGGCCATCAGAAAACATGTCTAAATTAATTGTAACTAATTTCTAAGCGACACTGAAAATTAGCACACAAAGAAAAATCCGAAAAGTAAAGCTATGGCCGGGAATCGAAACCGGGTCCTCGTCATTCCGTGACGCGTGCTATACCCCTACACTACCCATAGCAGGTGAGTAAGCCTCCGAATTTTTCTATCTGTTACCAACTGTCGTGACGTGACGTGTACTAAGCGAATATTTGTCGCTATAAGCGTCATCTGTTACTGTGTCATGTGTGTGTGTGTGTAATTGTAACTAGTTTGTATTGCAAAGGATATTCAACCATGGCTTGCACGCCATTCTTCTTGAACACGACGATCCTCTGCACCTGCCCGTGCGGCGAGCTTATTGTGTGTATCACGTCCTGCAACAAAACAAAAACAGATGAGACACTGACTAGCGATTCAGTGCGACAAATGTGGTACACAAAAAATAAAACAACAATGTACATTCCATCACTTCAACGCTGGTCAGAGAGCAAAGGAAAAACATAGAATGAATATACGAACATAGAATAGGGAATGGGCGAAAATCTTAGGCTAGCAACCCATCACTATTTTGATTCTCCTTTCCACCTGTACGCCCACAATTATGCTAATCGTGGCCTTTAGGTCTCGTTACCTTAGGCTGTGTCTACCTTGTAAGGGATAAAGACGTTATTTACACCACCTTTGCGTCCTTGTATACAATAATTATCAGGGCGTGCATTGCTGGACAGCGCCTTCCAAGCCGTAAGCACATTTCGGTATCCAGTGGGCCGTTTCTCGAAGCTACAAGTCATAAGTTTTCGAGCCTAAACTAGCAACACTGGCCCCATCAACCAATCAGCGGTTGGGATTTGACTAATGTTGCCAGTTTACACTTGTCAAATTGTAACTGTACCCGTTCTCTATAGAGGTGCTTACACGTGCATGCGACGCCAATTGGTGCGGAAATCGGAACCTTGTAGGATACCGGTTCCTCAGCCTGGTACCGGTACCGAAAAAACCGGTATTTCAAGCCCTGTTCTCAAGCGAAGTGATACACAAATCGCTTCAATTTTCTTCTTCTCCTCATTCAAACCTCTCAGTAAATATCCCCCGACTCTCCCGTACAATTCTGTCACGCTGAACGCATCTCAATATGCAACGCTAACTCCAGACTTAACGAACAGTTAACTCCCGGCAGGTTTACGCTCGGTTACGCTGTTCGGATGTAGTTAAGTGTTTGACAGTACGCTTCAGGCGCCTATTTCACTACTAGACAATCGTCGGCGACATACAACGATTCGAAATGCAAGGCGTAGTCAATATGAAGCCAACCAGCGTAGATACGTGTCAAGTTTGTAATGTAAACAGAATTGTCGCTTGTCACCGACAATTGTCATATTGGTGACATTCAGACATCGTGCAAACTCAGATAATGACAAAGCTGTCCAATACGTTAAACTTGAATTAGGATTTGACAGTTGTCATATCGAAACCATTTCTAACCTAAGATCGGATAACGACCCCGTGTGCTCGAGTGATACGATTATCCTGAAGGCTTCTGGGTGCACCCTGGGCAACAATTAACTCATTTATTTAATTAAATAGCGGGCGGCGGTTACAGGCCGTTCTGTAGGCAATCGTCGACAGATTAAGTTAATCCTATCCTACTATTATTATAAATGCGAAAGTTTGTGACGATGTGACGATGTGAGTGAGTGTGTATGTTTGTTCCTTTTTCACGCTGAAACGAATGGATGAAAGACGTGTTTTTTGTATGTACTTACTAGCTGTTGTCCGCGACTTCGTCTGCAAAGAATTCGTTTATCGCTATCCCGCGGGAACTACGCAATTTTCCGGGATAAAAAGTAGCTTATGTGCTATTCCAGACTTTACTCTATGTGCCGAATTTCCTCCAAATCCGTTGGGCCGTTCTAGCGTGATTGAATAACAAACAAACATCCATCCATCCATCCATCCATCCATACTTTCGCATTTATAATATTAGTTAGATAATATTAGTTAGATTAGATTAGATGTAGTTTCAAAGTATTGTAAGCTTATCTTCGCCTATATTCTTATATTAGTATTTAAGTTGACTTGGAATCGGTTATTCGCGCCAAAACATCCCCAGTTTTATGGTTGGTGGGGATAAACTGGTCCACGAGTAACTGACGCCAGTACCGCACGGTCATTCCTATTCTAAGCCTCGGGTTGAATACATTTGTAGACGGTAATACTGTTCATTTTGTAAAACCAACTTTGTGGAAATATACTTTCAATTTAAAGATCAAAGGTTGTTTAATTTGCAACAATCGAGTAAAATACTGAGAAAGTGTTCAGTATAGTGTTCAAAATTAAGGTTCGGCCCTGTGACAAAGGGATTTCTACGCCAACTATACTGTTAGGTATTCCGTGCGAGCAGGTGTCATCAGAGCCGCAATTCCCCACTTTACTGAGCAAAAGCGAGTGTGCTGCGAATCAATTTGCTCGGATTGTACCTCGCAAGCTTCGCAACGGAGAGAATTGCTCTGAAGTCTAGAACGTATCAAAATAGAGGCAAGTTCGTGCACAAGGATTTACTTTTTATCTTTACACTAGCTGTTGCCAGCGACTACGTCTGTAAATAATTCGTTTGTCGCTATCCCGCGAGAAATATGCAATTTTCCGGGATAAAAGGTAGCCTATGTGCTATTCCAGACTTTTTTCTATCTATGTGCCGAATTTCATCCAGAGCCGTTGGGCCGTTCTGGCGTGATTGAGTAACAAACAAACATACATCCATCCATCCATACTTTCGCATTTATAATATTAGTTAGATTAGATATAAAAAAGTAACGTGACTCACTGACGGAGATGCAGAGAACTATGGAGCTAGACTAGACAATAGTATAGTATCTCTTTATTAAACATGCCTACATAACATAACCAGCACGTCTAGCACGAGAGCGCATAAGAGTCGCGTCACGCGCGAAATAGATTGCGTCTTTTTCTTACTGTTCGTTCTAGAAAGAGACGGGTAGTCTATCCCGTTTATAATATTTCGAATGAACTTAACCGTGAATCATTAGAAACTCTTAATAATTCAATTTAAAAAATTGTACAGTAAGAAGTCCACTCTCTTTCAATACTTATCACAAATTCGATGTGTAATTACTTCATTAGATGAACTTAATGCCCTTTGCGCAAAAATACTTAAACACGACTGACACGCGTCCAAAATGGCCGTTTTCTATGAAAAGAGGTCTAAATTTTCGCAATAATATACAGTATTCTCATTTGCATCGCAAAAAAGGTTCAAAATCACTTTTCCAGTAGCTACAGTATTTTTTCCATAAACGAATATTTAGTTAACATTATTTTGGACATCATCAAAACACGTTTATTTTTCAAAGGCTTCACTTGTTTATTGAATCAGGCGTTACTTTGCGGAGGTCCATTTCAATGAACTAAAAACATATCTATTCGTTCAAATCCTCGCGTATTGGCAGATCAGAATACGGAACAAAAAACGCACCATACGATTTCCAATCTCTATCGCACGTGGTACTTTTATTCAGTTAACCAACGCAACGGACCAACGTAATAGCATTCGGCACCATTCGGCTATACTCGCCAACACTCGGCTCCAAATTGAACGACAGCGTCCAGTCTCTTAAATCCTATAAGGCAAATTAGATTCTAAGTTACGGCTTTAAGGTAGGATATCTGTCGTTGGCTGCAAGTGTTTCAGAGATTGCCAGTGGAGATTATGAGCTATTTTAACAGGTGGAAGTAGTTTAGAGTGGCAACACTGGACTGTCTGCATTTTTCGTCTCACCGGTGTTTTGTTTTGTAGTGATTTTTATTCACGACACAAACGGCTGTATCTTTTGATTGCGTTGGCTTAGACGTTTGATTTTTTCACAGCTCCAAGGGACAGTAAACCTGAGTATCTAACAAGTATTATAAATGCGAAAGTATGGATGGACGGATGGATGAATGGATGGATGTTTGTTTGTTACTCAATCACGCCAGAACGGACACAGAAATTCGGCACATAAATAAATAAAAATAAATAAATATCAGTGAACAACTCACACAAATTGACCTAGTCCCAAAGTAAGCGCTAGTAAGGCTTGTGTTATGGCAAAAAACAATAGAAAATAGATAGAGAAATGTCTGGAATAGCACTTTTTACTACTTTTTGCTACTTTTTATCCCGGAAAATTCCCGCGGGATAGTGACAAACGAATTCTTTGCAGACGAAGTCGCAGGCAACAGCTAGTTTCATATAAATTTCAGCTTGATATCCACGCGTTCCTGAGAAAAAGGGTTTTGACAGACGGACGGACGGACAACAAAGTGATCCTACAAGGGTTCCGCTTTTGCCTTTCGAGGTGCGGAACTCTAAAAATCGAGAGAGAACTAATAAAAAGCCGTCGCGTACGATTTTCCAATTCCAACAAGTGGCACGGCGGGGCCGCACAGCACAGGCCTTATACTCCGGATTTTCGAAGTTCGTTTCGTGCCGTTCCGTTCTCACTAATATTTATTAATTTGAGAGTGAGAGGGACGGCGTGATACGAACTACGAAAAATCGAATTTCGGAGTAGCCCCCCAGTGCACTGGCCGCACCGCCCGAGTGTACACCGGGCTATAAATCGGAATTACGGTCACGTAAGTTCTAAACTGCTTTACCGACATAGTAAATCGATGACGGTAGTTCATCATCATCATCATCATCATCATCATATCAGCCGAAAGACGTCCACTGCTGGACATAGGCCTCCCCCAAGGGACTCCACTCGGACCGGTCGTGTGCCTTCCGCATCCACCGCGATCCCGCGATCCTGATCAGGTCGTAGCTCCATCTTGTTGGAGGCCTACCGACAGCTCGTCTCCCGGTCCGCGGACGCCCTTCGAGAACCTTCTGACCCCATCGGCCATCGGTCCTGCGAGCAATGTGCCCCGCCCACTGCCACTTCAGTTTCGCAATTCTTTGGGCTACGACGGTAGCTTAGGTAGTTTTGACGGTAGTTGCCTTAAATTTATTACAAAAAAAAAAACAAAAGAACTCACTATGAAGTAAGTAAGTAAGTAAGTAATCTTTATTTGCAATTAAATATGGTTTACAATAGATGTCAAAATGAGATACAGTTTACATATTTAGTCAATAATATGACATGCAAATTAAACATTGTAAATAATTAAAATAGGAAGCACAAGTCCACAATCAATCTATTAAAATAAAACAAATACAACTGAATCGCAAAATAATATTGAAAATTAAATGTCAGAATAAATGAAAATCAATGTCAAGTAAAATTAAAATAAAGTTAAAATAAAATTAGAAAAGCCATGAAACAAATCAATTAATAATCATTAAAAATATAAACATTATATATCACATGTACAGCTTACTCCCTCGGTACTCCATAAATTCCTTAACAGAACAGAAGCACCGTTCTTGTAGCCATTTGAGCAATTTATTTCTGAACAATTTAAATGGCAGGTCCTGAAATTGTCGCCATCGCCATCAGGAAACAATTATTTTTACACAATTTGGTGTTTGCTCTAGGTAGAGACAACTTATTAGGATAACGAGTGGGAGCCCACGTATCACCTGTCTTACTGTTCGGGGTGTGCCTTCACAAAGACACACAGCTCAAATATGTACAATGATGGTACCGTCAGTAGCTTCAACTCTCTAAAAAGTGGCTTACAAGTAGTGAAGCGTGGAACATCACAGAACCACTTACGCCCTCTGTACCTAACCCCAAGTTGTCGTCATCTGCAGGCTTATTACGTAACTCGCTCGCGATCACAATCGTCTTCATTTTGACAGTTCATGTATGGGCTGACAATTTTATTGGCATCGGATTCAGCTAGCTGTCACATTCACACAAGAACTGTCAAAATGAACACGATGGCGATTGCGAGCGAGTTACGTAATAAGCCTGCAGGTTTTAGCTGTCATTTTTAGTATGGATACGACAACGAGCGAACCTAAACTGAATTGGAACTGAATCGCATTAAGACGTCATGGTAAATATAACGATAGCCCATAGACACCCGCAACCCCGGAGGGATTGCAAATTTTCAAATTAGCATGGGATCAAAATACATAAGGATAGGTCTTACGACAGTTTTATAGATCCGTAACTATGTATGTATGGATCCTTATGTATGGCTGTGAGGCCTGGACACTAACTCAAAAAAAGGAATATCAACTCCTTGTAGCGGAAAGGAAAGTCTTGCGTAAGATCCTGGGACCTGTCACACGTGGAGGATCCGTAAAAACATAGAGATCCAGGAGGTGGTGGCTGAACCCAACATCATCGGCGTAACAAAATCACACAGACTTCGCTGGTTCGGCCACCTACTCCGAATGGGAGAAGATCGTGCTGCCAAGAGGGCGTACGTGGGACGACCGGCTGGTCGCCGCCCGGTTGGGCGACCCATGTATCGCTGGGGGGACAGTGTCCAGGGCCTCTATTCGGCGCTGTTACCGGCGCACTTCTGCTTTCGATCGGCATAGGTTGGGCATAGGTTGGGCATAGGATCGGCATTCACCAATGCCTCTGTTCGGCAAACGTTGTGTTAAAATTGCCAGCCGAATAAAATTTAATGCCTCTAAAATTACGGAACGAAAACTTTATTTAATTGGCAACACTGGGCTGTTCAACTATTTTGATTTTGAATAATGATTGTAAATTATTATTTAGTGTAAATTAAGCTAATTTTCACGAATATTTCCGAAAAATGTTCTGTAGTAATATTGTGAAATTTAATATTTCCAAAACCACCCTAAAACGCTCTTTAAATCGCTGATCGTTATGACCATCCATGTTGGCGTATGAACTGTACTAAAATGCTTGAATTTATTTATGTTGGAAGGTAACTAGAGTTATAAGAACTAAAAAATATCAGATTTTATGGTTGCGTCGCATAATTATAAAAATTCAAAATAGTTTATTAAATCTGGGACGGATTGAAATCGACCGATGCTGACTAATGCTGGTCATTTCCTACGGTTTCTGAACGCATTCAGCACTACGAACTGATAAAAAAAACTCAAAGATGGCGACCGATTTCATAAATCAATGACCTCATGTTTTTATTTCATAAATTACACAGCCATCTGAATTTTCCAGATATATGTTCTCGATTCAAAATTGATATTTGTTTATGCTTTATAATTGGGAATAGGTTTTGATCGAATTAATGGAAAAAATTATGTTTGCCGTGCGAATGCCCAACGTATGCCGAACGAAAATTCAACCTTTCTACGTCCACCATTGCTTCGCCATCAGGGCCCTGTTTTATAAAGTTACAGGCTACAGGTTACAAGTCTACAGGCGACAGTCGCCTGTAATGCACTGTGTACAATTACAGGTGTTTTATAAAGACACACGGAAAGCTACATTTGTAATACGGCATTGTAAATCTCGATTACAAGTAATTTGTACAGGTGTGATGGACATCACTAATTAAAAAAAAAGTGGCTGTTATAAATGACAAATACAAAGAGGTTTCTTTGCTATTCTATTACATATATTGTAATTTTTTTAATTTTTTTTATGCGAATAGGAAGGCAAACGAGCAAGTGGGTCACCTGATGGTAAGCGAGCACCACTGCCCATAGACACCCTAATAATTATAATAATATATAGTAAAAAATATATTCGGCCGCCATTAAGGGAGAATAGAATAGAAATAAGAATTTGATGGGCACAAAATATTATCCTACGAACTTGATAAATACAAATAAAATATACGTAAATTTGCGATTGCGATTACGATTCGAATAAGCTCCCAATTTCTTGCAGAATGTACTCCATTTGCGTAGAGTTCATTCTGAACCTTTCATTAAATTGGAAAGGTGTTTCAAAGTCGACATTTTATTCTTGGGCGAAACACCCTAGGTCGACGCTTTCGTGGACTCTCTTCGTCCGAGTCTGAGTTAAAGGGCCAATATTCAAGCGTTCCGACCGCTCGGTTCATGCGTCATTGTCGTCTCACGATTATTATCCTAACAGAAGGACAAGCTGCAACAACTTTGGATAAAGCTAAATGCAGCATCGATACTGTGTTTCGTTGTTATAAAAAGTTAAGTCTCAGCATCATCTCTATTAATGGTATATGCTGAGACGATAATGACGAAAAATCGCTGAATATTCGCCCTCGACGATTTAAACTTTCGCGATTTTTACCCATTATTATAAGATAATTAGGGAGTGGACCGGAATCAACAGTGCAGAGCAACTGTTCCGGATGGCTCAAGATAGAGAGAAGTTTTCAGAGCTAACGGCCAGCCTCCAGTAATGGAGTGGCACTTTCAGAAGAAGAAGATAAGATAAACGGGACTTAATCACGTAAATAAAGTGTATTTTTGTAAATACCTCGACGTTTCGGACGCGACTTTGCATCCATGGTCTCGAGAGGTCGTATTTTTAACCGATTTCAAAAAAAAGGAGGAGGTTCTCAATTCGGTTGTATTTTTTTTTATTTACGTGTTTTAAGTCCCGTTTTTCTTATAATAACGAGTTAGACGAGTCCTTCATAAGCAGATCATTCCTTAAATTGAAGATCTTGAGTTGAATAACTTGAAGAAGAGGATAATTCTGCACCTGTAGCCCTTGTTACCAGTCTCAAGACGTATGTAAGTTTTCGTTACAATTGTACCAATCTACAGTTGTATTTTACAATATTTTTATAAAACGCTTGTTCGATTATGCATTTAAAACTAATAAAGGTCCACGTTTTTGTCTATGATCAGCCTACAGGCGCCTGTACCTGTAGCATGTAAAATTGTTACACAGTACTTTTATAAAACGCAAATTGTAAAAAACAGGACAAATGTTGCCAATAAACGCCTGTAGAATTGTAACCTGTAGCTTTATAAAATAGGGCCCAGTTAGGCATTCAGTAGGCGATTTGACACATTCAAATGACAAGCAAAAATTGACAGCCAGAGTGTTACTGTTACTGTTAGTTATGTTGTCACACTCTGCGAGTCTGCAAAACATCATCGTTTGTTGTAAAAATAGTATAGTAGACGTTTTCAATTTTCATAACGATAACCGATAACGTCGATAACCCAAAGCAAACAGCAATAACTTGCCCAAAATCGATGCCGATGCTTGGCACATAATTCACGACGAACAGCGACTTTTGCTATGTCAAAACAACGAAGTAAGTATATAATATTGATTAGAACCTTAAATAGCAATATTTTAGGTTTATAAGCTATTTTGAATGATATACATATAGTTTTTAGATCTATTGTTTTGACATACTTTAAGGTTAGGATTACGAAGTAGGTAGGTATAAAGTATAAACAAACAAGTGAAAAATTAATAAACTTAATTTCAGGTTTTCACGAGCTTCATATGGTGACGACGCCGTAAGCTATGTGCTGCTTAAGCGTGACACAAAACTAAAGTTCATAATAATATGTCCAGAGCACAAATTTCATGCTAAATTAAATTATGTGCATGCACACTGGTTGTTAACGAAGAAAATGATGCTATTATTTATTATTTTTATCCAATGTCAAGACTGTGAGGCATCACAAGGTGACTGTAAGCACGTAATAGCTTTCCTTATGTGACTCCACCAACAAAGTGAGAACCATCATGGATCATGGACTTCTGTGGAGTGTTATATTGGAAGAAATCTAAACTGTCCAGAGTTGGTAATACCCTGAAATATATGACAGCACAAGGCAATCCCATATCACTCAAAGATAGAATAAGGAATAGTGTGATAAGGGAACGTGCTGGTGTGAAAGAAGATATAGTGACTAGAATAGAGAAGAGTATGCTTAGTTGGCTTGGTTACATAGTGAGGATGGATGAAAGAAGATTAACTAAACAAATTTATATGGGGAGTGGGAATGGGTGCGTTAGGAGGGGAAGGCCTAGACGGATGTTCCATGATCAAATCGGGGACGTTTAGGAAAAAGGTCAGGTCAAGAGTACCGGAAACCAACAAGCATGTATGAAGAGATTGTTAAATGTGGATGAAGTGCAAGGGGTATGTCAGGATCGTAGCAAGTGGAACAAAGTAGTCTCTGCCTACCCCTGTAGTATGTATGTATGTACTAAACTATATTGGAAAATTAATATTATATCCGAGTGTAGGGTGTGTATTTTTTTCCCTTTGTTGCCTGTGGTCCTACTACAGTTTGTCCTACTGATTTTCGATGGAGCTCCGCCCTAGGGCCCAAAGGCGCTGAGCTGCTTTTTCTGGGTATTTTGCCCTTTGGGCAACTGATTATACCTAACCAACCTATAACCTACCTGTTTTTGTATTAAAATATTATTGAATGCTTCAAAATAATGGCAGCATTTTTTCAGGGTAGGACAAATTAGTAGGATCACCGGCAAGACTATTTTTTTGTTTTTTTTTTATTTCGTTTTGTGTGTACTATAAATAAAAGAATTATGAAGTGCAGTTTTATTTTATTAAAGAATCTTGCAAATTACTTATTGAAAGCACATGCTATGATTTATATATCATAACTAGCTGTTGCCAGCGACTTCGACTGCAAAGATTTCGTTTATCGCTATCCCGCGGGAACTACGTAATTTTCCGGGATAAAATGTAGCCTATGTGCTATTCCAGACTTTTCTCTATCTATGTGCCAAATTTCATCCAGATCCATTGGGCTGTTCTGGCGTGATTGAGTAACAAACAAACATTCATCCATCCATCCATCCATACTTTCGCATTTATAATATTAGTTAGATGTATTCTTACAAATTTAAAACCAACAAAATGCGTGGTTTAAGCATATAGAATTCACATAAGCGGCAAATAACTCTTTCAAAGTGTATTCTCAAGCTGGCTAACTGTTTGGTCAGCTTCGCTAGACTTTTGTCCATTTTCACTCCTGTTTCAACACTTGGAGGCCTTACTATTGTAATACCTATTATATTTTTGTAGATATTGCTCTATATGCTTAAATACCATACCAACTATACCACTATTTTATGTCTTGACTTGACTAAGTCACATATTGATTCAACCTCACGTGTCAGTTGTTCCAAATCTAAGAGAAAAATAGTTAATCAATCCCTTTGCTGTCCTGGATATTATTTTTTTTTAATGGTGTTAGCTTTTTTATAATCGAACCATGTCAGAGCTTGGTTTACTGCCTTAGATGGCTTCTGCACCTCAATTTCAAGGCAATCTACAATGCAACTCACATTATAATAATTGTGTCTAAATGCCCTAGGTAAGGTTTTTTTCTAGGTCCGCAATAAAAGAATGCATAAGGCACTTGTCCTACCGCCAGCGAGTAGCGAGAAGCATGTGTTTTTTAGTATGGAACTTTTGTTGCCCGGCAAGCGACAAAATTTCCATACTAAAAAACACTCGCTACTCACCGGCAGTGGGACAAGTGCCTAAAGCTGGCTATGAGTGGTATATTTTTAAAAATATCTTAATTAAATATGACAAACAAAGTGATTATCTTATTCAAACAGCAACATGTTGTTACAACTCTCAATGGATGGTTTCATTGGGTGATAATGTCTGGTTTCTTGTCTTCATATACTAGGTCTGGACAGACGGTTCTGAATTCGGGTGTTACAAATGCTTGAACTGATTTATCTACTTTCTGCTCACATGATTTCTAGCTCATTTTGTTCAACGGTTTGAAAATCTGCAAAATTAATGCAAGTAATTAGCTATATAGTTTAATAAAACAAATAATAAATAAATATCTTGGGACAATTGACACCATTTGACCTAGTCCCAAACTAAGCAAAGCTTGTGGTATGGGCACTAGACAACGGATAAACATAATTATATAGATAAATACATATGACACATCCAAGACTCCAGAACAAACATTCATATTTTTTCATACAAATATCTGCCCCGTCCGGGATCGAACCCGGGACCTCAAGCTTCATAGTCAGGTTCTCTAAACACTAGGGTCGTCAAAGTTTATAAATAAACAAAGTCCTTGTTGTTATAATTTTGTGTTGTTTCTTACTAGTACTTGGTTACGCGTGCCAAACTTGGTCTTTGACAAAAAAATCACTAGAAAAGCTAAGAGTTTGTCAAAGAGCCATGGAAAGGAGCTACA
The DNA here is from genome assembly GCA_963854515.1 of Pandemis heparana. Lineage (NCBI taxonomy): Eukaryota > Metazoa > Arthropoda > Insecta > Lepidoptera > Tortricidae > Pandemis > Pandemis heparana. Next base: position 8,372,010 of record OY978031.1, read on the forward strand.
TGGGACTAAAAATGAGAGATAAGGTTAGAAATACTGAAATAAGAGAAAAAACTAAAGCCAGAGATATAGTTGAGCAAGTTCTCAAGCTAAAATGGAAATGGGCAGGGCATGTTCAAAGGCTCCAGGACGAACGATGGACAAAGATAACCACAAATTGGTACCCGATAAATAAAAAACGAAGCCGAGGTAGACCAAGCAAGAGATGGAGCGACGACATAACTGCCGTAGTGGGACGAACATGGAGCAGACTTGCCAAGGACAGAACGGGGTGGAAGGAAATGGAGGAGGCTTTTACCGCAATAGGCGGTCCTTACATTTAATTAGGATGAATAAAAATTTGTCAAATAAGTATAGGTATATAACACAATTAATCACAGCATGAAATAATGAAATTAATTAGATAATTGATAATTAATCAAATACTTGCATTGTTCAATTTAATTAAATATTTAATGTGTTAACATAGTTGGTAAGGAATCAATAAAAGCTATTTTATTTTATTTTTTTATTTTATTATACTACATACCTGAACTTGTATGAGGAGTATCTTTCAGAGACGAACTTGGCGCAAAACTTTATTCTGGTTTAATCAAGCAGTCTTCTATTAGTTTCATTCTCAGGGCCGTCTTTAAACTATTTGAGGCCCTGGGCACATTAGGATCATGGGGCCCCTATGACCTAAATATCGGTTATTTGATAATCTGGCAGGAACTAGGGGGCCCCATTCGATCGCGGGGCCCTGGGCACGTGCCCATAGTGCCCAGTGGAGAAGAGGGGCCTGGTCATTCTTTGTTTTAATATGTATGATCGTTTTGTGCTGTTGGCTGTTGATTACTGCCCGTTTTCTTCTGTCTTCTTGACATCCAAATTTACTTAGAGTACAACCTGGTTTCATACGCACTGGTGACACTTTCACCATGATATATTACTCTGTATAATTGTGCACATCCTTGGCAACTAGAACAAAAAACAAGATAAGATAAACGTTTATTACCATTAAAGATAGAAATAAAACAATTACAGACACAAGTGTTACACAATTACAAGTGTTTAATTCAATGAATATAGGACTATAAAAAGATTCTAAATCATAAAACTAAAACCAAATTCCTAACCTCAGATTAGTAAGTATTATTTATCAATATTCTAGACCAAAATACATAAGTTTCATTGGATATTTATACATTTTCTAGATTATAATGTTTGTAATACTTACATCGAAATGATCTTCACAAAAATGCATTTTACTATTTATTTTGTTGATATCATTGTTGGCTGTTCCATTGAGCAAATCGACCAATCCAATCACATCGATCCGCTGATCACTGATTCGACCAATCAGAACACAATTGGCCAATGAGAAGTCGTTTTATTTTTTCACGCTTAGGCAAAGGAATCAGGTTCCATACAGACATATGTGTCTCTTTTTAATTATCTAAAATATAGTTTTAGCTCGACTTCCTTAAAAATAATAACGTCGCGAAGGTCATGTCTTATTCTTATTTTACAACTATAACAGTTAAATAAAACAAGGTAAATAGGTACAGAAAATGATTTAAAAAGCATTTATCTTGAAGTGCTTCCCATACATTACAAAAAAAATAGACAATCTCAAATACATAGTTTGTACCTATGTATGTACATTGCTTCCTTTATCCAGAAGAGACGAACTGATAAAAAAACTCAAAGATGGCAACCGATTTCATACATCCTTCCTCATTAACCTCCTGGATCCCCCGGTCCTCACTTGAGGACATAACATGTCAAAAAATCTACAGCTAAATGTCAAACCCGCTTGAAAAATGAATACGAATAGAACGTTTCCGAACGAAACTGTCAACCTAAAAAAAATAAGAATGGCCAATCAGCGATCAGAGCCTCTAGTGTAAGTTTTCGCGTGTAAGTGTAAAAACGTCTCGAACGCGTTCACGTAAACGTCTCAATTACTATGGAAAAATTGGCAGCGCCACTTGCGGATCGAAACGGCAACAAACTGGGGGGCTACTCCGAAATTCGATTTTCGAAGTTCGTGACATGCCGTCCCTCTCGCTCTAAAATGAAAGACTATTAGTGTGAGCGGAACGGCACGAAACGAACTTCGAAAATCGAATTTCGAAGTTCGTTTCGTGCCGTTCCGTTCTTACTAATAGATATTAATTTGAGAGTGAGAGGGACGACGTGACACGAACTTCGAAAATCGAATTTCGGGGTAGCCCCCCTGTTCCCATAGTATTTGACATTTTGACGCAAACGCGTACGAGACGTATTTTGTGACCGAAAACCTACACTAAGCATACAGAGCCGCTTTACAATTGACACCGCCGGCCACACCATGCCCCGCGGTAAGTAAAATCCAGATTTATCTCACTGAAAGTCTAATTATATTTTTTTTTTGTTGTGATTAGTAAATTGTTGGTATATTTCGCATGTTAGTAAGTTAATTTCTTCCAGAAAATTTAAAATCTTTAGCTTTATGTAGGTCTGAAGTTTATGTACTCGTGCAAGTACAAGCGGTTATAACATTGTAGTTTATGTTCTCGTACGAGTACAAGCGGTCTTAACGATGTAAGATATTTTGATATTATATGAAAGTTAACTATGTTTTTTTTGCGATTTTCAGGCTTAAAGGACTATGAAATAGAGGAGTACTTCAACTTCGACCAATCCGACGATTTTTCCGAGGGTGACGATGCCTATGTCAAAAATAATCTTGAATGGTACATAATGGCCCCGTTATATCTGATTTTAAAGATAATTAATCTATCTATCTATCTTCTTCTTCTTCTTCTTCTTCTTTTTTCTTTTTTTTTATATATAAAAGGCAAAGTCCTGACTCACTCATTGACTCATCAACGCCCAGCCCAAACCCTTGAACCTAGAAAGCTGAAATTTTGGACAGAGGTTCCTTTAATAATGTATACACGAGATAACAACGGATTTTTCGAAATTCTACCCCTAAAGGGGTTAAATGGGGGTCCAAAGATTGTATGGGGCGACGTGATTCCTTGATCCGATCTACTTCAAATTTTGCATAAACATTCTTTAACAGAATTGATGGAATACATGTTTCGTATTTTCTTGAAATTCATCCCCTGACGGGGTTTAAAAGGGGTACAAAGTTGTTGTTGTTGACGACGTGCTCACATGGACCTACCCTTTTCTTTTAGTTTTAAGAAATATTCAGTTTTGAGGGTAAATTTCCCTCAGTTTGCGCCAGAGGCCGATGGCTGTGTGCCCCGGCAGTCTGCACGCATCTCGCGACTACGTCACGTGTCTTTGTTTTTAGTATTAAAAAGGTTCTATGTAAATTAATCATAAACTGTGCATACGTGTTACGAAGGTGTGTTTTTACCGAAGAACGTACCCCAGCAGCCTACAGTTGTTTTGGGGGTGATTTGCTTCGATGTTGATATCAATACGCCTTAGTGCTTTTGATTAAAATTACATTTTATTTTGACACAGTCATGTTTGAAAACTCAATCCATGGACGTACTATTTAAACAGGACCGAGTACTCGCAGCTGAAAAGCGAGCCGATCGAGATAGTTAGTATGGACGCGCGTGTTCCTTTCTAACAGGGTGACAATAAGATTATAAATTGTTATCAATACATAATTATAAAACAAATTCGCTTTCCGCTATCTGTCTTTTCCTATGTATGCATAGATCTTTAAAACTACGCAACGGATTTAGATGCGGTTTTTTTATAGATAGACTGATTCAAGAGGAAGGTTTATATCCTACTAATATTATAAATGCGAAAGTTTGTGACGATGTGAGTGAGTGTGTATGTTTGTTCCTTCTTCACGCTAAAACGACTGGATGGATTTGGATAAAATTTGGAACGAAGCTAGCTGGTAGGTACCCTAGATTAAAACATAGGCATTATACTTTTTAACCCGGAAAATTGCATAGTTCCCGCGGGATAGCTATAAACATGTTAAAGGTCGTAGCTGCCTAGAGTTGCAACGTATAAATTGTTGCGTGTACCGTTCTCAGAGAAATCAGTTAATATTATGTTTATTAGAACTTAATTGACGTCTCTGAGTGTGAAAGTTAACTTTAATTGTCCTGGGGGTTGTATTAACTGACGGTGGAAATTTAGAACTGTTTTACCGTGTTAAGGGATCAAGTTCAAGTTTTAATTTATCATACCTGCGTAACTCATTAAAGTACAAAGGAATAAACAGTCCTTTAATATGTTAATTGGCGTTTTGAGTGTGAAAGTTAACCTTTGCTTTCTTTCTTCTTCTTTCTGCGGTAAAGGTACATAATAAGTAGTTTTTCGACCGATTGCTTTCAAAATCGATATCTAAGGGTCCGACTGGTCCTCAAGCATGAATCTGTTGTCAAAAATTTTAAAAGTGGCCGCCATTTTGAAATTTTTAGTTTTTCGACCGATAACTTTCAAAATCGATAGGTATCTGAGGGTCCGAGTGGTCCTCAAGCATGAATCCGTTGTCAAAAATTTAAAAAGTGGCCGCCATTTTGATTTAGTTTTTTCTACTGACATCTTATCGATATCTGAGGGTCCAAATGGTCCTCAAGCATGAAACCGTTGTCAAAATTTTTAAAAGTGGCTGCCATTTTGAAATCTTTAGTTTGTGGGCCGATTGTTTTCAAAATCGATATCTGAGGGTCCATGTGGTCAATAAGCATGAATCCGTTGACAAAATTTTTAAAAATGGCGCAATTTTTGAATTTTTAGTTTTTGGGCGGATTGTTTTCAAAATTGATATCTGAGGAACCGGGTGGTCACTAAGCATGAATCCGTTATGAAAAATGGAAAAATGGCCGCCATTTCGAAATCTTTACTTATTGGCCCGATTGATTTCTAAATCGACATCTGAGGATCTAGAAAAGCGAACGCTTATCACACTTGACCGTTTTACTAGAATCATATTTAGCATACACACAACAACTTACAAAAAAATCATCGCAATCGAGTCAGTAAAACATGAATTTGATATGTCAACACCTAAATCCGACTCACGCTCGACTTTTTTTTTCTTAAAAAAAATCACAACATACCTACACACAACCAACAGAATAGATAGGTAATTACAGTTTATTGCTAATTCTACGCGGACGAAGTCGCGGGCAGAAGCTAGTTAATTATAATTGATGACAGTTTTCTGCAAAAAAAATATTTTAGGAACAAATTGGACTGCCATTCTGAAACAAATAAATCTTTTGGACTAACTTTAATACGTAAAATACGTACGTATGTACTATTATAACATTTTTACTTGTACATAGTTTATTTCAGAGGAGTTTCTTTTTGTTACTGACGTTATTTTTTTTATTATGTTACTGAATTTATAAGCCTGTGCTATAATATGTACAAATAAGTAACATTTGTAAGAATATATGCAAATAAAGTTCATTCATTATAGTATTTTATTTTATTTGATACTGTCTCGAGTGAGGACAATATCCTCATGTACTCGTCTGAGGACAGAAGGAAAAATCCAGGGGAAAACACCATGATTTTTTTTACTAATTTTCCGATATTAAGGGATACCTATTAAGTCGATTTTTGTAAAGAAATATCAGTTTCGGCAAAATCGATACCTCCAGGATCCAGGAGGTTAATAGTAATTCAATGACCTCTTTTTGTTTCGTAAATTACACAGCAATCTGAATTTTCCAGATATATGTTCTCGATTCAAAATCGTTTTTTTTTATTCTTTATAATTGGGGATAGGTTTCGATCGAATTAGTAGAAAAAATAATGTTTGCCGTGCGAACGCCCAACGTATGCCCAACGAAAATTCAACGTTTCTACGTCCACCATAGCTTAGGTTAGGCAATCAGTCAGCGATTTGACATTGACATTTGACACATCCAAGCCAAAATTGACTGGCTGTCAATTTTGGCTTTTGGCGCTAAATATAACGCTTTTTTGGCTGTGTGAACTCCCAACAAAATTATATAGCGCTTAGCGCCCAATCTAGCGCCCATTCTACCGAGCAGGAAAGCCAGGAAATTTTAAAAAAGAACAAGATTCTGACGATGAAAAAGACTGGTCTTATACTCCGAAATTCGATTTCCGAAGTTCGTTTCGTGCCGTTCCGCTCACACTAATAGTCATTCATTTTAGAGCGAGAGGGACGGTATGACACGAACTTCGAAAATCGAATTTCGGAGTAGCCCCCCTGGCTACTAAATTTGTAGATTATCTTTTTATGTAATTTTTAATTAAAAGTAATAATCACCTAATCTTTCATTTATTTTTAAATTCAGCCCTATTTTTCGAAAAATATCCAAATCTAGCGCTTTTTTTAATCAATTCAGCGCGTCTTTTTAAAGAGTGTTGGCAACACTGGCCAGTGTTACTGTTAGGGATGGGTTATACTTGCTAAATCGCGTACCAGGGCTTAAAAGTACGTCCACCTTCTCATACCAGGTGCAGAAACCAGGTATCAAAATACTTTCAAAGTATTTTCTGTCCAACGTAACAAGTCGAATACTTGCTTCCTTGCAAGTTTAAACCTTGTTGTTATACAGATAAGATTCAAAATATTTCAATCAAGACGTAAAATACTTTGAAAGTATTTTATTTCGCGTATAAGCGCAATCTGAACCTTATGTGTATGAAGTAGTACTTACTTTGAAGGGACAGTATACTTGAATGGAAAAATACTTTCAAGTCTTGCAAGTATCACGGGTCGGTACCTGGTTGGTATACTTGCAAGGAAATACCTGGTATCAAAACCTGGTAACGTAAATACGCACCATCTCTAGTTACTGTTATGTTTATGTCCGTCAAACTCTGCGAAACATCATAACGATTTACTTATACTTACTGTATTTTGTCACCTCAATACAGTTTCTACGTCATAATCGTTATCAAAAGATAGTATATCAGGCCATGGAGAACTTGCCCAAAATCCGAATCGATGCCGTTATGCTTGGCACATAATTCGCGACGAACAGCGACTCGCTCATCAGAATTTCGCAATGTCAAAACTTCGAAGTAAGTATAATATAATATTGATTAAAAGTTTAAATAGCAATATTTCAGTTTAAGCTATTTTCGATTAAATACATATAGTTCTTAGACCTTTTGTTTTGCCATATTTTGAGGTTAGAATTACGAAGTATGAACAAACAAGTAATAAATTAATAAACGTAATTTCAGGTCCTTACGAGCTTCGTATGGTGACGATGCCGTAAGCTATGTGCTGCCCAATGTCAAGCAATAGCTTTTCTTATGTGGCTTCATCATGCACTTCTGTGGATGGATTGGAAGAAATATAAACCGTCCAGCATTGGTCCCTGAGTGGGACCCTGAAATATATGATAGCACAAGGCAATCCCATATTACCAGCAAATTCATCTGTTTTAAAGAATTTTTTAGAAGAGGCGAAATAAAGAAATATTAAAGACTGTGAACTATGAAAATACCAACCCACTTATTGTTCAAGTGTACCGCAGGCTGGTCTCACTCAATGCATGAACTTGTATGTAACAAGTATAAAGAGAAATGTATTGAAGACAAAACTGGAAGAAGAAGAAACAAGAGAACAAGCAAATTGCTAACTTTGCTTTGAACCGAGGTACGGTTGAATAACTGCTTCCAGAGCACTTGAAGTAGGCCGATGCAAAACTAGTGATGGTACGCTCATATCCCTTATACTGGGTGGTAAAATCCAAGATACACCATCCACGAAGCGTAGACATCTATCTCCTAGAAGATGAAGTATAAAACAGTGGAGCAAATTAAAAAAAAAAAACAAGTGTGGCCTATTAAACTTCAAATATCCAGTGATTGCTGGTTCCCCAGATGGAATAATTGGAATTAAATGTACTTGTCACAAAAGAATAATTGTTTGTTGTGTGTAGCTAACCCAGACTATGTTAAAAATAAAGAAGTAGTTATTATAAATGTACCATTTGACCTTCAAAATGTTGAGTTGATGTTGAGAATTTAATTAATAATAAGTTACTAAACTTTTGGAAAATTAACATAAATACATTATATATCCTTTATTATATCGAAGTGTGGTGTGTTTATTTTTTTGTATGTACTTTTATAAATCCCATAAAAAACATAAATTGTGAAATGACAGTCAAGTTCAATATTGATTATGATTTGGTTGTTAGGTTTTAAAAACATAATTTCTTAAATTTGTTTTTAAACCTGACAAATTGTAAGTGGCCAGTATTTAGTATGAGATTAGTATTAGATGTTTCAATCATTCCGTTTTATTTTATAGCGGTTCTAGGAAATGTATGTTAAGTATTTTATGTAAAGATATCTCCAAGTTCTCCCACTGCTATAATTTTGAAAAAAAAAATACATAGGTATATATGTTGGTGGGTGTATTATTGGTGAATAAAATGGAACAGTCTCTAATGTGGAAGTAAATAAAACTACTTAAATATCTGAAAAGTTTAGTCAGTTATTTTTTTTACTTTTTTATATGACAATGAAAATATAATTTATGTCATATACCTACCTAATCATCTTTAGAAGGTGAACAATATATGTGTAGCAGACTAAAATCGGTTGGCTAGATTTTTTTTTTATCGTAGTGCTTACGTGCCGGCACCTAAGTAAGTAGGTATATAAAAGTTAGTAAAGTTATGAATTATATGAAAAAAATGTTGTAAGTACCTATCAATGGTACCTATAGTATTTTTTTTTCCTTTGCTTCAAACGTGGCGACCGATCTTAACAACTCAAGATTAATAGTTCAATGACCTCATCGTGTTTTTATTTCACAAATTACATAGCAATCTGAATTTTCCAGACATATGTTCTCGATTCAAAATCGCTATTTTTTTATGTTCTTCAATTGGGGATAGGTTTCGATAGAATTATTGAAAACAAATTAATCTCCTTGAGATCGCGGATTCACCTCACCTTGCATAGCTCGTTTTTATTTACCGAATTACACAACAATCTGAATTTTCCAGATATAAGTCCTCGATTCAAAATCGATATTTTTTTACGCTTAATAATTTGGGATACGTTTCGATCGAATTAATAAAAAAATAATGTTAGCCGTGATAATGCCGAACCTAAAATTCAACCTTTCTTCGTTTACCATTGCTTCGGCATCCGTAAGGCAACCAGTAGGCTATTTGACACATTCAAATGACAAAGTTGCCAGCTATCGTGACCATGCGTTCTGCAGTCTGCGATTATGTTGCCAAGGCTCGGGTTACTTGGGGATTCGGGGGTTATAGTTTTTCTTAATTTTGGCTTAAATTTTGATGAATTTGATGAGTTTGCACTGAATAAATAATTATTAGATAGCAGGTTATTGATTTGATACGATATGCGATCAGAATTCCTCTTTTTTTCTGTCACACTGCGACAGCTGTTGAAAATCCCCAACAAAATTAACGATGCGCCCCGAATAGCTTACTAAGAACTCATCGCGTCTCATCGGATTGTGTTCGGCAAACTGACAGTTGGCGACGCCGAATAGCAAACTTTACGTTAGGCATTACTTAGGCACTGCAAATGGTTGGTAATAGCTTCGGCGTGTCAGTGCCGAATAGAGGCCCAGGCGGATTTGCGACGACTGGCAAGAAGCTGCGCACGATCGGGACAGATGGCGTGCTCTCGTTTCGGAGGCCAAGACCCTATTTGGGTCCCTGAGCCAAGTTAGTTAGTTAGTTATGGGCTCATAATATCTAAAAATACCTGAAAAGTCAAAATGTCTCTTGTAAAAATTTTATATTTTAAATTACTATTAATTTAAAATTAGGGGTATTAGTGAATAAGGTATTATGAAATTTTGTGGTTTTAAGCCTAAAGCAAAATTAGGTTAGGTAGGTTTATTAGAAAAGAATGATTGACATGATGATGAATTGACATTAAAACTGTTTTTGTAATTTGGACTGTACTGTCTCATTTATTTTAATCCTTCCTCATCGTTTACATTTTGTACTTATTACAATACAATACAATACAATATAATACAATACAATAACTCTTTATTGAACACCACATATAACAATCAAAACAGAGAAAAGGTGTATAGAAGTAATAAGGTAACAATAGGCGGCCTTATCGCTACAGAGCGATCTCTACCAGGCAACCATAACGGACCGAAGAAAAGAAGAGATCTGAGCAGGTGGTTATAATAGGAAATCGATACTTATATGAACACAGTTTCTTGTATTTTCAAAGATTATAACAAAGAGATCGAAAGCTCGAAAAAATCGGTCTACCAGGGTTTTGGTTACTCTTAGACCCGAAAACCCGGGTTTTCAAAATTGAACCGAGTTTCGATGCCCTAGTTTTAAGGCCATTTAGTATTGTTTTTGCACTAGTATAACAACAAAAGCGAAATAATAACAGTAGTTAGTAATAAGAATACAGCTTTAATAATAAATTATAACAAGATGTGGAAAATGTATTTTAAAACAAACGAGTTCTTACGAAAACAGCATAAATCACCCGCACTCTACACTTTTTATTTGTCATCTAAGTACTTTACGGCCGTTGGAGAAGCATGCGACCGAGTATTTAAATACTAGGTATTTCTGAGACATTAAAACTGGAAAATTCAAAATTATTATTAGAAGTAAGGTATTTTTCATTCTTACCTGTCCTATTTGGTAAACAAAATTCAAACCTCAAAACGTCTATTTTTTTATATTTTTTTAACTATTTCATCGTACCTAAATACCTTTATTTAGGACTGGAGATAAAATATCAGCAAAATTATGTACAAAATATTGCCTCAGGTTTATTTGATAACATAATACACCTTATTCTTTACAAAAATTTGCACATTGAGGTTAGGATTTTAATTACCAAATAGGACAGGAAAGAATGAAAATACCTTAAACAATTTACCTTATAAAGTACACTATTAGATCTAACTGCGCAACTATCAGAAATTCAAGTGCAGATTAAATTCTCCAGCCTAATACATCCCACTGCTGAGCATAGACCTCTTCTAAGAATGAGAGGATTGGGCTGTGGTACAAAATAAATGCTAACAAACATTAGAATTAACGGAGGCCTCATGTCTAAATTTTTATTTGCAACTATTTATACTTCATATATCTACAGCTTCCGCCCGCGACTTCGTCCGCGTAGAAGTAGCAATTGACATGTCTATCCGCGTTAACTATGCAATTTTCCGAGATAAAAAGTAGCCTATGTTTTAATCTAGGGTACCAGCTATCTTCGTTCCATATTTTATCCGAATCCGTCCAGTTGTTTTAGCGTGAAGAAGGAACAAACATACACACTCACTCACTCACATCGTCACATCGTCACAAACTTTCGCATTTATAATATTAGTAGGAGTAGGATTCCGTATAATTACGAAACTATCATTACGAAAAAATATGTCTCCAAGAACTTTGAATCACAAATTAAGTATTTTATGTCTTATAAAAAAAATACTACATAGTACGAGTAAGTTTTTATACTTATTCCAGTAAATACTCGCAAGTACTCGCCGGCGCGGACAAAGGAGTAATTTATCTAGGTAATTAATGAGCCGGTTATATTTGTCGCGTTTCGCGTTTAATACGCTCTCGAGGGACAAATTATACTAATAATTAAATAGCAACGGTCCTTCGATGAAATATTCGCTGACAAAAATCTATTGTTAATGTAAAAAAAAAGTTATACATTCAGGCTAAATTGAGTACATTAATTATATAATAATAGTAATTGTACCTCTAGTTTTTTTTACCCGTTTTCAGAGGTCGATCGAATCGAAATTTGGCATGTACCTATATTAAATACAATACGAGTACAGACCACAAAAAAAACCGTTCTATTTACGTATTTACAACAATAATGGTAATATAATACTTAATGCCTCATTTAATTGATTTTTAAGTCTCATTATTGCTTAACCTGATATTAATCGAATTATAATGAGCAAAATAAAGATAATGCAACATAGTAATCTCTACTAGCTACTAAGTAAGTAAAATTCACCTATAAGTATTCCACCTTATCTCAGTTTCAGAAGTTAGTCGATATTTTCGCCCGCTTCGTCAGAGGCGCCGTGGCTTAGTTGGTTAAAGCGCCTGTCTAGTAAACAGGAGATCACGAGTTCGAATCTCGTCGGGGCCTAGAGTTGATAATCTTTTTTTGTTTTTTTAACGCTCTAATTTTTATGTTCGTCCGCGTAACTCTACTTTCTTTTTTATAATACCAACTTACGCTCAACCGGGCTGGCAAAAAGCAAAGAAATGATGATTACCTGTAACAAGATAAAAAATATTGTTAAAATGTGCTCTTTGGTTTTTTTTTACTTAAGTACTTTGTAGAGACACTTTTTACAGACATTTTACATTGGTGGTTTGACTAGTTTTAATTCGCCAAGATTTACTTCGGATCGCTGACCCAAAAACATACAGTTATATATTGTATGTAACGTTCAAAAGTTATGGTTAAAGAAGATAGCAGATACCGGATTTAGGAGGACCAGGAACGCGTATAGTGTAAACTCTCTTCAATGAGTCATTTCATTAAAAGTTGCACACTCAACTTTTTTCAGTGATTTTGTTTTACTCAAGTTTCCTACTTAGAATCACGAGCACTATTGATCGTGATAGGAGAAAAAACATCGCAAAATTGCCTTTTCCATTCCGTAACTTCATTCAATACAAATTTGTATGACGGTAACGGAATGGAACGAAAATTCAAATGTTAGAAACATGTAAATAAAACAAGATCCCAGAAAAATGTCGAGTCTACAACTTTTAATGAAATGGCCCCAATACACGAACCATATCACATTAAGGTAGCTATATCAGCATCACACCCAATTAGCGTCTCCAATACACCTGCACGGCCTGCCAGTTGATTATTAATTATTAATTAATAACGCCGCCATTATCCCGGGAGTCTTAAATTACGGTCCAGCCCACACGCAACGGATTAACATGTGAATAATTAACAAGCGTTTATGAGTGATAGGGTAGTGTAGAGTCAATGACAGCTTGTAGAACTTTGAACTGCTATTATGTAGAGCTAGGTCGACGCGCGTTTTTTCGAAAACGAAACGGAACGGTTTTTGATGGGAAAACTTCTTTAGCGACGTTGGGCACTTTTTTAAATAAAATAAAAATAAAAATCATTTATTTCAGACCATAGATCCATATAATGTTAGTAGTACAATCTTACATTCTACTTGTTAGTTTAATTTTAGTAGGTAGGTACATCAAATTAGGTCAAATCAAATTATAACAAATTAAATCCCTAATTAATATGCCTGCCCTGTACAGATGGCAACCCAATGTCTCTGTATAGGGCAATCTGGTTTTTCTGGATAGGTAAAAAATGTTAAACTCGCATCAGACGTAAGACTGAGGGAGAATTTAAGTACCAGGATATCAGGATCCTCTAAGAGCTTATTTTGAAATACGAATGAAGCTAGAGTCGCGTTCGATTTTTGAAGTGTACGTTGATTTCGTCGCTTTAACGTATGCGTTTGGCCTAGCGGTATAAGGTGTGGAATAACAGTGCGTTCTCTCAAGTGACCGCAGTTCGAATCTCGTGTAGAAAAAGTATGTTTTTTCTTTTTGCGCGAGTGTGCGTGTGTGTAGTTTTCACTTCTGCCGGCACTCCCGGAGTGCTACCCCGTGTTTTTTTAACCCTTGACATCCAGAATAAGTTATTGACAAAACAAATGGGCAGCTTGACAGCTCCCCTAACAGCCCGAATCGATAACAAACTGTTATTAACTAATATTATAAATGCGAAAGTATGGATGGATGGATGGATGGATGTTTGTTACTCAATCACGCCAGAACGGCCCAACGGATCTGTATGAAATTCGGCACGTAGATAGAGAAAAGTCTGAAATGGAACATAGGCTACTTTTTACCCCGGAAAATTGTGTAGTTCCCGCGGGATAGCGATAAACGAATTCTTTGCAGACGAAGTCGCTGGCAACAGCTAGTATATAGTATAGTATATAGTAGTATACATGATGGCCATATTTTTTGCCACTGAGTGTATTTTATAAGAACACTTCGTCCGCTTAGCATTAGACTTAGGTATATTAGGCAGCTACGACCTTTGTCATTATGTTTACCGCTATCCCGTGGGAACCGTTTTCCAGGAAAAAAGTAGCCTATTTCCCCGTTCTAAATTTTATCCAAATCCATCCAGTCGTTTCAGCGTGAAGTAGGAGCAAACATACACACTCACATCGGCACATCCATCCATCCATCCATCCATCCATCCATCCATCCATCCATCCATCCGTCCTCACAAACTTTCGTATTTATAATATTAGTAGGATTTTGTATGCAGGCAGACTACTTTGGCAAATTTGTGCCACTGGCATGAGTATTATATCACACTAAAGGCCTGTTTCACCACTCTAAGTTCCAATGATCTTAACTGTCAGTTATCTATGATGAAGTCTCTCTCTGTTTCGTAGTAATAAATAGAGACAGAATCATAGATAACTGACAGTTAACAGAGAGTGATGAAACAGGTCCTAACTGATTAAAATCCTTTAGGCACACCAGCATTGTTATGTATGGATCTACTGTCACCTTTTGTCACAAACCGTTTGGAGTATTTTTAATTAATTTGTAGTTTTTATAAAACTGTTTTTGTGGCAATAAATTGTTTTTTTTTTTACTGTTATCATCCACCACTCTCTGCCTCTCTCTGTCTCTCTCTGTCTCTGTCTGTCTCTCTCTGTCTCTGTCTGTGTCTCTGTGTGTCTGTCTGCTATTTTATTTGTTTCCGCCACCTACTAAAACTGTCTCTGACTTATTGGTTGGATTGTGCGGCGTGCTGCGCGGCCTCGACTCACGCTGAGCCGGTCCCGTTTGCCACATAAATGTTTTTTTTGTACTCGGTTTTTTATTTATTTACTTATTTAATTTTTGTGTGGCAATAAACATTTTTTCCTTCTTTCTTTCTTTCTTTGTCTGGAAGAGATCGCTACTAAGCGATAATAGCGTCTATTGTATACTTTGTTCTTTGTTTCTGTATTGTTTTGTACTTACTGATTTATGGTGTTCAATATAGTACGGCTCCCTGTCCTAACAAAAATCAGTTTTATCGTCCCATCCTGAAGAAAGCATGAAACTTGGCATGAATGTAGCTGTCGAGAAATTATTTTTTCCCCCCATCCCCCCCCCCTTTTTATCTATTTGTATCGTATTGTATTGTATCATCAGAAGGTCTCACTCACTCTCACATTAATACTAATTCTGTGAGGGAGATAGCACAATTCGAATTTGTTATTCGGTAGTATATGGCAGGGTAGGTATTTCAGCAGCTGATTCAATCGAGATCCATTCGGCGTGCAAGTCTCTCGAGACGCTCGTACGGCGGGATTCAGTGGGATTTCATTACATCTAATAAGTTATGTGACAGACGTGCCAATAAATAGTGGGTTAATAAGTTTTTACTTGAAACTATACTTCATTTAATTTAGAATGAGAAACCACAATTAACATTATATTGCGGCTGGTCAACTATTTCTTACCCAGCAAACAGTACAGTGCAATAGTTTGGCAGCCGCAAAATAAAATTGTTTTAATGCCACTTTATTTGCGTGGCCTCAATTGTTACTCTAGTACAAATCATAAAGAGATTACAGTTCACGAGCCGCAATATAATGTTGTTGTGGTTTCTCATCCTAAATTAAATGAACTTCGTCCGCCTAGAATTAGACTTACGAAATGATGTTGATAGTATATTCTGCAATAATTATTTACGTTGCGACTCTAGACAGCTACGACCTTCAACATGTTTATCGCTATCCCGCGGAAACTATGCAATTTTTCGGGATAAAAAGTAGCCTATGTTTTAATCTAGGGTACCAGCTATCTTCGCTCCAATTTATATCCAAATCCGTCCGGTCGTTTTAGCGTAAAGAAGGAACAAACTTGCACACTCACTCACTCACATCGGCACATCGTCACAAACTTTCGCATTTATAATATTAGGATAACAAAAATAATGCAATTCTTTTGCTTATTGTACTGATTGAAGGAGTAATACAACCCCTTTCTAGGTCACACACGGAAAATGAAAGTTGTCTTCCCTGTGGTCATAAAGAAAACTAGTTGAGGTCATCAAGACAAAAAAAAATGTTTGTTACATATATAGCAGTGTGCCTGGTTAGCGGAACCAAATTTTATTATAAAAGAAAAAAAAACACTGAGTGCCAGACGAGATTAGAACCCGCGCTACTACGCTATACTTTTGAAGTCGCGGAGATCCAATTAAAAGAAAAAACCAAAGGATTAAGAGAGGATTTAAATAGGTTTTTCTCTTTTTTAGGGTTCCGTACCCAAAGGGTAAAAACGGGACCCTATTACTAAGGCATCGCTGTCCGTCCGACCGTCACCAGGCTGTATCTCAAGAACCGTAATAGCTAGACAGTTGAAATTTTCACAGATTGTGTATTTCTGTTGCCGCTATAACAACAAATACTAAAAACAAAAAAATAATAATTAAGGGGGCTCCCATACATAAACGTGATATTTTAGCCCTTTTTCATTGCTACACTCTCCGAGCTAGATCTCAAGAACCGTAATAGCTAGACAGTTGAAATTTGCACGGATTATGTATTGTATGTATGTAAACTCTTTATTGCACATAAAAATTAAAAAAATACAGAAGTACGCAGAAAATAGTACAAAGGCGAACTTATCCCTAAGAAGGGATCTCTTCCAGCTAACCTGGTACACGTATTTATTTTGTGGCTACAACAACAAATACTAAAATCAAAATAATTTAGTAAAAAGTAAGGGAGCTCCCATACAACAGAGTAGTTGTTGGCGTTTTAACAGAGTAACGTTAGCAGAGTAGTTGTTGGCCATTTTTCTAGTACGGAACCCTTCGTGCGCGAGTCCGACTCGCACTTGGCCGGTTTTTTAATTGGTAGGACGCTTGGCAACCATAACCTAGAAGCGCGGGTTTCAATCACGTCTGGCGTTCCGTAAAATATTGTCGTTTGCTACTAAAAGAAATTGGGTTGTAAATTCTTAACTGTAATATAACAATGTATGTAAAACAGTATAATAAATAAATTGTTCAAAACTCCAAAATATCTTCTCCGCATAGCAGTCTCAAGTGGAATTAAATTTAACCGTAAATTCGAACCAAAGTTAAGTCAACATCTGTTATGGGTCCCGAAAATTATTCTCTGTTTAATAGGGATCGAAAACATGTTAAAACCTCTAAAGCTATAATCCGTTAGGAACGGTCAGAGATCGGCCGGATAATCCGGTACGGACACGGCTGCCCGGCTGCCCGGCAATGCCGGCAGGGTACCGTGTCAAATAAATATCGCCGGGTGAAATAAGGGTTCAAAAAGTTTAACGTAACCGGCAGTGAAAGGTAAGAAACGACTCGAAAAAAATCAGTTCTGCCACAGAAATTGAACAAACAATAGCAAAATGTCCAACTTACAAATAAATGTTTCTCTCTCTCTCTCTCTTTTTTTTTAAACGCTCATTTCTGATTAAAACAAATCCTACTAATCTAACTAATCTGACTAATATTATAAATGCGAAAGTATGGATGGATGTTTGTTTGTTACTCAATCACGCTAGAACGGCCCAACGAATCTGATGGATGAAATTCGGCACATAGATAGAGAAAAGTCTGGAATAGCACATAGGCTACTTTTTATCCCGGAAAATTGCATTGTTCCCGCGGGATAGTGATAAACATGTCAAAGATCGTAGCTGCGTAAAGTTGCAACGTAAATATTTTTTGCAGAATGTAACTACAAACATCAGTTCTTCAACCTAATTCTACGCGGACGAAGTCGCGAGCAGAAGCTAGTATTTATTATAAATGCGAAAGTTTGTGAGGATGTATGAAAGAGAGAAAAACGCAAACATTTATTTATTCGTGGCACTACAAGCATGAGTATGTAAGCATGTGTATGGATGTTTGTTACTATTTTACGCCAGAACTACTGGTGAGATCTTGATGACATTTGGAACATAGATAGATTATAGTCTGTAAAAACACATGGGATACTTTTCATCCCGCGGGATAGAGATAAACGAATTCTTTGCAGACGAAGTTGCGGGCAACAGCTATTTCTAGTATATTTATAACAGATCTGATAAACGCTTAAAAGTTACGGTGCACAGCAGAGGCTATCGTTTCTCAAAACCCCATACTGAATCCCCTCGTAGCGACGACTCACGCTTGACGCCTATCTCGGCACTTCACCTGCGCTAGTTCGAAGAGCTAACACCGAGAGATTTATCACATCCTACCTGCTATAAATACCTAATTAATCTTGTTCGACTCGTTTGCTCAAGCTTTTCTAGAAGCAAGCTGATTACGTAAACTAAAGCGCGAGCAAGTAATGCTCATAGAAAGTGCGGGAGGGAGAACCTTATTCTGTCGCCAAGCAGCAGTGTTTTCACGTAAGACAACCCATGAAATTACTAGTGAGGTATTACCTTCGCCTTCTAGCCTTCGGTGTCCATAGACAGTGGAGATTGCTTACAAATCACTAGCATGTTTGCCTTTCATGTCTTATAAAAAAAAACTACCCTAAGACTTTCGCCCATACACGTAAAAAACTGTTCATACTCTATGTGAATCCCTAAATAAACATGTACAGTGATTGGTTATTCTATTTAGTTTACTATTTTGTATGTATACCACCTACGTATCTTAATTCTCATCTTTATTTTTGTCTTATGTTTATGTTTATTTGATCATTCAATATAAAATTACATCATCACTTAAAATTAAATGTCAAAGAATTTATACAAAGAATGTAATGTTAATGTTACATTTATTTATTTATTTATTTTAGTCTTACTCGGTGCTTTGGTGTAAATAGTTAGGCTGAATCTTCTTCTTCTTCTTAGCCTTTCTCTACCAAGTTCTTGGTGTAGGCCTCCTTCAACCGCTTCCATTGCGATCTATTTATTATCTAGTTAGGCTGAATAAGTTTTTATAAATAAATAAAACAATGAATAGATAAATGACTTAAGTAATTCAAAGGGTAGTGAGAGCCCACGAAGTTGCGAAACTATTGTTTGTAACTTAATCATCTTACAACTTCTACCTTCTAACTCGCTATAATCAGGTTATAGTAAAAGCAAATCTAACCGATGGAGATGGAGAATTTATGCTTCTCTTTGATTCGTTCATTTTACTATACGTAAATCAATAATGTGTCACACGTCTGTTAGTATTAAAATCGCGAATTGCTCAAAATAGAATCAACACAACATTCCCAACGTCAAAATCTAGATTAATCTAAATCAAATCATATCACCTTACCATAACAACCTCGTATCTTCTTTTTCCGCTGCTACGGATTGTATCTCTATTACGTTAACAACAAAGTATTTTTTCAAACCACATATCTAACGTTGAGAAGTGGTAATGAGAGGTGGTCGTTATGTTATTCGAAAATGCATAACTCGCCCACGTTTAAGTTGTCATTCTGCCAAATATTATAAACGCTTAAGTCTGTAGGATTAGAGTTTATTTTCGAACTATTTCTCGTTAGACAAGTGCATTAGTATCGTAGCTGATTTAAAATACATGTGTTCGCGGCACCGGTAATGCTTTAATACCGACGTTTCGCTCGATCAAACGTATGAACATTCTTAATAACTCATTCTTACATCGTTTTGTTATGTACTCTAACATCTCGTGCCAAGGTTTAATTTTGAATGATTCTTTCTCTGCAGTTGTTATTTTTTTTTATGAAGGCACAGTTTGACGTGTTTTGACACGGCGGGCACGTGTCGTGGTTAGGTGTAATTTGTCTAGTTTTTATTATTAATTCGTTCACGAAAATAGCGCTTCCGACGACATTTTTATTATTCCAAAGATACGGTTAAATTTTGATTGAACTTACCGCATTTGTCAAAGTGTGAACTTGTAGTATTAGATTTGTGGTTTAGCTTTTTTTTTATGTTACTGCAAATGGGGTAATTGCGGCGCGTTTGTTTTATTTTTTGTGCTTGTCTAATGTGTGTGTTTTGACAGTTTTGTAAAATTTGACGTTTTATTTGTTAATATTTTGTTAGGTACCATTACAATACAATACAATACAATACAATAACTCTTTATTGAACACCACATATAACAATCAAAACAGAAAAAAGGTGTATAGAAGTAATAAGGTAACAATAGGCGGCCATTATCATTACCATGTTCTGTCCGACAGATTGTCAAAATCACAGGTACCGCTAATCGCTAGCAGCGGAGAAAAGAGTATTAAAACGAGTATGTTTTTTTTTTGGTATATTTGTTTGTGGTTTCATAACGCTTAGCAGAATAGGTTTTCGCGGGATACCGACAACCAATGTCAGAGAAATTCACCGGAATCACGAGTAATGAAGTAAATATCTTCTAAATAAAAAAAAGCAACGAGTAATCTAATCTAATTTAAGCTGATGTTTTCTCTTCTGCCGGCAAAAAAAATCTTTTAACGTTGTAACCTCCAACGCTCAAGACGCGTACGCCCTAGTACTTTTGCTCCACGACTCAACAAAAAACACTTCAAAAATCGAACGCGATTCATTCGTATTTCAAAATAAGCTCTTACGCCTGACGCGAGTTTAACATTTTTACCCATCCCAAAAAATGCTTAACGCCGCTAAAGAAGTTACCACTTTAAAAAATTCTGATTTTTGACTACATACATACTTGCAAAAAAAGGGATCCCGCCTGGGGCATAGTCCCTAAGCACGCTTGCCGCTTTTCCCCTCTTCTCTGCTCAGCATTTGAGCTGGGGTCCCCAGACAGCGACAGGTTTGACCAACACTGCTTTGATGTCTACGACCACGGCCCAAAAGTTTCGACCGCAACTCGTACAAATAAATAATAATTATAATCGTTGTTAGAAAAAAAGCGAATTTGGGGCACTTTCAAGTATTTCTCTACACTCAAATAATGGACGAGCTGTTAATAAAACGTGGGACATCAAAATTAAGATAATTTAATATTTTGTGACACGCATTTTTTCATTTCATTCGCCCGCCAGGAAGGTGGCCATCTGTGCCAGATGTCAGTTTTAATAAAACGAATGAATTGGTTTCGCTTATAGAATTTTACTACATTTTTATTTATTACGTTGCATCATTTTCTACCTAGGTACGTTTTTAGACCAAATAAAACGTGATAACGAGTACTGCTATTGGAAAAAAACCGGTCAAAATTACACCGCAGTGTAACTAAACTTCGCCAAGAAATTTAGATGAGCTCCACGCACGCGAACCATGTGAGGCGTACTTTAAACAGGGCTCACTTTGTCACTCTTTAGTCTCTATTCGATGTGAGTCTACGTTGCATAATTATAATTTCAGATTCATCCAAAATAAGATCTTACACAAATCCATTAACGATCTAAGCTGAAAGTCACTGGTAAGCCAGCATGAAGACTGCAGACTAGGGCGCAAAACCAAATCTTAAGATGATAAAGGGATTAATAAGGTTCCTGAAGGTTCGGCAACGCGTGTGTGATAGGTACCTGTGGTGCTACGAATGTCCCCTTATGGCGGTAATTTCTTACCATCCACATTATCTAGGTGTTTTTAAAATTAATCTGGGCCGAAGGAAAATGCTCTGTGGGCCGCGTGTTTGACATGGCTGATCTAAGATATATACTAAACAATGCATTGGGCTCTAAATCAGCAAAACAGCGGCTATCCGTTCGGGGTCGTTAAATATATGTACCTTACCCTCCGGAGAATAAATGTACAGAAACATAATAAAACACAAAACTAACGTGTGTTAACCTGCCTTTTCCTGTTAAGCTCATAAATTGTAACAAATGGCGCCACGAGGGCGATTCACATTTTTTTTATACGACACAGAAGACAAAAAAGCAAATGTTCTCACATTATATATCAGATAACTTTCTATTAGATTACTTGGACTAATTTTAAACTCGACTAAAGACGCGACGCGAACTGACGGAATGTCGCCAAAACTCAATGACTAATTTTATTTAGTCACGCGGTTATTCTTAACGCCAGACGCGTCAAGATGCGGTCAAGAACATTCCTGGCCATAGAAATAACAAATAATAGTGAGGAAACGTCATAATATGTGATATGAAAAAAAAATGCCAAGCTAGAGTGGCGTTAGCTGCACTCCGATCGATGAGGTTCTACGAACTTATTCTAGAGGGATCTCTGGAATATTTGCAACTTTTTTTATTTTTTATTTATTTATTCAAATCAATTAAAAATAAGAAATTTTGTGTGAACAGCGAGCGAAAACTACGTACGGTGTATCTGCTGCTGTGGTCCTGTCCATATATCAAATCCCATCCAAATCCGTCCAATCGCTTTGTGGTGAAAGAATAACAAACATACAGAGCCACTCATAAACTTTCGCACATATTATATTAGTGGCAAAAACACTACAAGTGTGATGTGAATAGGATCTGTGAATGGTAGATAACGCATGCTTCCTTAAGTAATCCGTGTGAATGTTTTGATAGGACACGAGTAGAGCCGGCTTTTGCTAAATTTAATTAATATCCTTATCGCTAACGGACACGGCCGAGAGCTCAACAACTAAGTTATTAAGTTTTAAAACACCTAAGAAAACTATAACGGATTTTACACTTTATTGAAGTGAAAACTTCTTCAGCGGCGTTGAGCACTTTTTGGGATGGATAAAAAATGTTAAACTCGCATCAGGCGTAAGACGGAGGGAGAGTTTAAGTACCAGGATATCAGATCCTCTAATTATACTCGTACTTTCAACATGAAACTACCGTGAGACTCACTTTTTATACGTGAGTTATCCGGTTTGTTGTAATTACCTCTATATTTATACATTTTAAACTATGAATTCTGACCCGCACCCGTCTTTTCGGGGTTTCTGATACTTTTACTTTCTTTTCTTCTTTTGTCTTTGTAATGTTATCATGAATAAATATTTTCTTTCTTTCTTTCTTTCTTTCTTTCTTTCTTTCTTTTACAGTTATTCAAAGCCAGCTCTAACCATAACAGTTGCACGTAACATTAACCAAAAACCCTAGTCCTACCACATACCACGAAGGGCACCCAACGTCTGCACTAGGCTTTTTGGTGACCAACGTGCTTCAGTCATTGTTAACGACTCGTAAATGAGTACCCGGCTTTATGACATCGTAGTCCAAGGAATTAGCCCGTGCCGTTTGTGCCGTTGCCCGTGCCCCGGCGGCGCTCTGTCTGTCTAGACGAGCTATTTTTATCGTTAATCGATATAGTAACGTTCGCGGCACAACCCGCACCGCCTGGCACCCGTGGCATGCTGTAAAGCATGCTTTTCAGCTCTTTGGCGATACTGATAAAACACGACAGCGACAAGGCGACGAGAATAGAGTAGGTACTATCAAATTGATATTACGAAAGAAATCCAAATCGCGTGAGTCACTTCTTATACGTTTTGTTTTCGCGCTGATTCCTACTATGGCTAATGGTTAGATCTGTTTTTTTTTTAATAGCCTCTCTTGTGTCCCACTGCTGGCCAAAGGCCTCTCCTCTTCATCGCCGATCTTTCCTATGGCTCGCGTGTTTCTGCCATTCCCTTTGATAAGAATCCAGGGCGTGTATCTGAATTAACGTTCTTTAATGATATAGGACCCGCAACGATAGACTGCAGATGCTTTGCCAGCCTCGAGGGCTAAGAAAAACTACTCCAGAGCCCGTCGCATATCCAATCGAATTGAGCAAATCTTGGCTCCACGATCCTGATGCATTTAGCTGACAAAGCCTTCTTAACTTCATATTAAACACAAAATTACAGTAGAGCAGTAAAAAGATGACCCTATCGCGTGGAAATTGCAAATAATAACTTGTTAGGTGCACCTCTATGACTCTCAAGTATGTCAAGCGTGTGTTCATTCATTCATTCATTTATTTATTCATAAACAATACAATTATTGTGTTTGAATTACAATACATTAATAATTATTATATCAGAATCATTAAAATTAAGGAATTTCAAAAACAATCCAAATAGCAAAAAATACCATAAAATGCAAGAGACAGAACGACATAAATTAATTATTAAACAATGTCAAAAACAATAAGTCATTGAAATATATTATCTACTTTTTTAATTGTACCCTGGAAATATTTCATTATGTCTGAACGAATGTCAAGTCTCTAGCTCAAGTGGACATGGCTGTACGTTGCCAGATGAAGATGAACAGATGAAAGAAGATTAAGTCAATAGATTTATATGGAGAGTATGTATAGGTTGGCCTTTCCCGGCCTAGACGGACTTTCAGTGACCAAATTGCGGAAGTTTTGACGAAAGGTCGAGAGTACCCTAGACGAGCATGTAAATATAAAGAGATTGATGGACGCGGATGAAGCGTAAGAGGTCAATTGAAACAATACAGTCACTACCTACTCCTAGAGGAGAGAGGTGTGACGTTATGTATGTATGTATTTAAATATTCATAGATCACAAAACTTCATAATTTTACAACCTAATACAATAGCACAGAAAACGTTCCATTTATTTCTACCCCGTCGCAATCCCAACTTCGAAACTATGAAACAATGAAACAGAATTACCAACTTTCTTTCTAATGAGATACAATCTCAC
Organism: Pandemis heparana; assembly: GCA_963854515.1. Classification (NCBI taxonomy): domain Eukaryota; kingdom Metazoa; phylum Arthropoda; class Insecta; order Lepidoptera; family Tortricidae; genus Pandemis; species Pandemis heparana. The sequence goes on from OY978031.1 coordinate 8,396,526, forward strand.
TCGAGTGCCATCTCGAGTCTGGACTCGTTGCGAGTTTTATTCAAGTTGGCTGAGTTGCCATAAAAACTAAGTGTTAGCTTGGTATACTCTTATAATGGGTCTTTCCGCTGTTGTCGGTGCCTTGCGGTGTTCATGCCAACGATTATTGCTGTTTAATTCTCTGTTAAGTGTATCATATTCGTGTTAACTGTCAATGACTTCGGCAAAGGTTGAATACAAAGCGTGTCATATCATATTTGTTCGCTGAAAGCTTTCGGAGTTATCATTACAAAAATATATAAAAGAAGAAACTGACTGACTGACTGACTGACTGACATATCAGCGCACAGCCCAAACCGCTGGTTCTAGAGATTCCAAATTTGGCACGTAGGTTCCTTATAAGGTCTAGGGGTGCACTAAGAAAGGATTTTTCAAAATTCGACCCCTAAAGGGGTTAAATGGGGGTCCAAAGTTTGTATGGGGAAACAAGATTAGTTCGACTATTTTACTCGAAACTTCACAGGAGTATTCCTAACGATAAATGAGTAAACACCTGTTTCAGGTTTTTTGAAAATTCAACCCCTAAAAGGGGGATAGGGGTGACAAAATCTGAAAATCGACGTGGGTATTATTATTATTATATTATAGTGGGTAGTATTGTTTGTACGGTTTATCGGGTCGCTCATTACGAAAATAACAACACACATACCTACCTGACACACACACAAATTTCCACGGGAACGGGAAAAAACGGGATTTATTATATTCGATTCCGAGTGACCCTATCTCAGTTACTATACTTAATAAATATGGACTTCAAGTTTCGTACACAAGTAGATGATTACAAAACTAAGAAAATAATTACAGGATTTTTGGAAATTCTCACGGGTTAAGGAAAAAACGGGATTTATATATTCAGTTCAACGAAATCCTATGAACTATAATTACTAGACTCTTCAAATTTGGCATAGAAGTAGGTGATTATAATAGTAAAAAACAGTTTTAAGGATTTTCGAAAATTCCAACGGGGTAAGGAAAAAACGGGATTTATATTCAGTTCTACGGGATCGACTTTTCGTTTTAATGATCGTAGAAAACTGCAATTTGGCCTTCAGGTTCCTTGGGGAGTATAGGAGAGCACTACAAAAGGATTTCCCAAAATTTTGACGGACATTAACGGGAAAAAGCGGGATTTTTTGTTATACTGCAGGTCGTAGAAAGTTGAAATTTGGCATGTAGGTTGCTTGGGCAGTGTAAGGAAGCATTAAGAGACAATTTTTCGAAATTCCCACGGGAACGGGAAAAACGGGACTTTTCGTTTTACTGGTTGTAGAAAGCTGAAATTCGACATGTACTTAGATTGCTTGGGGAGTGTAGAGAAGCATCTAGAGAGGACTTTCCAAAATTCCCACGGGAACGGGAAATAACGGGATTTTTTGTTTTACTGGTCGTAGAAAGCTGAAATTTGGCATGTAGGTTGCTTGATGAGTGGCGGGAAGCACTAAGAGACAATTTCCTGAAATTCTCACGGGAACGGGAAAAACGGGACTTTTCGTTTTACTGGTTGTAGAAAGCTGAAATTCGACATGTAGGTTGCTTGGGGAGTGTAAAGAAGCATTAAGAGAGGACTTTCCAAAATTCTCACGGGAACGGGAGAAAACGGGATTTTTCGTTTTACTGGTCATAGAATGCTGAAACTTGGCATGTGAGTTGCTTGAAGAGTGTAGAGTAGAGAAGCTATAAGAGATAATTTTCCAAAATTGGAAAACGGGACTTTTGGTTTTACTGGTTGTAGAACGCTGAAATTCGGCATTTAGGTTTTTTGGAGAGTGTAGAGGAGCATTAGGTAAGAGAGGAATTTCCAAAATTCCCACGGGAACGGGAAAAACGGGATTTTTCGTTTTACTGGTCGTAGAAAGCTGAAATTTGGCAAGTGGGTTCCTTGGGGAGTGTAGGGAGCATTAAGAGAGCATTTCCCGAAATTCTTACGGGAACGGAAAAAAAACGGGATTGAGATACTCCTGGTACACGCGAGCGAAGCCGCGGGCAAAAGCTATTTGTCAATAAATGAGTCTACGCGGACGAAGTCGCGGGAAAAAGCTAGTTACAATAATATAAGAAAGAGTTGAATTTTGTTTCGTTGTACGACTATGCGGATGGGCAATTCCAATTTAAAGTTTTTTATACTTATTTATCAAAATGAAACCATCACCAGCAACTATTAAATGTTGGAAATAAAAATAGTGTCCTTTATTTATTCAATCGTTCGTCACAATCCTGTCAGTTTCTGTTGCTGTCACACATTAATTTAAATTGAATTCTCCGGAACTACTGAATCACTTTCAATCCTTCACTAACAAAAAGTTACACGACCCTCGATTAACTTAAAAAGGCTACTTTTTATCCCGGGAAAAATGTGGTACCTACCACATTATACTTCATTTAATTTAGAATGAGAAACCACAACTATATTGCGGCTCGTAAACTGTAATCTCTTTACGATTTGTACTAGAGTAACAATTGACAACAATTCAAATTTGCTAAGCTAGTAAAATGAATATACCGTTTGTAGATTTTACACTGCTGATTACAGTAAAAATATTTTTGATTTTCTTTATGCAGTATTTTTTTTTTTATTCAGGAAACACAGTAAAAAAAGTTGGATTGCGAATGTTAGGGATATACTCATAGTGCCGTTAGTCCATTTATTACCGTAGGAATTAAAAAAAATATAGAACTGTCATGGTGTCAATGTCATGTTCATTTTTTATCAGTCCGACGGATTAGGTACTTGATTCTAACGACACGTTTTCAATTCTCTTAAATCTCGTTAATATTTAATTATTGGTTTGATAGACGCTTTAATAACATGAAAGTGGTTGACTGATTAGTGATAGCGGATAGCCGCAATCTGCCCAAAGTCGACGAATTTATCTTGTGTTGTGTATCTTGTGTTCATGTGCTTATAGTGCTTATTTTTTTCCATTAACGCCGTGTTTCCGCAACTTGGGACGGTACAAATTATTAAAGGAAAGGAAATAAACTCAAAGCATGCACAGTATTGCAAAGCAGCAAACGCAAAATAACAAATTCGTGAACGAACGACAATGAATGGTTGATAAACAAAGCAAGTGACATGACATGACAGTTCTGTTTGAAAGTTACTTTTTTAATTTTATATAATGCTAAGGTTACGACATCAGTATCCCTATCTTTGTATATACGGTCTTTTTAATGACCATTTCTTTAATAAATTATTAACGACGAATTTAAGTAAAACAAAGGAAAACCGAGAAACACGGGTAGTCTAATTTTTAACCAGCTATTATAAACGCGAAAAAAACTTAAATACTTTTTTTTTGAAATGTTGTCAATTAACGACACGCAAATAAAGTGACATTAAAACAATTTTATTTTGCGGCCCCCAGACAATTGTACTGCACTATTTGCTAGGTAAGAAATAGTTGACCAGACGCAATATAATGTTATCGTGGTTTCTCATTCTAAATTAAGTGAAATAGGTCAAAGCGTCAAGTTAATCTCAGGCTTTGCGCGCTTATATACTAAAGACCTTGTGTTTTTTTGTTGTTTCTTTTCTTATAATTGTGTGTGTGCTCTTATATTTGTGTGTCTTGCAAAATGAATAAATGTCTTCTTTCTTTCTTTCTCCTTTCTTTAAAGCGGGGCTTCACCACGTCATAAACCAGTTCATTTTCCTCGATGTTTCAATATTCACTTGAGTGAAATAAAATGTTGCTATGAGCAATTTTCTTAGCAACTCTAAAGCACATTATTACACGTTAGTTACTCGCATCGCGCCCGATACATCAAGCTGAGACTTCATACCTAACGCCCGGCAACTTAAAAATAACTCCAAGACGATAGATCGCCGCTAGTGGCGCCGGAGTTGACAGGAGAAAAATCCTACTAATATTATAAATGCGAAAGTTTGTGACGACGTGAGTGACTCGAGTGTGTATGTTTGTTCCTTCTTCACGCTAAAACAACTGGACGGATTTGGATAAAATATGGAACGGAGATAAATAATACCCCAGATTTTAATCTGGCTACTTTTTATCCCAGAAAATTGCATAGTTCCCGCGGGATAGTGATAAACATGTTAAAGGTCGTAGCCGCCTAGAGTCGCAACGTAAAAATATTGCAGAATATACTGTCAACATCAGTTCTGAGTATAATTCTACGCGGACGAAGTCGCAGGCTGAAGCTAGTGTCTAATAATATTTTCTTAATGCACTTCATCAAGCTTCGTGCTCCGACTGTTGCAGGGTTTCGGTGAGTTGCACTTCCTTTGGCACAGTTTTTATTAGTAGGTATTCAAATTACTGTACATAAACGTACAAACTCCTTTGTTCTGATTGACTAATAATCAAAATTACCAAACCACCTTTTTCATACCTTCCTATTAAAACTTGCTTTTGTTAAGGAATAAATTTTCTTGTACAACAGTTGTAATTGTAACTTTTTATACTTAAATAAGTGAGTCGTACATAATAGAACCAGTAGCAAAGTTTGAATATTTGGGCAGTATAATCACCAATGACTCCAGATGTACTGCCGATATAAAACAAAGAATAGCGATGGCTAAAAGAGCTTTCAATAACAAGAAGCATCTACTTAAGGCTAAAATTTCCACAAAAGCTAAGAAACGCCTAATAAAAGTGTACATCTGGAGCATTGCTTTATATGGAAGTGAGACGTGGACCATGACTCAACGTGATAGAGAGAGGTTGGAGGCCTTTGAGATGTGGTGTTGGAGGAGAATGGAAAGGATTAGCTGGACGGAGAGGAAAACCAACGAAGAGGTGCTTAACATAGTCGGAGAAAAGAGAAGGTTACTGGAGACTATAAGTACCAGAAGAGGGAACATGATAGGACACCTGATGCGGCGCGACGAATTCTTTCTAAACCTGCTGGAAAGAAAAGTGGAAGGGAGACGAGGCAGAGGAAGGCCAAGATTAACGTATTTTGACCAGGTGAAGGAGAGAGTGGGTGTCGCGTCGTATCGGGAGGTCAAGAGGCTGGCTGAGGACCGAGCGGAGTGGCGACTACTCCACCGACAAGAGCCTGGCTCTTAAATGCAAGAAGAAGAAGAAGTGAGTCGACTAAACACAAGGATTTACTGTTGATGGAATAATAATACAATATTATTTTGTAAATTAAATGATATTTCATGTTTATTTCGCGTCTCCATCTTATTTACGCCCCACAGCAGCAGCTGTAAACAGACCTCTCAAAACGGAGCTTGGCCCGGTAATCCCTCGTGGGTGTGCTCTGTACAATGGAAATTGGTAGACGTCATTAAATTGTTTCGGTGTATAATTAGTTTTAAAAGAACATTATAAAGATAACTACAACTACCATTATCAAACTCCAACGCAAACCGACTAAAAAAAAATTGTAACCAAATTTAACAAAGAACCATCACAGTTTAACTAATCCCTATCCCTACTAATATCTAACTAATATTATAAACGCGAAAGTATGGATGGATGGATGGATGGATGTTTGTTTGTTACTCAATCACGCCAGAACGGCCCAACGGATCTGGATGAAATTCGGCACATAGATAGAGAAAAGTCTGGAATAGCACATAGGCTACTTTTTATCCCGGAAAATTGCGTAGTTCCCGCGGGATAGCGATAAACGAATTCTTTGCAGACGAAGTCGCTGACAACAGCTAGTTAGGTATAAATGCGAAAGTAACTCTGTCTGTCGGTCTGTCTGTCTGTCTGTTAGTCTGTTACCTCTTCACGCCTAAACCGTTGGACCGATTTAGTTGAAATTTGGTATACAGATAGTGTGAGTCCCGGGGAAGGACATGGGATACTTTTTATCCCGGAAAATTGCATAGTTCCCGCGGGATAGCGATAAGCGACTTCTGCGCAGACGGAGTCGCGGGCGATAGCTAGTTTAATATAAAGATCCAATCTGAATAGGGTCATTTCTAAGAGCTACGAATCCACAGACATACACCGATGATATGCGACACTAAAGTGTCGGAGATAAAAAGATAACTTTAAAACGGGGTAACCTCCCGTTTAATTGTAGCCTCAAGTAAAGCGAATATGTCGCGTATGACGGATTGCTCTTGAAGTCAAGTTAAAAAGCAATTTAGCGTCAAGCCGCGCCACAAGTTTAGATAATCTTTAAACTAGAGACCAGATGCTTGCTTAAGGCGAGACGTAGACAAATATTGGTGTTACGGACTTTAGAATTTTAATTTAATAGAGACGGAATTTTTCGAGGCCGTGGTAGCCTAGTGGTTTGACCTGTGGCCTCTCAAGCAAAGGGTCCCGGGCTCGCATCGCTGAGTTGTTCGGAATTTATGTGCGAAATAACATTTGAAATTTACCATGAGCTTTTCGGCGGAGGAAAACATCGTGAGGTCGTGAGGAAACCGGAGCAATCCCAATAAGGCTTAGTTACCCTTCTGGGTTGGAAGGTCTGATGGCAGTCGCTTCTGTAAAAACTAGTGCCTACGCCAAATCTTGGGATTAGGTTGTCAAAGCGGACCCCATCAGGCTTACTGAGCCGTGGAAAATGCCGGGAAAGACGGAATTTTTCAAGTAAATCTGAGACCCTATACAATTGCCTATACGCTACGAGTGAGAGTAAGACAGAATTTCACTCATATTAAATGAGCACCACTAGTTATGGACACCCGCGATACCAGAGGATTGCAGCTGCGTTGCCGGGCTAGAGGACTAAGAAGTACTCTCCACGCCGGACCACAGAAGCGCAAGCACTGCTGCTAGGCGGCAGGATTAGCGAGTAAGACGACGGTAGCGATACGGACGGACCTCGCACGAGGTCCTACTTGTGAACTGTAGCTACTTACTGTACTTAGTTTAGTTACTGCGGCTCTACGTTCTGTAGCATAGCACTAGATCGAAACAACAAAAAAAAAAAAAAAAAAAATTGGTTGCCTGTAAAGTCGGTATACGGGCGAAAGTTTTACGTGACAACGACTTTGAGTGGTAAAATAATTTTAATGTGAATATTCATTCGTATAGTAGGAAGAAGGATGAAATAATAGTAACAATTTAAAACATTTATTTATACAAAGAATTATATTTAACACTAACTGTGCTCGAGTGGAAGGGACGCGTGCCTTTCACTTTTTATGTCTGTCTCTCTCGCTCTTAGGCGGGCTAACCATGCCCGAGTGGAAGGGACGCGTGCCTCTCACTCGCTCTCATTGTGAGCGCATAACGTGAGCGGAGCGTAACGCAGTTTCTTGAAGTGTCACCCGGCAAACCAATTTATAAGACGTTGTCACGTCAAAAACACACCGGGTAGCAGCACTCTGGGAGTGCCGGCAGAAGTGAAAACTACACACACGCACACTTAAACTGCGGTCACCTGAGAGAACACAATGATAATCCACACCTTATACCACTAGGCCAAACGCACATAGGTTAAAACGACGAAATCAACTTACTTACACTTCAAATATCGAATACGACTCTAGCTTCATTCGTATTACAAAATAAGCTCTTAGAGGATCCTGTTATTCTGGTACTTAAACTCTCCCTCCGTCTTGCGCCTGACGCGAGTTTAACATTTTTTTATTTTCACCCATCCCAGAAAGCGCTCAACGCCGCTAAAGAAGTTTCACTTCAAAAACTAAAACAGACCACAAAGGGCCCTTTTACCTCTTATTTTAAAACTACTAGAATCAACTGGCTGAGACATAAACAAACGCATACAACAACCGCATGCATACAAACTTTGCGCTCCTAACTTCCCGTTATAACATCGGAAACTAGCCAATAGCTGGTAACCTGCGACTAGTTGCAAAGGAAGCGTCGGAGTTGCAAACTCCATTGGTCAGCTTTGCACGCAAAGTGTGTCCAATCCACAGACAAATTAACTGATAGAGTAGAAATTTAAGTAGAGTTGGAGTAGACAGACACAGTAACTAGCATAGAAAAAAAAGCGAAGGATAGCACTCCGGGAGTGCCGGTAGAAGTGAAAACAGCAGCTTAGATTAGATTTAAGAAATAAATTATTCTTATTCTTATATTAATACAATTTTCCGGGATAAAAAGTAGCCTATGTGCTATTGCAGACTTTTCTCTATCTATGTGCCGAATTTCATCCAGATCCGTTGGGCCGTTCTGGCGTGATTGAGTAACAAACAAACATCCATCCATCCATCCATCCATCCATCCATCCATCCATCCATCCATCCATCCATCCATCCATCCATCTATCCATCCATCCATACTTTCGCATTTATAATATTAGTTAGATTGTAACCTCCATGATGCTCAATCACGCGTACCGTGCTGGCAGGTTACAAAAAAAAAACGTACCTTTTATCTATATTGACAGACCTCTAACAATGTGCTGATGCCCTAGTATTTTTGCTCCAAGACTCAACAAAAGAACACTTCAAAAATCGAACGCGATTCATTCGTATTTCAAAATAAACTCTTAGAGGATCCTGATACTTGAACTCTACCTCCGTCTTACGTCTGTCGCGAAATTATCATTTTTCACTCATCCCAAAAAGCGCTCAGCGCCGCTAAAGTTTTCACTTCAAAATATGTTTAGTTGGTTTGGTCACGAAGAGAGGATGGAGAAGGTAAACTAAATAGATTTATATGGCGAGTGTAAATTGGTGCGTTGGGAAGGAAAGACCTTGATATTGGGGATGTTTTGACAAAAGGTCAGGTCAAGACTAAACCGACGAGCATGTATGGCCGACATAGAAAAGGTATACGTAAGGATCGTAGCAACAAAGTAGTCTCTGCCTACCCCTATGGAAAAGAGGCTTGACGGTATGTATGTAGAAATTTCCTGCATTTTTTATAAAAAAAATCGAAGGTTAAGCAGGTCACTAGATTTAATGATGAATAGTTGATTAATTGTCGCATGGCAAAATGAATAAAACTCACTTGTCTTATTTTTTATAAAACAAAGTAAATATTTAGATATTTTTTTTTATAACTTAAAAATGGCTTTGTTCCATGCAGGAAATAAAGGAAACAGCAAAAAATTTGTACCATTATGGTCTAAGTTCTATCCGTACTAAATGTACCTATTGTAGAATCGGATAGCCCGTATTACCACTCTATTGAGTCGTTCCTCGATGGTCCAGTTAAACGCATAATGTTTAACTTCTGAAAGCAACGAGGCTAACTCGCATGGACATACCTAATGTATTCATACTTTATTTTTTGCACCTTTTCACAAATAGAGTAAATGGCATGACTCCTTGCGCAGGCACATACACACGTTCAGTTATGCCTGGACAAATGAACTGCGCACTTGCGCAGGCATAGTGAAACAACAAGACAAACCCGAGTGCCTAATTGCATTCTAAGTTCTAAGGTCTTTTCATTCTAACCTCAATGTACATTTTTTTAAAAGAAAAAGGCGTATTATGTTATCAAATGAACCTGAGGCAATATTTTGTACATAATTTTGCTGATATTTTATCTCTAGTTCCTTTATTTACGATGAAATAGTTAAAAAATAACAAAAATGAGTCGTTTTGAGGTTCGAATTTTGTTTACCAAATTGGACAGGTAAGAATGAAAAGACCTTAAGGCGCTGTCAACAGCAAATGACCTTGAGCAGCGCCACTCTTCACACATACGGTTCGCGTGCCTGTGAGTAAAAGAGAAGAAACTATTCCGGCAGCTTGGCGCGCGTCTAAAATCTTGCAAATAAGACACAAATAAGAAGAAATAAAAAAAAGTATGGATTATTTGTGAAATATGACTCGTTAGCCGTGTAGGTATGAATATGTTGACTTCATGTTTTTAATTGCAGACCCATACGTCGAAAAAATAAAGACGTAGAACCGTTTAATGATGATTTTAAGAGCAATTTTTCAATTATTTTCTATCGAGCCGATTTTGTTCAATTATGTATCGAGTCCGTCTAGCGTGTTTGAAATATGATGAAAATTAACATTATATTTTTTTTGTATTTTTTTTGTTTGTAGTTTTTCTTAAAAAAGTGCTTAAATAACATCAATTTCAACAAAATTAGGTGTTGTCAGCCTCTTAAGTGATCACGGACTGTAAGTGCTATGGAAGTATCTCCTCTCGATCCATGAAAATAATATCAAGCATCTCTTCTTTGACATCTGTTCAAAAGATAAAAACTCATAAAAACACAAGTCCAGGACTCATGTTTTAATCAAAACCCGGAAGACGGATATCGAACGCGAAATTAATTTCCTTTTTTGTCAAGTACCCTGTATGTCTTTCGAGTCAACTTTTAATTGGTAGGTAGGTACACATCAAACGGCGGTCGACTTTTTTCATTTATTCCCATAGCATTATTTATTTATTTACATGTCTCTCCCGAACTGTGGATTGCGAGTGGTTTCGGTAAAACGTAAGTACGTATCTTGTCAGGCCTTATACTCTGAAATTCGATTTTCGAAGTTCGTTTCGTGCCGTTCCGTTCTCACTAATAGTTATTAATTGGAGAGTGAGAGGGACGGCGTGATACGAACTTCGAAAATCGAGTTTCGGAGTAGCCCCCCAGGATTATTATAAAAATCTGCGCTGGAAGAGAAGCAGCTAGAACCTTCTATTTTCGAAGTGAATACTTCTTTAGCGGCGTTGAACACTTTTTGGGATGGCTAAAAAAATTTAAACTCGCGTCAGGCGTAAGACGGAGGTCGAGTTTAAGTACCGGGATATCAGAATCCTCTAAGAGCTTATTTTGATATACGAATGAAGCTAGAGTCGCGTTCGATTTTTGAAGCGTACGTTGAATTCGTCGCATTTACGTAAGCGCATTTGGCCTAGTGGCATAAGGTGTGAAATAACAGTGCGTTCCCTCAGGTGACCGCAGTTGGACCGCAGTTCAAATCACACGTGGAAAAAGATTATTTCTTTTTTTTTCTTTTTGCGCGAGTGTGCGTGTGTGTAGTTTTCACTTTTGCCAGCAACCCGGTGTATTTTCTTTGGCTCTCAGACCAGCACAGAAGATTTCTGTTTCAGTTTAGTGCATTAATAGTGTAGCGACTTAAAACAAAGAAGGGAACAACAACGATTTCGACTTCACCGGTCCTCGTTCTAATTTAAATTGCCGTCTTGACGTAAGTAGCTTGGGATCTTAGGCACTTGTCCCACCGCCGTCGAGTAGCGAGAAGCGAGCGTTTTTTAGTATGGAAATTTTGTCGCTTTTGTCGCCGGGCGATAAAAGTTCCATACTAAAAACCACTCGCTTCTCGCTACTCGTCGGCGATGGGACAAGTGCCTTATGCCCCGGGCGGGATGCAAAGCGCATTATTTGCAATGCAAGCTTGCACCTGCAACTATTCAGTAACGCGAAGAGCTCTCTAGTCTTCCGAAGGAATAAATTATATCGTTTGTTGAATATTTGCAGTGTGTTTTAAGTACACAAATTGAAATAATGCGTTGGAGATTTAGTTGATTCGTGTTAAGAAGAACGAACTGGTCACCATATTTCAGTATCCATAGAAATATATAGGTCATTTGGAAAATTGGGTGGTCTATTATCTACCATGTGTTGTAATTCATTCTATGTTTTTTTTAAATTAACAAAGATAGAGTGATGGTGGGATCCGCGCTAATCCTGTCGCTAAATAAAGCTTGGCCTGTTGTGTTCCGGGGCGGAGAGTAAGACACAATCAGTCTAAAATTGATAACGCATCGGCAATTCCTCTTACGTTGAGGATGGGCAATGTGATAACAAACCATCAGATAAGAGGAAAAGTATCACCATTAAGAGCTTTTTGAATTGCAAATTTTCAACACAACAGTTTTCTTCTCTTTGATGTAGAACTGTACCATATAAACAGAATCAGAATGAAACGCGGGCACCATTACAAAATAAAATATAAACGAAATGAGGAAGTTACTGTAAGTTATACCCAACATACAGTAATTACGTGCGCAGCGGGTCCACTAATACATACAGGAACGCTCGGAACGGCCGAGCTCCATTACTGAGCCATACAAAATTCACAAGGGCCGAGCGGAAAAATTGTATGGCGAGTCCGAAAAATTTCGACCGGCACGGTATCCCGCCTTCGCGCTTTGCATTTTTAATGTGCGAACACATGAAACTGTAGCCATTTTTCGGGAGACGATTCACTTGGAGTAATAAAGTGATTATAAATAAAAAACGGGCGTTATTAACGAATAATAAAACAGGACTAATTTATACAAAGAATTTTAACTAAACAGATTTTCACTGTAAGTTTATCTTAATTGACTCAAGCATATATTAGAGAGGGCAATCGTCACTGATCACGTATTTTTTTTAAAATTTGTCATTCTGTGATATATTCCTTATACCCAATAATCCAAGACGTTAACATTTATACATAACTACCTAATACTATTTATACTTATTTCTCCGACTTATTGGTTGTCTGGAAGAGATCGCTTCTAAGCGATAAGACCGCCTATTGTATACTTTGTTCTTTGTTTCTGTATTGTTTTGTACTGATTTGTGGTGTTCAATAAAGAGCATTTGTATTGTATTGCATTGTATTGTAAGTATACACTCTATATGGTGTGGCATATGTTATAGATAATTGCATACAATTTTATTACCACTTTACCACTTACAAAAAAACCGGCCAAGTGCGAGTCGGACTCGCGCACTGAGGGTTTCGTACAAATTCGCCGTTCGCCAAGTTATTATAAAATCCAGTCTTAGCAGAGCCCTGCTCTTAAGCAAAATGTTGGCAGTGTGAGGTCATTAAAAAAAAACTACTAACTAGATCTCGTTCAAACCAATTTTGGGTGGAAGTTTGCATGGTAATGTACATTATATATTTTTTTTAGTTTTATCATTCTCTTATTTTAAAAGTTACAGGGGGGGGGGACATACATTTTACCACTTTGGAAGTGTCTCTCGCGCAAACTATTCAGTTTAGGAAAAAAATATATTAGAAATCTCAACATCATTTTTGAAGACCTATCCGTAGATACGAGTACCTACCACACACGTATGGGTTTGATGAATTTTTTTTTTTAAGTTTCAGTTCTAAGTATGGGGAACCCCAAAATTATTTGTTTTTTTTTTCTATTTTTGTATAAAAATCTTAATGCGGTTCACAAAATACATCTACTTACAAAATTTCAATAGCTCTTATAGTTTCGGAAAAAAGTGGCTGTGACATACGGACGGACAGACAGACAGACGTGACAAATCTATAAGGGTTCCGTTTTTGCCATTTGGCTACGGAACCCTAATAAAAACGGCAACAACCGTCGTTGACAATTTGATAACGACACGGGCGTTTATTTCGTCAGTGCGTCCGCGCCGCGGCGAGCTGCCACGGAGGCTTGAGCGGAAGCGTTTAGTTGCGTAGTGCGCTTTTCAAGCTAAGCTGCGGAGGCCCATTTGCCGGGCCAGGCCTATTCGGGGCTAATGGCAACATCCGGCTCTTACAACATTAATACAGCCTTTGAGATGCCGAGCATACATTATACATGATCGCCATAACCGACACAATTTGAAATATTGTGAAATATGTGCTAATAATGATGCTTTTATATATTCAGCGGCAAAAAATATGACATGTATGTAATACAGGAAAATTTGTTGAAAATTAACTGGCAAAAAACACTTGCTCCTCTTCCCGCGAAGATCTTAGGAATCATGTTACAGGCTAGCAACCCATCACTATTTTGATTCTCCTCTCCACCTATACGACCGCAACTATGCTAAACGTAGCCCTTAGGTCTTGTAACTTTAGGCTCCGTCTACTCCGCAAAGGATAAAGACGTGATTTTTTACGAATGTATGTAATCAAGTCCAAAATGGCCGCCGCGTTAGCCAAGCGTACGCTTTCACGAAGCTGAAAAAGCCACTCAATTTTCGGACGCGCAAAAACAACACCTGATATTTCCAACATTTTAATGTTGTTGCCATGAAAAGCTTTACCGAAGCTCGCAGAGCGCGCTTTCAGTACCCCGCGAGCGAAGCGAGACGTGCCAAAGCTGCATATACTCGTAAGCTGCCCTGGACCAACGGTCACTTGAACAAACATTTCACTTGCACGCGCCTGTAAGTTTCCAATAAAAGCTCGCTAACATAACACATGACATATCTTAATGTACTTATGTATAAAAAGAATACACAGATTAAGACTAAAACGTTACTTACATCTGGTCAACCCTTAACAGGCGATTGAGTAACGAATAAAAGAAAATACAAACCTTCACTTTACGTTAGTTAATTTAATAGATAAATCCGCAGGGATAAGCTAGTTACTTGTAAATTCACCAACCTACTCTACCCCGTTCCCTATATCGGGGACCCTATATCTAGAACCTTACTAACGGCCATCGGTTCTACGAGCAATGTCTGCCTACTGCCACTGAATGTGTACAATTTTATTCTCTTTTAAGACACACAAATAGACAATTGTACAAAAAAGAAACATAAAACACAGACATGAAAACAGATCATCAATGTATAACGGTAAGATAATCTGATATACAGATTATCTTACGCTCATTACACAGACTACAGTCTCATTGCCGTTTTATAATTAATTAAATAACAAATTGCAGCCTTGCTTCCGCGTAAGTTTCCCCATTCTGCTTCGCTTCCTTTTCTCCCACAATGCAAGGGCATAAAATAAACATGCAATAAAGCGGGCCGCAGTAAATCCCCTGCCCTTACCCTCGAGAGGGCAGCAATCCGGGCCAGCTAGATTTCCCACGTAATTGTATTCAGGTTAATGCTTTTATGTATTAAATTTTGCTACGCCTTCACCTGGCGACTTCGTTTGCTCTTATTGCTAAACGAGCTGGGGTCTTACGTCCTATTTCCGATTCCGACTCAGTTTCAGGTTTTAGCTGCCACTTTTAGTATGAATCTGACAGCGAGCGAACCTAAACTGAATCGCATTAAGACGTCATTAAGGCCCCTGATCGTAGACTTTTGAATGTGGCGATTAGCGTTGCAGGATTCCACTAAATTCCCTTGAGTTTACGAAAATTGCGCGGAAATCGAAAAAAATTGCATAGTGGTTTTTATTTCTTTCAAAAATTGCATGCCTAATGGCATGACTATAAACTTAGCGGTTAGCTTTGGGATTTTCCCAATCCCGCGAGAAAATCAGAATAAAACAGACATAAAATACATTATAATACTAAATAGGTATAGGTAGTCCAATTCCCCGACGATACGCAATTTCTCTCATGACATTGCTACGACGTCAAAAATTCTAGCAGCTACGCACAGCAAAACAAAGAATTAATTTGAAAATTCATCTGGGCTGAAATAAAGTGTTTTTATAAACAACTAGCGACCCGCCCCGGCTTCGCACGGTACATTAATGTATTATAAACCTTCCTCTTGATAGATTCTATCTATTAAAAAAAACCGCATCAAAATCCGTTGCGTAGTTTTAGAGGGACAGACAGCGGAATGAGACTTTGTTGCACAAAAGAGACCAAGAGGCAGGCCTAAAAAGCGTTGGAGTGACTGTGTGGAAGAAGATCTCAGGAAGATGGGAAGGTTTACCAGCTGGAAGAAGGTTGCCAGGCACCGTGACAACTGGAGGAAAATTGTGGCGGAGGCCAAGACCCACAGAGGGTTGTAGGGCCAGCGGAAGTAAGTAATTGTATACTATGTAGTCATAAGTAATGTCTAACGAAAATTTAAATAATATAACACGCAATTAGTCCACTACGCAGTATGTGCTACATGCATTTCATCCAACGCGCCATTAGTCCAATAACGTGCTAAGGCACCAGGTAAGCATCTTGTATCGTATTGGGAGCGAATCTCGGTTAAATAATTAATGGGCACAGTTCAGGCTACAAGATTGTGCGGGAATAATGCACACGGTGGGACCGGGAGTCTACTCCCGCTTGTTGGCGCTAAATAAGCGATACGATTATGCATAATCTCACCAGGTGTGTAACACAAGCCAATAGTTATTTTCGTAATTAGGGTAGGGCCACTTGCACAGACCTGGGTTAGCGACTTAACCCCGTGTTAGACGCTAACCCGGGGCTAAGTAGTGTCAAAATGTATGGAACTGTCAAACCTAACCCCGAGTTAGCGATTTAATTTTTTTACTCTGGACTGTGCAAGTGGGCGTTAATAGTTGTTGTGCCTCTGATCCGAAAAAAGACAGAATTTAGAATTATCCTATAATGTTTTATCAGGCCGTAAATGTTTCTCATCGTAATATTTGCTGATATAAATTTGTATATCAGAAATGATAAACATTTGTGAACCCTTTATAAAAAAACCCGAAAAACATTTTCCTTGTATGTTCACTCAGACTTTTATCAACCATTTGCTGACATAAAACTGCCGGATCAATTTCAAAACACAGTCACCACAGTATAGATAAATAATTGCCTATTTTGTTTATTTTGAGACATCGCTTCGCATCGGTTTTGCCGGCCCACTTTCGACCTGCTAATGTTTCGAAGTCGGGGTGTGTCCAACACGTTTCGGACCAACCCGTGGTCCTTTATCAAGACGTGTTCGCGATACATTCAACAACGCCTGATCGTACGTTCAATTATCCTACTAATATTATAAATGCGAAAGTTTGTGACGATTTGAGTGAGTGTGTATGTTTGTACCTTCTTCACGCTGAAGCGACTGGACGGATTTGCTTCAAATTTGGAACAAAGATAGCTGGTACCCTAGATTAAAACATAAGCTACTTTTTATCCCGGAAAATTGTATAGTTCCCGCGGTATAGCGACAAACACGTCAATTGTTAATCCTACGCGGACGCAGTCGCGGGCAGGAGTCATAATAAATAAAATGTTAACAAAACTTTAAAAAGTACTCGAACGGAGCAATACCAAATCGATACTAAATATGGGGCTTCACAATCCCAATCAACAACTTGAACAAAGAAAATACCTATTCCACCTCCTCCGAACGCGGAGCACTCTTCAAAACAAAACACCGGCCAAGTGCGAGTCGGACACACGCAACAAGAGTTCCGTACCACATCAGCAAGTGAATACAAAATCCATTGTCAGCAGACCCCTTCTCCTTAGCAAAATGTAGACAGTATCAGATCATTTTAGTTACACACATAAACAAAGAGACATATAAATGGATTTTAGATTTATTTCAATAGTTGTATCTTAATACCACATTCAAATTTCTAGGACAACTGGAAGTATTTTTTGGATGCACGGCAATTTGTATGGAAACCACTTTTCTAATAAATAAAATAATAAAAATAAAAATAATTTATTTTCGGACATCTCAGTTCCATAGATTGTTAATTGTTAGTTACAGGAATACTTATAAACTATATTAGTACCATTGCTACAATTAATACCGCCACGCCTCTTTCCCACAGGGGTAGGCAGAGACTATTTTGTTCCACTTGTTACGAAATGCAAATGTGGGAAAGAGGCGTGACGGTATGTATGTATGTATGTATGTATGGTACAATTAATTAGTTATTTCGTAGGACATGCAGGTCGGCAGATAATATCCGAATCCCACCACCTCTCTGCTATCATTTTCTAATGGCTGTGTCCTTTAATTGAGTTGATATAGACTGTTAATTTTTTCACAGCTTCAATGGGCCGCCTGATCTAAGTATTTGGTATTAATTTCAACTTACCTCGACGCATTCCTGAGAAAAAGAATATACAGGTTCCATTTTGTCCTGGGGCACGGAACCCTAAAAACTGACCCAAACCTTGTTAAATAAAGCAGCGCACGGGCCCAAACGAAACCGCGTAACTTCGTTAAATAAACGAGCCCCCCCCTTCCCCCTTCGCGTACCCCCAACAACCACAAGGGCAGTATGAATTTTTAACGACGGATGCGTTCAGGTGTACGAGTACGTAGCTGTTGTAGGCTGGTTTCACGAGTTGCTGAATTTTTCAAGGCCCGCGAACAAGTTGCTTGTACAAGAATCTTCGATAACGTGTTTCCGTACAGTCAAGGAATTTAATTCCTTTAGGGTTCGACCAAACCGCCGCGTATACGTGACGTATAGTGACGCGTATAGTGACGTGTCGTATGCGTCACGTTTTCTCACCATTCCTTCATACATTTTGTTGCGATTCCGTAACGTCACCGTTTTTTAAGCGGCGGTCTGGTCGCACCTTTAATACCTTTAAACGAAATTTTATAGGAACTTTGTATGTAATACGAGTAAGTAGGAGGGCTTACCAAGAATTTGGTCAATACCAATGTATTATCGGGATGTTGACTTACCTGAAAAAAATAAGAAGAAAACATTACAACTCCAAGAATTTCCCAGGCTCACTAAATAGGTACTCTGTTTTAAGCTATTATAACACAAAGTACACAATATTTCATTTCACCAATGCGTCTCCTTTACGGCAGGTTTTTTTTCTATAAAATTGTGTGTACATGCTCTTATATTTGTGTGTCTTGCAAAATGAATAAATGTCTTCTTTCTTTCTTCTTTCTTTCTTTCTTCTAGATTAAGTCAGGGCTTCCCAAACTTACGCCCTTTTGGGACTTTACCATTTTTTGCACCGCCCAGCGCCCAAGAATACTAAGATTGAAATCAAATAATAAAAATAATAATAACCATAACTTTGTTGGGCATAAAAGCCTCATGAGCACGCCAAATAATGCGGTCCCATGCCATTCACATCTTCGCGAACAATCAAGATTTGGCAAAAAAAAACTTAACCAATTAATCCTACTATTATAAATGCGAAAGTTTGTGAGGATGTGACGATGTGTGTGTGTGAGTGAGTGAGTGTGTATGTTTGTTCCTTCTTCACGCTGAAACGACTGGATGGATTTGGATCAAATTTGGAACGGAGATAGCTGGTACCCTAGATTAAAACATAGGCTACTTTTTATCCCGGAAAATTGCATAGTTCCCGCGGGATAGCGATAGACATGTCAATTGCTACTTCTACGCGGACGAAGTCGCGGGCATAAGCTAGTTTGAAATAAGTTTCTCTAAAAAATACAGGTATTTTTAGCTGACAGAACTAGCGTCAATCCATCTTTAAAGTACCTATACCAAATTTCAAATCAATCCGACCACTAAAAGTCAATCAAAGACTTGCAGAATCCGACCCACACAAACACATGCGGCATGTTAAACAAAAACTTTTAAAAAATCCTATAAAAATCAATATATACAATATGCATGGGAACAATCAACACAATAAGTGACTGTTAACTTTAACAACAACGAAACAAAATGAATGGGGTGCAATTCGCAGAATAGCCGTTAAATATAGGTATACAACAGACTGTGCGTTGCGTTCCACGCAGGGCTAGGGTTGGCAAAGATAATACCTATTTCACCATCTCGACAACTAATAGTTGGTGACCACTGACCAGTGACAATTCAAAATGCAATGCGTAATCGATATAAATAAAAAAAAAAAAAAAAAAACATTTATTTCAGGACCAAAATTCCATAGAATTGAATAGTTTAGTTACATCTTACAAAACTACGTTAGTACAATTACAAATAGAAAATTTTAAAAATCAAATAGTCATCAAAAATTAAACAATAATAATAATAATAAAATAGACATGTCACCACTTTCATTTAATAATTCCTATCAGTATCCCATCCCAATGATATGAAGCCAACCAGCGGCGTACAGATTCTTGCCGAGGTATGGTCAAGAGCTGCGGTTCGTTTTTGGATCCGTCCGGGGAAAGAGCAGTACTTGGTCCGGTGCACCTTGGGCGTCGGTTAATGATTTCCTGGCGGTTTCCGAAAATTATCATTGTCCGTTGACTAAGAGCCCGACAGGGGAGAGGGGGGTTTTCGAATAGTACATTTATTACTTCGATATTGGCGAAATTATCGCATCGACCGATGGGTCCATATTAATAAAAGAAATAGAAGAAGAAGATTCTTGCCGAGTTTGCAATGTTAAAATAATTGTCACTTGTCGGCGAGTATTGTCGCGTTGGTAAAGTAGGAACAAGGCCCCTATTTGTATTTTTTGCTCGTGAGTAGGTATACTAAGGTCTTTTCATTCTTAACTGTCCTATTTGGTAAACAAGATTCTAACCTCAAAACGTCTCATTTTTGTTATTTTTTAACTATTTCATCGTAAATAAAGGAACTGGAGATAAAATATCAACAAAATTATGTACAAAATATTGCCTCAGGTTTATTTGATCACATAATACACCTTATTCTTTAGAAAAATTTGCACATTGAGGTTAGAATTTTGTTTACCAAATAGGACAGGTAAGAATGAACACTTTATACAGTCAAGCAATTGCAACGGGTCGCTTTTCACACAACTTTGTATGGGTTATTACCAGTCATTATTGCTAGTCAGTGTATAAAGCACTTTCTCCATTTAACAATAGGTTATTTCATGTCCCGAGAAAAAGCAAAGTTTGCTCGGAAAACAAAGTTGCGCGCAGCAGTGAGCAATAGTTACTTCCACAGATTTGTGCGGGTTTTAAGTACGGCATCCCTAGTTGAACGGGTTTGCTTACGGGGATGGATGGCCGCCATTTTAATTTTTTATTCATAGGGCAGCACCTGTCGGTCGTTTGCGAGGCATTGGAGCGGGCTATAAATAAAATAGTTTTCCGGTTCGACGTATTTAGGTAATAAATAGTCGAACGTGAAGTCCCTTCCATGCTGTAGGCTTATTGTCTAACTCGCTCGCAATCGCCATCGTGTTCATTTTGACAGTTCATGTATGGGCTGACAATTGGCATCGGAATCGGCTAGCTGTCACATTCATACAAGAACTGTCAAAATGAACACGATGGCGATTGCTAGCGAGTTAGACAATAAGCCTACTGGTCGGGTGCAAGGAAAAAACATAGAATGGACCAGTTCTTTGCTTCTCTTCCCGCGCTGGTAAAAGCCCATCGAGGGAACGAGCGAAAATCTTGGGAATCATGTTAACAGGTGATGCGGCTAGCAACTCATCACTATTCTGATTCCCCTTTACAGTATACGTCCACAATCATGCTAAACGTAGCATATTGGTCTTGTTACCACAGGCCCTGTCTACCCCGTAAGGGACACAGACGTGATTTATGCGTGAAGTAAAGGCAGGTCACACTGAAACATTTTGAGTTTGTAAAGCCGAGTTACTCATCTACGAGCTCCGACAAAAACCGTAGTGTGGACGTCGCGTTCCGCTCGCGGCAGGCTCGCGACACACACTAGGGTTTTTTGGTTACTGTAACGTGATACAGTTACGATTACAACTCGCATGAGTACCCGGTTTAAGTCACGAACTTCGCCAACGTAGTAACGTGTAAACAAGCTAACCTTTTTCGTTTTAATCAGTTAAAAAAAACATCGTACTCGTACCTAAAAAAAAAAAATTGACAGTGTGAAAAACAAAGGACACTTTATTCCTTATAAAAATGAATAGTGCTTGCTGGTGATACCGATTCGGAAAAACCGAAAAATCTAATTTTCGTAAAAAGTATTAAGATGCAGAACGCACGCGATCCGAGTGCAATGGGGAATGTATGAAAATTTTAAAAGTGCTTCAACATTTTTCTACTCATAGGAATAAGCTTTCATATTCACAGAATAAAATATCAGATTTTTCAGTTCAGTAGAATAATTGTAAAAAATAAAAATAAAATTTTCTCGCCAACACCTGTCTCCTACGAATTTCAAGGGAGGATTCTTTGATCCATCACTGTTTTAAAAAAAAGCTTATTCCTATCAGTAGAAAAATATTCAAGCACTTTTAAAATTCCATTCATTCAATTTCATTCATTTTCTTTTCATTTTTTTTTATTTTGAAATATTGTTTTTCATTTTTTTTCCGTTGTGTTGTAGTCACTTTTAAAATTTCCATACATTCCCCGTTGGGGCGCCCATTGTCCACGGAAACCTAACAAGTAGCGGTCATCCGTAGAGTCAAATGCTTCTTAATAATTAAGGGCCGGATCAACGGCTGAGCGATCGTCGTTACACGAACGACCAGTCTCTGAGGGGATGAGGGCGCTAATATATATTTTCCTTAAGCATCATGGCGATAGGTCGACCGAGGCGTTATGGATCTTGGCAGTCGGCGAGTTGGGATTGGGCCTTCGGGAAATTTATTTTTTATTTATTTATTTACTAGCTGTTGCCCGCGACTTCGTCTGCAAAGAATTTGTTTATCGCTATCCCGCGGGAATTTTCCGTTATTTCAAACTAGCTTCTGCCCGCGACTTCGTCCGCGTAGAATTAACAATTGACATAAAAAGTAGCCTATGTTTTAATCTAGCAATCTAGCTATCAAAATTTTATCCAAATCCGTCCAGTCGTTTTAGCGTGAAGAAGGAACAAACTTGCACACTCACTCAGTCACATCGTTACATCGTCACAAACTTTCGCATTTATAATATTAGTAGGATATGTCAAATTCAATGTCAAATAAAATTATGCAATGAAATGCGATAAAATGTCACAAAAAATAAATAAAAAAAACCAATATGAATGAAACATTGGATATCAGGAAAAAATCATTTCACTGTACTCTTTTACAGTAAGTTCAGATGTGGGGTAAATCAGGACGCGATCGCTAAAGCCACGGATACACGATACACTAGGGGCAAACGTCCCACGAAATGTGTCGGCGACACGCTAAGCGAAACCGGCCGATTTCGCCTGACATACCTATCACGCGACTTATGTAAGTAAATAGCGACGTCATGCGAAGCCGTGCGACATCGCAAAATTTAACATACCTGGCGGGGTGCGAGTTGGGTTACCACCGCGTGTGGTCAAGAGCTGCGGTTCGTTTTTGGATTCGTCCGAGGGGAAGAGCAGTGCTTGGCCCGGCGCACCCTGGGCATCGGTTCATGATTTCCTGCCAGATTCTGAGGGCTATCATTATCCGTTGGCTAAAAAGCCCGACAGTGTCTTTTGACGTGTTCTAGCATACATACGTACGTACGTAGCGTACGTTGCCGACATTTTTGTCACAAGATTTTTGAATACTGTATTTATTACTTTGACATTGACGAAACCATCGCATCAATCGATGGGGTCATATTAAAAAAGAAGAACAAAGCACATACCAGTAGGCTTATTGTCTAACTCGCTCGCAATCGCCATCGTGTTCATGTTGACAGTTCTTGTATGATTGTGACAGCTAGCCGATTCCGATGCCAATTGTCAGCCCATACATGAACTGTCAAAATGAACACGATGGCGATTGCGAGCGAGTTAGACAATAAGCCTACTGGCGACAACGCGTCACCGTGCGACGCCGGCGACACGTGTCACGCGACGTCGCTGGCGACACGTGTCGCAGGACATTCATCCCCTAGTGTAGCCGTGGCTTACGGACAACACGTCGCTGATTAGACCGAGTTAATCAGGTCCCGTGCCCGGAAGCGAGTCGGTGATCGATTCTTGGCATCGACCGGACTATTTGTCCGGGAATGCGATGCGGCTCGATTGCAGGCCGCGGCGCGAGCGACGAGCGAATGCCCGATTGCCAATACGTTATTATCAGTATAAATATACAATGATAGTTTTAAATTAGTTTTAGAAGATTTATATGGGGAGTGTGAATGGGTGCGTTGGGAGGGGAAGGCGGACGTTCCGTGATCAAATTGGGGACGTTTTGGAAAAAGGTCAGGTCATGAGTACCCGAAACCGGCGAGCATGTATGAAGAGATTGATTAATGTGGATGAAGCGAAAGAGGTATGTCAGGATCGTAGCAAGTGGAACAAAGTAGTCTCTGCCTACCCCTATGGGAAACAGGCGTGACGGTATGTATGTATAGTATTAAATGATTCACGGTTAATGCATTAAACATATTTTCTACGAGCTCGGTCTACATAGTATTAATATCCATCAGAAATGTATTCTATACCCGGTATTTCCACGCAATGTTGTGTCGTAATCATTCTGTTTTCAAGTTAGAAATAAAAATATTATTTATTATTATTTCGTCTTGATTCAAATCTTCCACCAGTATTTGGCATATGTGTTGTGTGTTTGAAAACTAAAAACTTACTGCGGAAAAAGACTTTACAAGGTATGGACACGCTGCGTAGACAAATCCAATGCAGAAGGGGAGCACAAAACTGTATGACTGACTTGTATTTCGACTGCTTGCTCATGATAGTTAAGTTTTCCTCTCTTAAATACGGCTACATTACACATACAGAAATCACGTCTTTGTAGAGATAAATTCGACTCTTTCAATTATTGTATTTTTTATTTGAGTACGTGTAATAAAGACTTACTTATCTCGTCTTCTTCTTCTTCTTCTTCTTCAACCTTGATAGATCAATGCTGAGTAAAGGTCTCTTCCATTTTAGACCATTCTGTACGGTTCCGAGTTACTTACTACTTACGACTAGGTACTTAAGACTTACTTCTCGACTCGAGTGGCATAAGGTCTGATGTGAAAATCAGACCAAATTGACTTATTTAAATAACGGTTATAATGCGCTCTTTCTCTGTCTACCACATTGACACTAAACTTATACAAGCTGAAAAACAAAACCCTATCGTGATAATAAAGAGTCATGATAAAACCAACCCGGTAAAAGCCAAAGTCTTAATAAGTAGAAAAAACAACCGGCCCCCCGTAATAATAACTGTAAACAACGATCGCTCCTCCCTCGGGCCGCGCGCGTCTGCTTTACGTCGTCCAAAATAGAGGGCGCTTTAATTGTAAGCTATTTCGGTCGCTTTGAGCAGAGCTTTTTACAGCGTCGTTCGACCGCGCGATTTACACGGAGCCTCTGTTTCTTGTAGCTTGGGAGTCTTTTATCACTTTGGGCCAATGACCTTAAAGGTTCTAGTTCTGCCCAAGTCGCCGACATGAGGTTCGGTGTCGGTGTCAAAGTACGCCGGCGACTTAGGTAGATGATCACAGCCCCTTGGGCCCACTTGCACAGTCCAGAGTTAAAAAAATAAATCGCCAACTCGGGGTTAGGTGACAGTTCCATACATTTTGACACTACTTAGCCCCGGGTTAGCATCTAGGTTTAAGTCGTTAACCTTGGTCCGTGCAAGTGGCCCTTAGAGGAGCGGCGTTTCGGCCAAGTCTTTGCTAATCATGTTTATTACCAATGTAAACCTATTAATAATAACAAGTGCACTCTCGATTGCTTCAGTATATACAGTGAAAGAAACTGAATCGCCCTGAATGAACCCTACACCAGCCAAAGAAATGATTGCGAAATTGTATGAGACAATTTCTAAACGACACTGAAAATTAGAACACATAGAAAAATCATCAATCAAAAAAAAAATCATTAAAAATCATTAGAGAAGTCATTTGATATTTTGTATGAGACAAGGTTCCACAGAGATACGTGATTCAGTATCTTCAAATATAATTAAGAGAGAGGTCGTCGATATAAGTAGCCAGTTCTTTCAATTCAGTTTAGAAAATGCTACTCCATTTCATTCATTGTCTATCTCATATATTTTCAGTGAATTAAAAACGTACCTACATCTAACAATTTCAGATTAGAACAACTCATCCATTTTCTAGACGCATGTAACATGCACAGCATCAACTACGTATTCAATTTACAACGTCCCACGCGAAACTTCAGAAAAAAAAAACGCACGCATGAATGAAAAATACTATTCCGCGCCAGCCATTAAAACCCACTAAATCATCCGCCATGTTTTACAAATTGCTTTTTTTAACTGAAACATAAACAAACGTCAGACGTTAATCAAAGCGGCCATCACTCGATAGAACTACCGGTGTTTAAATACAACTGGTATCATGATGAAAACACTATGCATTGCACCAATATAATAAATGCTTTTGTCCGCGACTTCGTCCGCGTAGACTTCATTTATTGACAAAAGTCACATATTGCTGTGCATATTTGAACAGGCACTTAACACCCCTATGCTGACATTTAATTGGTAATTATTTTTTTTTATAATAAGCGATATTAAATCCCGTGGGAATTTTGAAAAGCCCTCCTTAGTGCGCCTCTGTGATCTTCTTCTTAAACTTAAGAGCTAGGCTCTTGTTTCCATGTGGTCCTTTCCAGAGCCTTTTCTTTGACTTCCTGGTACGACACGACTTCTACCCTCTCTTTCACCTGGTCCATAAATGTTCAATGATACTGAAGCAATATTAATACGTTGCGTTGCGACTCTAGGCAGCTGCGATTTTCGATATGTTCAATATGTTCATCACTATCCCTCGGGAACTATGCAATTTTCCAGGATAAAAAGTAGCCTATAACCTGGCCGGTGATTTTTTTTACAGATTATTAAATTTTCCAACGAAATCCGTTCAGCCGTTTTCACGTGATGCGCGCACAAATATACAGACATACAGATAAACAGACAAAAATTCCAAAAACTGTTGAAACGTGCTCTGTTATCGATTCTAAGTATCCCCAGCCTATTTTTTTAAAATATCTTCCATGTACAGACTTTCAACCCTCTTCAGCTTTGTTATATGTATAGATAGACAGGCGAATGTTGTTTGTAGAACGTCTCTATATACTATTGAACCGAATATAATAATCTTACACTTATAGAAGTCTAACCATAAGCTACTTTTGTCCTGATATGGTGCCAAGTTTCTGTGGTACAAAACTCGACACCCGATACCGTTGGGGGCGGTCAGTGGCCGTTTCGTGAATGGGTCTGCTGCCTCTGGGATTTAGTGCTGGTTTAAACACAACCAAACGTCTCGATCGGTTTCATTTTAACAATTGTCTGCGAGTGTTAAAAATTGCTGCTAATTTTACCTTAGTAATTGTACTAAGTAAACTAATCTCATTGTATTTGCCACTTTTAAACAAACGCGTTCAAGAAGTTTGCGAGAAAAACCGACGGTAAGTATTAAATTTGTATATCCAGAGGGGGAGCGGATCAGAATATATAATGTTTAAAATGTATAATGGGTTAAAATGCATAACAGTTCAAAATGTATAAATGCCATTTTATGCGAAACTATTAGGTATATGATTTTTTTTTATACCGTAATCTATAGAATGGTTTAGGTAAGGTTAGGTTTAGTTTATAACAATTCTGATAATTCGCAATTTTCTGAATAAATCGCATTATATATTTTGAACCATTATGTATTTTAACCCATTATACATTTTTAAGTAGTCTCTGCCTACCCCTGTGGGAAAGAGGCGTGACGATATGTATGTATGTATGTATACATTTTAAACTTTATGGATTTTAGTACGTACCCATTCAGTGGCACTGCCTACACTCTGTGTCTATAATAACTGCAATCGTACTCAACCTTTATAGCGCCTGGCCTTACGTCCGAAAAGGGTAGGAACATTTCACTTCCGGATACCAGCACCAAATTTTTATATGTTACTAGGCATATCATCTGGACCACAAAATTGCCGGGAGACAGTTTCTGAGGTGTCAGGGTCACCAGATATGACGTCATCAAATTGACCGCCGCCGCGTTTTGAAAAATTCAAATTACACCCAACTTATACAACGCACGCATACATGAGGGGTATCAAATGAAAGCTAGTTAAATATACTATCTTTGCGCTTTGAACTGCAATTGCATTAATGTTGACGTTTAAGAGCTATTAAAAGAAAAATGATAATCTTGGAAAAATATTACGGACTTTTATTTCTTGCACCAAAACTAAAGACTCCAGACTAAGATAATGTACTACAATAATGAAAACAAATTATTAAGCTTTACATTACAATTCAAAGTTTGAAAATCGGACATGAAATGTCGAAGTTATGGTCAAACACTTGACGACGCTACAGCGTCTAAAATTACGAAAAAAAAATTTTTCTTCCCGAAACCAGCACCAATTTTTTATATGTTACTAGGCATATCATTTGGACCCCGAAACTGCCAGGAGACAGTTTCTGAGATGTCAGGGTCACCAGTTATGACGTCATCAAATTGGCCGCCGCCGCGTTTTCAAAAATTCAAATTACACCCAACTTATGCAACGCACGTATACATGTAGGGTATCACGTGAAAGCTGGTTAAATAGACTATATTTGTGCTCTGAACTGTAAATGCATTAATGTTACCGTGTAGAAAAATGATAATCATGGATAAAGTATTACGCACTTTTATTTCTTGCATCAAAACTAAAGACTCCAGACTAAAATAATGTACTACAATAATGAAAAAAAACTATTAAGCTTTACATTACAATTCAAAATTTGAAAATCGGATATGAAATGTCGAAGTTAAGGGAAAAAACATAAAGCGCGCGAAATTGCCGCCATCGCTGAAAACTGTAGATACCTACATATTTTCACTTCGAATTTTAGTCTGCTCCAAAATTTGACGCGTGAATGATTCGGTGGTGGTGTATTTATGCGTCTAGTAACAATGACTGACGATGAATTGTAATGTAATAGGTAAGTTATTAATTTTCTGCACCGAGACGTTACAATTGGTTATTTTATTATAATTATCATATTAATTACCTAAATAGTAGTAGTAGTAATAGTAGTAAGTATACTAATTGCTCGAAGAAGGAGGTATAGGTATATAAATCCAAAATGCGTAAGTATAATATTTATTTATATTTACATTTATAATAAAAAAAATATATAATTTAAAATTACCCTTTATGAGGCTACATAATAATTGAATTCATCAAAAATACCTTGAAACACCAGTTGGCATGGGCATATACATTATGCGCATAACGCGACATGTCATGTTGTTTGTGGCGGCCGCCGAATTATCTTTAAACCAGCATAGCTATGTCTTTTTATACCCGATTGTGATGATTAAAATTTTATACTATAGAGGAATAGCGTAGAATTATTTGAACCATATATTTTTTTTCTCCAACTTAAATGGTTCTCTGGCTATAAAAATAAACATGCATTTTTTTCTTTAATTTGTCTATTTGTTCTAATATTTTTCTTGTTTACATATTTACGCAGTTATAATCAATGAATACAATGCAGAAAATTTTAATATCTTTTCATTTCATGCCCCATACGTGCATATACACTGCGTAATTTGTCTAATTTAAATCTTTTAAAACGCGCCGGCGACGTCGTTTGAATATATGGCATCCGCCGCGCTTTATTTTAAACCGGTATAGCTATGTCTTTTTTTACCTGATTGTGATGATTTAAATTTTATACCATAAAAGAATAACGTAGAATTATTTGTACTCTATATTTTTCTCTCCAATACAAATGGTTCTCTGGCTATAAAAATAAATATGATTTTTTTTTTTGTAATTTGTCTTATTTATTCTTTATTTTTGTTGTTTTCATATTTACGCAGTTACAGTTAAAGAAAACAATGCAGCAAATTTAATATCCATTCACGTGATACCCTACATGTATACGTGCGTTGCATAGGTTGGGTGTAATTTGAATTTTTCAAAACGCGTTGGCGGCCAATTTGATGACGTCATAACTGGTGACCCTGACACCTCAGAAACTGTCTCCCGGCAGTTTCGGAGTCCAGATGATATGCCTAGTAACATATAAAAAATTGGTGCTGGTATCCGGAAGTGAACTATGTTTTCCGTTATTCCAAGCACTATTATTATGACTTCATCTGCAATTCATGTTTAATTAGGTCATTAATATTACATTAATTTATTAAGATACCTTTTGATTTAATTACGGCTTTATTTCACCAACGTGTATGTACTAATATAACTCTATATTGTAGGTACGCAAAACACACAAAATTTACAGGATAGACTGATGTACAAAGAGTGATCTTCCCAAGTAACACATCAAAGCAGTATAACGGCCGACTTACAGCATTTCTGTATCGTTTAAGCATTTTGAGTTAGTTATATAGTAGCATTATAAACGTCTATACGGCTACTGTAGTGCTTATTTGGGCACAAATTATACAGCTTTAGATCCTACATAGGTTGTATAATTGCATTACATCGCATTATATTAGCATTATATTAGCATTATTGTGGTCAAAGTAGGTGCCAATCGCATTAAAGAAGCATTATTACGGTCAATGAAGTTGCCAAGTGCATTACAGAAGCATTATACTAGCAATATTATTGATAATGAAGATGTTAATTGCATTACACAAGCATTAGACTAGCATTCGAGTGTAGTAAAAGAATGATTAGAGCTATTGAAGTGTTAACAGTTAGAACTTAAATAAACCCTACATCATTGCAAAAACATCTCTAATACCAAACAGTACGTTATAATTTATTAACGTTGAATTTATAAACTACTTGTTTCGCAATATACTTTGACAATATAGAATGAAGTGACATAAAGGTTAGCGTCAAAGAAAATTGTATTAATACTGCAAGGGTAATAAGTTTTTGACTCTTTTGTGATTTCATGCCTTCAATTATTACTGCGCAATGTAGTTTACTGTAAATGTCTATACAAGTTTCATTGAAAATTTTCACGCGCCTTCGATATTTTGTAGTTTTGATATAATATGGTAAATCAATCTATGTGTGAAATAACCAAAACAATTGTGTATTCCTAGTATAGGACGAATTTTGCATAATTAACATAATAGTAGTGGTTGGACAGTATTCAGTAAAATTATATAGTTATTATATAGGTCTATTTTTTGTTTTGTTGATCACATAATTATAATACTAACGTAAGTTGCTTTTCTTAAATATGGCCGACAAATGGTTTTAATAATGCATTAAAGTGAATGTATATACGGCTTTACACATTACAATAACTCACGTGTATTTGATTAAAGAGCTGTTAGCCGCACAACAGAACTCAGTTGATCTTTCGAATGCTAGCTATTAAGCAATTGCCGAATGCTATTAAGCAGCATTAGGCAATATCTTACTACTTAAAAATGCTATTATAAACCCTAAGGCACTAAAAA
The DNA here is from genome assembly GCA_963854515.1 of Pandemis heparana. Classification (NCBI taxonomy): domain Eukaryota; kingdom Metazoa; phylum Arthropoda; class Insecta; order Lepidoptera; family Tortricidae; genus Pandemis; species Pandemis heparana. The sequence goes on from OY978031.1 coordinate 8,427,234, forward strand.
CTGCTGAAAGCTGTATAGCGAATTAACGTGGCATGATAATGGTTCATGTTTATGCTATTAAACAGCATTAGGCATTTATTTACTACTTAAAAATGCTAATTGTAGATCCAAATGCACTAAAAACAGCGGAAAGCTGTACAGCTGCGTTGTGGTTTGCTGCACTAAAACTATAGGCTTTACAAAAGCATTTTGATATGCCATTATCTAACCGTTATACCGTCTAAAGCATCATAATGGTTTTGAAATGCCAATATAAAGCGTCAAGATGCTCGGTGAACTTATATAAGAGTTTATACGGACCTTAAGTTCTACATAAGTGTACTATTCGTTTGTTAAAATGCTTTCTGTGTTACTTGGGTTATGCCTCAAAAGGATCACCATGGGCAATAATAATGATGATTCGATATATATATAGCCGTCCTGAAACGTTTGACGCGCCACGAACTTTTCTAACCTTGGGAGGGAGCCGCTGTTAGTGAATAACCCCCTTATTCATAAACGCTCTATAGGTTTCTACTAACATAGCAATCGTTTGTGCGTTCGTTTGGCGGATTTGCGACGTCTTCAAGTCGACGACTGGCAAGAAGCTGCGCACGATCGGGACAGATGGCGTGCTCTCATTTCGGAGGCCAAGACCCTATTTGGGTCCCTGAGCCAAGTTAGTTAGTTTGCAATCGTTTGTCCTTATCTGTGAAAGGTAAATGTCAAAGTGACAGATAAGGATAGAAGCCTATAGAGCGTTTACAAATAAGGGGGTAAATCTACTGTCGCTGATCGCAAACATTCACAATTTTTGTAAATTTTTCTTCACTTTCATCTCAGGCACGAAGTATTTAAAATTGTCTCCGTATTATAAAGTAGGTGCACTTTATGACCATAATAATATTTAAGGATATAAATGTGAATACGAAACATCTCACGTTGTAAATATGAAACATCGAATATATCTTCGATTTATTATTACTTTTATAGCTGGCACCGCTGGCTTACAATTCGAAATGCAATTTGTCAGGATGCAGCAAAACCAATAAAGCACGTCGCAAATAAGGAGGATAAACAACTTAATGCTTTATTCGATAACCGAATAAATAAAATTCGAGACCATTCGAGCAACGAGATTCCATTTTACCACAGAATTATTATAAAATTATCAGCCAAATGAGGTCCATGTTTGGAGTACTTTAATGGCTACATCGCGTGGAAAACATGTTTATTTAACTCGAAGTGTCGACCAAACTGACGATAAAATCATTTTATAACTTTTTTTAGTACGAACTTAAATTGCAAAAGAAAGTTGTACTGCATAAAAATATTAGAGAAATATACACAACTACTTACCGCAGCAGACCGGGAGCAGTGGAAGAGTTGGGGAGAGGCCTTTGCTCAGCAGTGGGACACAATAGGCTGATAATAAATAAATAAATACACAACTAAGTACCTAAATTATTCTTGTGCAGACAGAATCATTGTAATGTTACAAACGCGAAGTGTCTGTCTGTCGGCTACCTCTTCACGCTTACACCGCTGAACCGATTTAGTTGGACTTTGGTACAGAGATAGTTTTAGTCCCGGGGAAGGACATATCACAGTTCCCGCAGGACAGCGATAAAACTATTTGCGCAGACAGAGTCGCTGACTATAACTACTAACGCTAGTAAATAAGTAAATGCTTTATGGCAAAAAAATAAAGAAACAACTTCAATTGACAAAAAAGATAAGGCGAACTTATCCCTAGCTACTGATTTCATAATTACCTGAATAAGCTTAATGAACCGGGATAAATGTTTCTACATGTACAGGATAACTTGTAAACTTTAACAGTTAAACAAGAACCAATCTAGCAGACAATTTTTTGGAGTTCGCACGCCAACTCAACATCAACTCAGTATGTTTTTTGTATTAAGTAGTTTAAGAGTATTTTTAATGTCGAATAAAGTTATGTCTGTGTCTATGTCTAAATGTCCTATACATTCTTCGGGGCAATGCTCACTTCGTCTCCCACTTTCCTATCAAACCTTTCGAAATATTAACTTAGGGAGAGTAAAAATGGATCAATTCTCATTCCTATCAAACCTTTCGAAATATTAAGTTAGGGAGAGTAAAAATGGATCAATTCTCATCGCGGATAAGTCAATCGAGCGCCCATTTATCCGAGAACCAGACGAACGTTATCTCACTAACAGCGGTAATCTATACCGAATATCGAACGATTCATCTTGGCGGGTATAATTTTATGGAGCAACGTGACTGAAAAGGTAATTATTTGTACGGCGTCGCCAACTGATGCATATCAGATAGCTAATTAAATTTATAGACGCAGCGAAGTTGATAACGCTTTGGATAACGCAAGTATTCCAATTTAGATTTTAGTCCCATCCTTAAATTGTTTTATTATCATCTTTTTTACTAAACTTTTCGTTAGTATGTCTCTTGGACTTCATCTGGTAGCATTATATTTTAATTTTTTTTTTTTAAATTTGTACACACATTCTCACATCACACTTGTAATATTTTTTGAAGTGATACACTACTTTAGCGGCGCCGAGCACTTTTTGGGATGTACCCATCCCAGTACCAGGATATCAGATCCTCTAAGAGCTTAGGTATTTTGAGATAGGTACGAAAGAATCGCGTTCGATTTTTGAAGTGGTTTTTGTTGAGTCGTGGAGCAAAAGTACTAGGGCATCAGCACATTGTTAGAGGTCTGTCCATATGGATAATACGTACGTTTTTTTTGTAAGTGGCCAGTACGGTACGCATCTTGAGCGTCACGAAGGGTACTGTTTTCACTTCCGCCGGCACTCCTGGAGTGCAACTCGTCGCTTTTTTTTCATCGGAGAATTGACACCAATTGCACATAGCTTGCACTATGGGTTCTTGATACCGGACGGATGCAGAAATACCTATATATATAAGATAAAAAAAATCGTTTTTATACATACTTACCTACCAATTCGATTCGGGATTTCAAGCTTCTCTGAGGCTTATCCGATCGTCAAAATAACATACCTAATTTAAATCGTTTATACGCTGATTCGTTTTTCAACATTTACAAGTTGTGACTGCAACTGCAGTGAGTGTAGCTCTGTAATTTGTATGTATAAGGAGGATCGTGCACGTATCTCATTCGGTACGTGTCTGTCACGCAGGTGTTTAAGCCAAGCGATACTCGGTTGCACATGTTATGAAAGAAGAGACGCTAGTTTTCTTTACAATATTATTGGAACAATCTTTATTTTTAACATGAAACTACCGTGAGAACTGATGGTCGGTGTCCCCGAGTTGGAAAACTGTTTTAAATATTGAGCAAACGGTGAGTGTGAGCGAACCTTTACGAAGTGACGTGATCAGTGTTGTGTGCTGCCCTACTTTTGACAAAATAATAAAAATGATTATGAAAACGAGGGTAGTTGTGCGCCGCTGTCAGCTGCGTCGACTAGCGGGAGCAGAGCGCTGGCGCGCAGTGTTTGTTTCGCTGCCGCCGGAGCGAGCGCTCCATGAAGAAGGATTACGGATTATTCCGAAACATATGTCGAGCATTATTCAGCTTTTATACTTACTTGTAATTTTAATTTGTCCAGCACAACTGAAAAATACTGAAAATATATAAAGGATATCCAGTGAAAGTAACCCAAGTGCTGCATTTGTGAGATAGAATAACAGAGAGAGAGAGCGAGAGAGGGAGAGGCTATTAGATTAGACACCAGTATTGGCCAGCATTAGCACGGAATGTATGACGTTGCGGATTGCAGACCGGGCCGGTCTACGATCACGGTCGGCACCCGGGGGCACGTTAACAACTCGACGATTTGTATTTTTCTCCCACAACGGACCAAGAGCAGGGCTGCCGCGCGATTGGAGGATCTTTTAACCTCTTCGCCTCCACACCGTAAATGGAGTGACGCACTCTGTACGCCACGGAAAAAACAAAGGACAAACAACAAGCCAGGGGTCTTACCATGACGTCTTAATGCGAATCAGTTTAGGTTCGCACGCTGTCAGATTCATACTAAAAGTGACAGCTAAAACTTGTTCTGAGTCGGAATTAGGACGTCATGGTAGGGCAGTGCTCTTTAATTCCATTGCAGAAGGATTAATTTCGAGTTGATTGTTGGTCATGTATTGATACCGTGGCGTGTGAGGCATCAAAAGATTAATCTAACTAATATTATAAATGCGAAAGTATGGATGGATGGATGTTTGTTTGTTACTCAATCACGCCAGACAGGCCCAACGGATCTGGATGATATTCGGCACATAGATAGAGAAAAGTCTGGATAGCGATAAACGAATTCTTTGCAGACGAAGTCGCAGGCAACAGCTAGTAGGTTAATAAACTTTGCTGCTTCGCTATCACAGGTGCAAGACAAGTCAAGCATGTTCAAAATACAGTATATGTTTAAATGCAAAAACAAATAAAAAGTAAAATCACACAAACCTATGTATCCCCAACACCATGCAAAAACGCTGACGTCTGATCCAATCAAATATTGGAAATTCTTTTCACATACTTTTATTTAACTTTCGAACTTTAACTACATCCCCAAGGGCTGGATTGAAATCATCCGTATAAAATTATGTTATTTAGTGTAAGTGAGAAAAATCTGAGCATTGCTTAAAAATTGCCACTCAAATTAAATATTCGACATGTTGATAAAATTAATTAGAGCTGTAATTTCGTAGTAGGTACTCTACTCGTTTTACAAATTCGACACAAAAACTTCTACTTTTGATTGGTATTTTCACTACATGGTTACTCACTAGCTAGTCTAACTAGAACTCGCAACAAAACAAAAAAAAAATTTTTTCAACGTAAGTCCAACAACGAACGTCGCTTACTCTAGAATTAAACTCCGCTCGCATAAACATGTCAACGCGCAGTCTAATCGACGATCTCGTAAAAAAATTAAAAACTATTTTTTTTCAACTTATAAAATAGTATCAAATGGCAACCCTACGCAAGACTTCCACCCGATCAGAGCCGCGTCATCAATCAGAGCTCGTTCGCACTCGATTACCGGCGCCTTTGTGCCCGCTGATAAATGATAGCAAACCATTCATCATAAACTCATTAAAAATCTTCAGCACCACGCACTCACTAGCCAGCTCATGTGTCCACGCAAGGGCGTAGCCATGGCCAGGATGCTTATTGTCTAACTCGCTCGCAATCGCCATCTTGTTCATTTTGACAGTTCTTGTATGAATGTGACATCTAGCTGATTCCGATGCCAATTGTCAGCCCATACAGGAACTGTCAAAATGAACACGATAATGATCGCGAGCGAGTTACGTAATAAGCCTGCGGGTTAGCTCCCCCCTAGAGAATCGTAAAAATGAAGCATTTATTTTTTGTCAATGTTGACATTCAAGTCGTCAAGTCCGCCATACTGATTGACCTACCGATTCGCTTCTACTAGCCCTCACCCCTTGATCGTCGACTGCCGAAGCCCTTGCGTCCATGTCAAAGCCTTTTAACCCTGGTCGTTCTCACCCGCCACCAGGGGGCAGCGGCAAGCTTGCGAGAACTGCCGCTCCAAGCACTTTGGATGGAATTTTATTTTCGTATTAAATGGATACAATAATATGTCTCGTTTAATTAGAAAATAAAAGTTCATCACGATCAATTATTGCATTGGACACATTAATATACACTAAAAACGCTGCACTACAGACGCACATTTGAAACTTTCATTCAATTTCCGTGAAATAATCGTAAAAAAACACCAAAAATGCGACGTTGCGAGCTCAGTAGGGATAAACGCTCTTAAGAGAGCGCCCTTTTTAATGAGTATTGGGTACAAACACTACATATATAGTAATTAAATACTGCTAAAGATTTACATAAACATTCAAGAATACGCTGAACACGACTCACGACTGACCTAGTAATGAAAAATGTAGGAAACTCATTCTCTTTTCTTAATGAAAACCGTCTACATTTCCACATCATGCGCCGACGCATAATTCTAAACAATACAACGCCAGAGCTGATCTCTGTTCCCACGCTGTCTCGGGAACAACAGCAGTCTTCAAGACAGAACGTGGTCCAAGTTACAAGAGATAGACACGATACAGAATACGTGGAGAAAAATGTGTCCGAAAGATTGTGAAGTCAATTTAGTTGGTAAAAGATCAGTAAATTTTCAATTTAATAACGCCTTTTCCAAACAAAAGTAGCAATTACTCCAAATTCAACTATGAATAACAAACTGCACATCGACATAATTAAAACTATTAATGATCTCGCATTACTCATCGATACCGTAACAAAATTAAACAAACATTTTTTTTTTCAATGGCCGGATACCAGATACTATTCAGAGACACGCGAAAGTGTGTCAGCCAAGTTCGCAGAACAGAAAAGGTTACATTGCTACTACAGGAGCACGATGACGTCTAACACGTCATTTTGCACGCATATGTGTCGCAGCGTGAGCCTTTTAGCTCTCAAACAAATCATCAACCACAGTATTGTACTGCAAGTTCCATCCAAATCGCTGCCACCATGTTACTGGCTTAGCAGGCTTATTACGTAACTCGCTCGCGATCGCGATCACCATCGTCTTCATTTTGACAGTTCATGTATGGGCTGACAATTGGCATCGGAATCAGCTAGCTGTCACATTCATACAAGAACTGTCAAAATGAACACGATGGCGATTGCGAGCGAGTTAGACAATAAGCCTGCCGATTGCAAGACAGCCGGTAAAATTACTAACACATGAGATAAAATGCCAAATGGAATGAGCATGTCGCTTGTAGCTTGGGCAGCGCACAGTGCACCAAGATTCCTACTCCAGCAGAGCCGTCCGTGATCCCGTCACGCCAAGTAAAAAGCGCACACGCCAGCTGGATTGCAATATGCAGTGCGGAATAATTTACACGGAGCTCTGTGTGTACATTTTGTGTGACGGGCGGGACACACTGACACGTTAGTGCTGGGATACTGAATGTAAGCGTGTTTTTGCTTTTTTTGAAATGAAAACTTCTTTAGCGGCGTTGAGCACTTTTTGGGATGGGTAAAAAAATGTTAAACTCGCGTCAGGCGTAAGACATAGGGAGAGTTTAAGTACCAGGATATCAGGATCCTCTAAGAGCTTATTTTGAAATTCAGAACTGTCACTGTCACCGACAACTGGCGCTTTGGTGAAATAGCGGCCTGATATTTCGAGGAGCGCACCGTCGTCTCGGTGCTCGCGTGTTAACGTCATCGTGAACGGCTCATCCGGCTTACGGCTGTCAACCGTTGAACTGCGCGACTTTACCAAGGATTACTTGTTCCTTGACATCTGTTAGCATTAACCTTTAAAGCTTTTCGCGTAAAAATATTTCGTCAAGCTACAAAATCAAATGATAAATCTGAGAGCACTCGTACATTTTGATTCGCCTCTCCACCTTTCGTTTTTTTTTTTTAATTAGAAACCACAATAACATTATATTGCGTCTGGTCAACTAATTCTTACCTTATTATAATAATAAAACGGGACTTAATCACGTAAACAAAAACAAAAAGTATTTTTGTAAATACCTCGACTTTTTATTATTATAATAATGTGTGAAAATCGCGAAAGTTTGAATCGATACATTATTTCTTACCTAGCAAATAGTACAGTGCAATAGTTTGGCAGCAGCAAAATAAAATTGTTTTAATGTCACTTTATTTGCGTGTCGTTAATTATTACTCTAGTATAAATTGTAAAGAGATTACAGTTCACGAGCCGCAATATAATGTTGTTGTTGTTGTGGTTCTAATTCTAAAAAAAATCGAAATATGCTAAACGTGACCTTTAGGCCTTGTTATCTTAGGTTCTGTCTGCCCCGTAAGTGATGAAGACGTGATTTATGTATGTATGTATGTCGCTTGACAGCCTAACGCCTCTAATGGCTTCCACAACTTACCTCATATACCTGCACAATTTCACTTGGCATGACATGTAGCGACTTACAAATATGGTGGTTGTTAACATTTTTTTAAGAGGACAGGCATAGAAAACAAGGTCCATACAGCCATATAAATAAAATAAAATGCAAAAGACTTATGTTGACGACATGACGAACGTAATGTCTACATAACGAGGGCTACCAGTTTCCGTGTATTATGATTACGAACCATAAAACATTCAAAACGAATAGCAAACAAACTCAAAACAAAAACAAATCAACATCAACCTCTCAAACATTAATAATCACGATTCAATTTCGCGTGTCTGTACAAACTATGACAACAGCAACGGAATAACAACTTACCGACTTGCTTATTAAGATTTAAATTGGCAAGTTTATTGATTATGACTTGTTACAAGTTGGCGATTGGCGAGTCGGTATGGTCGGTAAATCAGTTCGGGTGACGTTTCGTGGCACGTTGGCAACACTGTCGCCCAGTATACGAGTTTGTAAGCACCGGGATTAATGAGAGATTAAATAGGTCCCGGATATGATACGGGCATTTACTTTGCATCTAATCTAACATACATACATACATACATACATACATACATACATATCGTCACGCCTCTTTCCCACAGGGGTAGGCAGAGACTACTTTGTTCCACTTGCTACGATCCTGACATACCTCTTTCGCTTCATCCACATTCATCAATCTCTTCATACATGCTCGTCGGTTTCGGGTACTCTTGACCTGGCCTTTCTCCAAAACGTCCCCAATTTGAATCCATCCAATCTAACCTAACTAATATTATAAATGCGAAAGTATGGATGGATGGATGGATGGATGGATGAATGGATGGATGGATGTTTGTTTGTTACTCAATCACGACAGAACGGCCCAACGGATCTGGATGAAATTCGGCACATAGATAGAAAAAAGTCTGGAATAGCACATAGGCTACTTTTTATCCCGGAAAATTGCGCAGTTCCCGCGGGATAGCGATAAACGAATTCTTTGCAGACGAAGTCGCTGGCAACAGCTAGTAATTTAATAAGTAAAGCGACGAGAACAAAAGGGCCAATGAGTCGTGGCCCACGCGGTGCAGGGGCGCGGGGTGGGATGACCGCGGGGACCGAGAGGTGCGGGCGGCAGGCGCACTACCCGCCCGCACCTCTCTCGGCCCCCTTTGTCGTCCTACCCCGCGCCCCTGTGCCGCGCGGGCGAGGACTCATTTAAGCGTTCGATCTATACCATGTGCGATAATTTCTTGCTTGTCATTATTGTGCGTCTCTGTTATAATTTGGTAATCAGTAAGGGACGTAACGATAAAGTAATTCCAAAGCTCTCATGCCAACCGTGTAGTAACAGCATAAAGGCCCGACCACTCCACCGCGTACACGCAGTAGGCGTCACGTTTTCTCACCGTTTCTTCAACATTTCGTTGCGTAAACGCACCGTTGTAGGCGTTGCTTAATTGTAAGTAATATAATAAGCGACTTCGTCTGCAAAGAATTCATTTATCGCTATCCCGCGGGAACTATGCAATTTTCCGGGATAAAAAGTAGCCTATGTGCTATTACAGACTTTTCTCTATCTATGTGCCGAATTTCATCCAGATCCGTTGGGCCGTTCTGGCGTGATTGAGTAACAAACAAATATCCATCCATCCATCTATCCATCCATCCATCCATCCATACTTTCGCATTTATAATATTAGTTAGATTAGTTAGATACACGATGCCAAATGAAAGAGTGCATATATTATGTTGTAGTGTAAATCCGACTAACTGCGAAATTGCTACAATCCTCGCTTTCAGAGAGAAGAAAGCCGATACCGGTGGGGGCGGAGAGTGATCATTAAATCTATAAACAAAATATAGTAGGAAATAAAACAATCCTTAAATACAAAAAGCTTTTAAGCTGAAGTGATCACGGGGAAGCATTAAAGTCATACATCATTGAGCACATTGAATAGGTACATTAATTGTATTACATAAATCAACTTTTGTAATAGTACAGTCGCCATCAGATATATCGTAGCGGGCGAGGTCCTCAAATATTTCGGAGCAGCATTAAATTTCAATAAATTCTTTACACTAGATATGGTTAGTAACATCGGAACACGCAATACGTCATAAATATAAGAACAGCGACTTTTCAATAAATTCGGGACGTTCAATGAGCTAAAAATATCAGGAAGCACATATCGTCAAAGGTATCGACACAGTCAGGCTGATCACAAATATCGGAACATATGTGGAAAATAAACCTTACGTATATTATAATAGATTCGAATTCCAAACAAAATACAAATAAGGCTCAAACGTCATGCCAAAATGAAAGATAATATGTCACCTATATAGTGTACGCGTCTGCATGCATAATTCACTGTGTTAGTAAGATAAAACCTTTTTTGTTGTATAAAGTGTAAATTGTTACTGGCCACTAAATTGCCATACACTTTTTTTACGAATAAAATATTTCTTCTTCTACTGTTATAAGTCAAAGCATGTAGTTCTATTTCTAAAACTAATTTTATTATAAACACACTGTAATTTAAACTGTTTGTCACAAAGTTAAGGTATATTTTCCAAAAATGTTCCGATCTTTATGGTTAGCCTGTCTGCGTCGATACCTTTGACGATCTGTGACGTCCCGATTTTATTGAAAAGTCGCTGCTACTTTATTTATGACTAATTGCGTGTTCTGATGTTATTAACCTTACAGTGTAACGAATTTATTGAAATTTAAGGCTGTTCCGAATTATTTGAGGACCTCGCCCGCTACGATATATCTGATGGCGACTGTACTAGCACTCTTATAACTGTGTTAGCAACGTATTTATATCCGACGACCGATAAATGGAATACCATCTGAACGTTCAAAAAGCTTACAGCATTAAATCAACTGGAGAGGGCAACGACGGACCTACGTACATACTTACAACGTACGTACATACCATCACGCCTCTTTCCCACAGTGGTAGGCAGAGACTACTTTGTTCCACTTGCTACGATCCTGACATACCTCTTTCGTTTCATCCACAAGGATCTGTTTCTCTACAAAAATTGTACGAAAACGTCCGACTCTAAAAAATTCGTTGTCACAATGAAATTAACCTAACAATAGCAAAGCGGAGTTTTTCGAACTATTTTTAACTGCCAGTATCAAATGACTGACTTTTTGAACTCCACCCACGTGTCCCCGTAATCCTATCCGGCTTGTAGGTTTGAGCAAGCTCAATCCGTCGACCGAAGTACCTACGTCTTTCCTTAGAGTAAAGAAAACGCTCGCTTTCATCAATACAATCGATACCGACTGTTTTACAGTATACATACACGCTCTTTACTTTATATAGAGTCTCTTAAATAAGTCGGTGTAGACCTGGCTACTACCCTCGGAGTCCTACAGTATCCTTAGTTTTAGCGGATTCTAGCTGTTCAAGCGGACGAGTAAGTCCGACATCTCGAGCGTACATCGGCAAATGACGGATTAGACGTATCCGAACTTTATAAAACGTTTGGTTGGATCGTACGAGAAAGTCCGACAGCGGACGTGCACATTTCGGATACTAACGGATGAGGGCTGGTGTCCACGTCCACAGAGCGTATATAATTCCGGGCCTAATGACAACATATTTTTTTATCCTATTAATATTATAAATGCGAAAGTTTGTGACGCTGTGACGATGTGACGATGTGAGTGAGTGTGTATGTTTGTTCCTTCTTCACGCTAAAACAACTGAACGGATTTGGATAACATTTGGAACGAAGATAGTTGGTACCCTAGATTAAAACATAGTTTACTTTTTATCCCGGAAAATTGCATTGTTCCCGCGGGATAGCGGTATACATGTTAAAGGTCGTAGCTGCCTAAAGTAAGTCTAATTCTACGCAGACGAAGTCGCGTGCAAAAGCTAGTTAATAATAAAAATCTTAAAGAACTAAATTGATTTAAATTTAGTTTAACTATAAATAATTATTCTAAAATTAAACTAACTAAAACAACTCCACAAAACTAGAACTAACCTACGATAGCACTCGTCATTCCCGTATCCAGCGGTGTAGATACAAGAAAGTGGAACAACGAATCCCGCGAAATATAATACAAGGATGTTATCTCCGTTGTTATAAAAAGAGCAATAAGCAAAGGGAGCATGTTTCCGTTATGAACCGCAATAACAATAGAGAACGTTGGACCACAGGAACCGGCAATAATTGAACTTGTAGGCTAAGGAGACGATAGAATGGAAACTGATTCGTCTTAAAACACATTCAAGATAACACTCAAACTTAAGTTGCAGCTAGCTATTTTTAGTGTAGTAACTCTTAAGAAAATAAATAAGGATACAATAAGAGTTTTCAATGATTCACGGATAAGTTTATTCGAAATATTATAGACGGGATATGAGCCGCAATTACCTTTATTGAGCTCCCAATATTTCGACGCAGTTGCAATTTCTTCAGTCTACCCGTGATCATGATGCTTGCAACTGCGTCGAAATATCGGGAACTCAATAAAGGTAATCGCGGTTCATATGATCATATCCCGTCTATAATATTTCGAAGGATACAATAGTTACAGAGAGTAGTAAAAAGGCAAACTTTCCCCAAACAGGTATGTCTAAGCTATTACCTATCGTATTCGTATTGTGATTTCGTATACTGTATAATTGGAGGGTAGTTTTTAACTCTGCGTTCTTCTCTCACGACGTAAACCAAAGCGAAACCCGGGAAAAGCCGAGCTACAACTATAACTAAAAAAATGTAGGTAAAAAGCTGTATAGTATAGTATTTGTACTTGTGATGGATTGAGTACGTAAATCGGACAAAAACGGATATACAGCCGTCAAAAAATAACCTTTTGCAAATTCAACAAAAAACAGTTGTCTATAATGTCGATTTACGGACGATAGTTTTACGTGGTAAAGATAAATGTATCACAACACGAGCCGATGCTTGGGCCGATCGTGCCTCTCTATCGCTTGTTCCGTGCTCTCGCTTGCACACTGACATCACGTGATAATGAGTCATGCTTTTTCGTGAGGGCAGCCGGCGTTCATCGATTTATAAGACGTTATCACGTCAAAACGTAGCTATATATTATTTACGACACGTCCCGTCTTTGCATTGCAACTCTGTGGCATATAAAGCAATATGGCGGGCCGAGTTTGCCACCAAAATATATTTATACAAAATTAAGACATTACTTTTTATATTTCGACGCGAATGAAGCGAAATGCTGTCATCAAAAACGATGGACACCGGAGTCGGCGTTAACAAGGTGATTCTTGCGCTGTGACATTGTTTTTTTTACAAGACCACCTTTATAAACGAAAGTGTGTAATCATCATCATCATTTCAGCTGGAAGACATGCACTGACACTGTTTACTGTTTTATTTGGTTAATAGGCTAACATTTTTTTTCTTTAATTGAAATAAATAAAAATAAATAAATATCTCGGGACAATTGACACCAATTGACCTAGCTCCAAACTAAGCAAAGCTTGTAATATGGGCACTAGACAACGGATAAACTTAAATTAGTCACTAAAAAGAAAACTTTAATCAGATTATTATTGATTTTTAATAATTTACTGATTCATTTGGGGTTGGTTCGATCACGTCTCTTGAATCATCCTGTATACTCTTGATCTGTAATTTGAAACATGATTACCAACATGTCATTTCTGTCGAGCATCACGCGACTTTTATTCATGAGTTATCCGTTTACAATACAATACAATACAAATACTCTTCATTGAACACCACAAATCAGTACAAAACAATACAGAAACAAAGAACAAAGTATACAATACGAGGTCTTATCGCTTAATAGCGATCTCTACCAGCCAACCATTAAGACAGAAATAATTTGGAGACAGCTTAAGTAGGTGGCGGAAACAAATAGACAGGAGAAACGCAGCGATAATAATAAAAAAAAACAATACCAACATAAATATAATACATAGCTAAATAAAAAAAATAAAATAATACATATATACATAACATTATTGTATAATAATACTTGAGATAAAATAAAAATGAGAATATAATAATGAAAAATATAAGAATTAAGGAGTATGAATGATGAGTAGAGTTTGTGTAAGTAATTAAAACAGATTATTCGCTGCCGAAGTTACGGTATCAGTCACTAATATATATCTTTTATACAGGCTATAACTATTAACTAAACACCGGCAATAAACATAATGACAACACAATAAACCGGAGTTAACGCTGCGCATGTCAGCTGTAAAAGCGGTCCGTTAAACGCGACGTTTCGGCGAAACGCAAACGCGGCACGTTATGGTTTGATTGTTTCATTTGGACATTCATTGTACAGGGTGTATCAGATAGCCCCTAACAATAATCAACTGGGGTATATAACCATAGCTACTGAAGCTAAAAAAAATATTAAAAAAAAAATTGGAGTAATTTTTTTTTTTATTTCCTATAGGAATGGTAGTATTAACTGCAATCATTCCTATAGAAAACATAAAAAAAAAATTTACTCCAATTTTTTTAAAATGTTTTTTTTTGACTTCTATAGCTATGGTTATATACCCCAGTTGATTATTGTTAGGGGCTATCTGATACACCCTGAATAACTAGCTGTTACTCGCCTCGTCAATAGTCTACTAGATGTTGCCAGCGACTTCGTCTGCAAAGAATTCGTTTGTCGCTATCCCGCGGGAACTACGCAATTTTCCGGGATAAAAAGTAGCCTATGTGCTATTCCAGACTTTTCTCTATCTATGTGCCGAATTTCATCCAGATCCGTTGGGCCGTTCTGGCGTGACTGAGTAACAAACAAACATCCATCCATCCATCCATCTATCCATCCATCCATACTTTCGCATTTATAATATTAGTTAGATTAGTTAGATTCCGATCCATTAAGAGGGTGCATTCCTACTGAGCTCGCAACGTCGCATTTTTGGAGTTTTTTTACGATTATTTCACAGAAATTGAATGAAAGTTTCAAATGTGCGTCAAACAAACAAGTCCCTCCCGAGTTCATATAAAATTTAAACTAATCTATACATACTTAAAATAAAGCTGAAGAGGGTCGAAAGTCTGTACATGGAAGATATAAAAAAAATAGGCTGGGGATACTTCGAATCGATAACAGAACACGTCCCAACAGTTTTTAGATTTTTCGTCTGTTTGTCTGTATATTTGCGAGCGCATCAAGTGAAAACGGCTGATTATGATTCAAAGAGTAAGAAACAACAAAACAAGATTTTGCATAAGTCCGAATTATCTTTGTTCTCCGTGTAATCCAATGAAATAGAACAGAAATAACCAGGAACAACTTAATCTAACAGATGGAAGCTGCAGAAAACTTCGCGAAACAGATGGCCGCCAAAATGTTACCCTCTTAAAAATTCTCGAAAAAATCGTAATCAAATAACAGCGAAAATATCACATCGGCGAATCGCAAAGGGATGATACAAATTTACATTTGCCGGTGGCCAAATATAGAATCAACAGCCACAGACACTTTGTTCCAAGAAGTCATAGACAGCAGCGCCAGTGTCAGCAGCAAATACCTATTGACTTGGTTAAAAATAAAATCACTTACTTTCTAAAGCTCATATCTCCATTTATTCCTGTAAAAGAATAACGCATCGTATACGGCACGTCATAAGATGCCATTTTCAGAATCACGCAGAATCGTTTTGAGTACACGTGAAAGTTAGTACTCCAGGGATGTATTCTCGAATCGCACGATAATTAGACACGCCCATCATCTGTAAGCGAGACGACGGGGGGTTGATTAATTGTCCCTTTTTTTGTGACGAAGCAAAATTCTGCTACACTTTCCAGATTCACCGAGAGTCGACATATTTGCACTGATATGTACTTTTTAGATATGTACTTTATAAGAATAATACTATCTTGAAGATTCATACGTTAGCGTTTTGTCGCTTTCGCGTCGAACTCTAAACGTCAAATCCAGTACGCTTATTGTCTAACTCGCTCGCAATCGCCATCATGTTTATTTTGACAGTTCTTGTATGAATGTGACAGCTAGCTGATTCCGATTCCAATTGACGGCCCATACATGAACTGTCAAAATGAAAACGATGGCGATTGCAAACTTAGGATAAACTAGCTGTTGCCTGCGACTTCGTCTGCAAAGAATTCATTTATCGCTATCCCGCGGGAATTTTCCGGGATAAAAAGTAGCCTATGTGCTATTCCAGACTTTTCTCTATCTAAGTGCCGAATTTCATACAGATCCGTTGGGCCGTTCTGGCGTGATTGAGTAACAAACAAACATCTCAATAAAATATTTCATTTCATTTCATTTCATCCATCCATCCATCCATTCATCTAACTAATATTATAAATAGATAAAATATTATAGTTAGATAGTTAACTAGATAAAAATAATTTTGAAATGTTTATAAACAAACTACGCTTTTAAACTTCAATTTGATTAGCTTTTTACAGAAATTTGTCTTTGTATGTTAGATCAAGATTCAACATAAATTCAAATCATGCAATTCCATCAAAATACCATCAAGTTTTATTAAATTTTTGTAATAAAACAAACTACGTCAATTTTGTTCAAAGAGCTTTAAAGCTCGTTTCAATTATTGCGAGCTTTGGCGTGATAAAGCTCGGCATAAACATGCGATCGCTAGTCCCGGGGCCGGCGACGCGACGCTTTAAGTTACGTGGGCACGCACAGTACACAGTTGGCGGGCAGTGCGAAAGGCAAGCAACATTTTCATTAGTCCAATTTTCGTAATTGGTAACAATAAGAAACTAATTATATAGGTACGTAATAAAATAAACTTCCTACTTATAAAGAAAAAAAGAAAGAGAAACATTTATTTACACACATTCGATACAAGTAGACATAAAAAAGGGAGAAATACAGTATACTAAGGAATAGTAACGATATAAGAACAAAGACAATAATTATAAGATAATAAGACGTCATCGAAAAGTACATCTAGTGCCAATTGAATGCAATCAAATCAATCTAGCAAATGATAACTGGTAATTGGACATTTAAAAAAAAACCTCAATAGAGTTACAGGTTTCATTATTATAAAATAACAAAAAAATTAAACATTATTTCGAGTTTTGAAATCCCAATACTAGACTAACTTCTAATTCAATAAATACAACACTATAAATGACCAAATACCAGTTAGTAGATTTTTGGTATTGCATTTACCAAAATAGTATGTCATTGTTTTTAAAACTAACATAGGTAATATGGATGTTTTATGTCTCAAACAACTCAACACACCACCAAATCTTGTTACCTTAGGCTCTGTCTACCCCGTAAGAGAAAAAGTCGCAATTAATACGTACGTCTCCTATTTGGTCCAGGAACGTCCACGTCAGGGCAGGTCAGTTTTTGCGGGTGGTAGGGCCTTGTGCAAGGTCCGTCCGGATCGCTACCACCATCTTACTCGCTAATCCTGCCGCTAAGCAGCAGTGCTTGCACTGCTGAGTTCCGGTGTGGAGAGTAAGACAGCCGGGGAAATTACGGGCACAAGAGGCATTTAATCTAAGTCCTCTAGGTTGGCAACGCATCTGCAATCCCTACGGGGTTGCGGGTGTCTATGGGCAGTGGTGATCGGTAGCGGTGACCCACTTGCTCGTTTGCCTTCCTATTCACGAGTAACCGAAACCGACGCGCATGTATGAAGAGATTGATGAATGCGGGTGAAGCGAAAGAGGTATGTCAGGATCGTAACAAGTGGAACAAAGTAGTCTCTGCCTACCCCTGTGGGAAAGAGGCGTGACGGTATGTATGTATGTATGTATGTACTGTTCATTCTACGTTTACTACAACCTCTTGCATTCGAACCCAGTCAATGTGCACGTTCAATTAACCTCAGCTGGATAACGGACATTACGAACGGACGTCTCGCATTTCGTTAGCATTGATGCCTCTGTTCTAATGCAAGCTTGTAACTTTAGATGAGAACTCTGAGTAATCCAAGTGGGTGAAATCCAACATGGGTTTTTTTTACCAATCTTTTTTTTATTTTTAACATAAAAATAAGTTCTGAACGAATTCTTGAAACTTAAACTACGCAGCTGACTCAGAAAATAATTTTAAATTGCACTACGACATCAATCGCCATAGCAAAACTCAGGACAACGCCACAAAACCGCAGCTAGAACACTATTATTTTAATTAAACGCGCCAAAACTTAATTAAAACTTTTAAACGTTTTTAACCACAAAACCAAGTTAACTAATCATCACGAACCTCCTAATGACCGTTTTATAATTAAACATAGAAAATTTAATCCGGACAACAAAGCATCAAATAGCCCTCCGCAGAAACATAACTCTCATAATGAGGAAATACCAAAGACCAAAGACAAAAGACATAAATCGTCAGAAGGAATAAATTCGCCGAACTAAGTTAGATCAAGCCTTTCATTATAATCTATGAGCACAGAGTAAAGTGGACCCTCCAAGTTGCGAGCAAGATTGCGTTCTGTGTGCAAACGCTCTGTAGTGGGGATTTAATTAAAATCTCGCTGAAGATAGAAAACAGGGCTGCTTTCCATTGTAGGACGGTATTGTAATCTGATATGGCTAATTGACGGACCGTCAGCTGCTTCTGGCAAAGAAATTAACTGCTATTAATACTTGAGTTTTAGTTTACTCAAATGAAATACTTCAGAAGTAAAGGTCACGTTATGCTAGTTTAGTAGAAATCATTTACTCAGAAAACACGATATTATACAAAAGCTATGAATTTAAAAATAATTCAATTTGTATTGCCTCGTTTTTAATTTCAATAACTAAATTTCACTTGTAAAAAATATTATTTGAATACCTTGAACTGCTCTTCATTATGTTTCATAAGAGGAAGTCAATACCAACCAAGTCCAGTGTTGTCTTCGTTAGGATAAAAAAACTATATTATAAATGCGAAAGTTTGTGTGTGACGATGTGACGATGTGACGATGTGAGTGAGTATGTACGTTTGTTCCTTCTTCACGCTAAAACGACTGGACGGATTTGGGTAAAATTTGGAACGAAGATAGCTGTTACCCTAGATTAAAACATAGGCTACTTTTTATCCCGAAAAATTGTATAATTCCCGCGGGATAGCGATAAACATACCAATTTCTAATTCTACGCGCACGAAGTCGCGGGCAGAAGCTAGTACTTCATAGTTATGAAAATATACCGTGCCGCTTCGCAGCGGAGACGCGCACCGAGGAATGCTTATCTTCATTTAAGTTTACTTTCATATTAATTTATGAAACAGTCGCGACTGTACGCCTGTTCCAATATTGCGGGCCCCGACCGAGTTGCTAACACACTTACGAACTGTTACGCTCTGTGTACTGCGGAGACTTACCTGTGGAGAGAAAAAGTTTTGTTAATAATTTAATCATTTATACAACATCTAATCACTGGGAGCGAGTGAAATACGACTTGGTCGAATATAAAAATCAAAGAAAAAAAAAAGAAAGACGAAAAGGAAAAGAAGAAGAGTGTTCAAAGTCCCTCCACGACGCCTGTATGTTTGTATGCCACATACATACGTTAGAATCCTATATTATCCTTGATGAATATTTCTTCGCGGATAAAGTCACGGGCAACAGCTAGTGTTAAATAAAAAGATTGTAAAAAAACATACTTATGTAAGTATAATTTAGTACATAATGTTACTTAATAATATCGATACAACCATCATTATCAAATATAAAATATGTATCACCGACCGTATTGTTTGTTTGAAGTTTTCGACGTTTTGGTACCGTTCTTAAACACCCCCTTGCAAAAGCGACGCGGTTGGCCTAGTTGGTAGTGACCCTGCCTGCGAAGCAAGCGTCCTGGGTTCGAATCCTGGTAAGGGCATATATTTGTGTGATGAGCACGAATATTTGTTCCTGAGTTATGGATGTTTGTATCTATATAAGTATGTATATCGTTGTCTAGTACTCATAACACAAGCCTTACTTGCGCTTACTTTGGGACTAGGTCAATTTGTGTGAATTGTTCAAAAACAAAAAAAAAAGAAATAAAAAAAAAAGAATCGGGCATCCATTGTTTTTCAGATAAGCTTGTATGCACATAAAATACAAAATCCATGGGTGCCCGTTTCTTTTGCAAGGGGGTATTTATATGTATGCCCTTGACCGTATGTATGCACGTTATCGCCGACACGATCAAACCCTGATAAACATACAAGTTTTAAAACCTTCCCAACCTTGGACTGAACAAACTTGACCCCGACCTAAGACTCGGCCATACTGAAAGAAACTAACACAGATTATTTGACAAGGGTACCAACCATTGTCCCTTCTAGAGACGGGTATAGTATAGCCTTAGCGAAAAACATTATCCAAAGCTTCCATTATTTACCAGTGGCAACCCTATCTCTATTTCACGTGGACTCGAACTTAATTCTTAAGTTTAATGGCGTAAAGATAAATTTAGAATGTCTCGCATTGCAAATATAGACCGTTTCAGTGCTAAGTAGTCGTTGGGTTATTACTTCGCCGGGATCAGGTTGTCGATATTAGTGCGTCTTGGACCACCAGGTAAATAGTGATTTAGAACTTGGGCGTAATTTGTTGTTGGTTAACGGAATTTGATGTTCGATAAACGGAGGGTAAATTGTGTTTATTCTTCTCAAGTTGAACCTAAACAGAATTGAACGGAGGATGCTTCTGCATTGAAATAATGGACGTAGAGAGCCTTGGGGGAGGCCTATGTCCAGCAGTGGACGTCTTACAGCTGATATGATGATGATGATGATGATGATGAATGGACGTATATATATATATATATGTAGGTCGTTGGCGTTGAAACGGTTAAAAGCATTTACTACTAAAGTTATCATAATTTTTAACCCTAGAGACTCACAAAATAGTAAAGCTATAACTACTAACGCTACGCTTTTCTTAAATTCTTAATCATAAATCTCGCAAAACAACAAATGATGTAAGACCAAGAATGCAGAGCAGAGTCCGAAGATTAAAGCCATAATTCCAAAGCTGAATAAATAAGGCCTCGGCCAGACAGACGGACGTTAATAAGGCAAGCTAATCCGGTTCAGTATCTTTCTGTAGTCTAGAGCTTTACATGAGCAACGAAGCACTATTAAACACTGCTACCTCACGAAGTGAGACTACGAAGTCCGCCATGCCATGTTATGTTTGTAAATACTAGCCCCCTTTTATTCATAAACGCTCTCTAGGCATCTCCTAACTTAACAATCGTTTGTCCTTATCTGTCACATTGACATTTACCTTTCACAGATAAGGACAAACGTTTGCTAAGTTAGCAGAAGCCTATAGAGCGTTTATGAATAAGGGTGCGACCACACCGCCGCGTATACGCAGTGACGTGTCGTATGCGTCACGTTTTCTCACCGTTTCTTCATATTTGTTGTTGCGATTCCGTAACGTCACCGTTTTTTAAGCGGCGGTGTAGTCGCACCTTAAGGGGGTAGGATATTTATCTACTGAGCTGTTAAAAATATCGTAGTTGTAATTGACACTTCTTAACATAGTGTGAAACAATATAGTACATTATTACAGAGGCCAAGAAGTAAGGGGTTTCCGGCCGAAATGGTGTAGACGGCCGAGCGCAAGCGAGGCTGGATATTTGAGACTGGTAACCCCTTTTCCCGCCGAGGTATGTATGTGTAATAGTGTTTATCTCAAACATGCAATGAAATAAATTAAAAACATCGAAGAAATTAAAGTTTTATTTCTAGAACACCGAAGAGAACAGAGGCAACGGCACAAAACCGGCAAGTGAATATATGAAATCCAGTGTTAGTAGGGCTCTACCTCCTAAGCAAGTGCGAGATCATTTTATATTGGTAACTTACATAGACAGACAGACATAATAATATTCTGTTTTCAGTATTTGTTGTTATAGCGGCAATAGAATTACATCATCTGTGAAAATTTCAACTGTCTAGCTATCACGGTTCATGTACACAGATAGACGGACGGACAGGGAAGTAATAGGGTCCCGTTTTTACCCTAAAAACCCTACGGTGCCCTAAAGAACAATGACACAAACTGACGTCTGACTACAGCACATAAAATAAATGAGGAAAATAGTAAATTACCTAGTATAGTTAGCTCTACTAGTAATAAATAGGCCTACTGCCCAATCAATTTGAAAACGATTAAAACGTATTACAAACGCAAACGAAACGCAA
Source organism: Pandemis heparana (assembly GCA_963854515.1). Lineage (NCBI taxonomy): Eukaryota > Metazoa > Arthropoda > Insecta > Lepidoptera > Tortricidae > Pandemis > Pandemis heparana. The sequence goes on from OY978031.1 coordinate 8,449,306, forward strand.
CGCGAGACTGTTATTGCTCCGCGTTTAATTACTTGCACAGCTATAAATCTTGCCGTATCAATGCGGAGGGCTGCCAGGTTTCAATTCAAGCAAATATTGGCTTTGAAATTTAATTAATTGAATTAAATTAATTTAATTAAAGCATTGCTTTGATGATGTCCTTATCAATGTAAAGAAATTATCTGAGTGAATGACTGATGAACAACCGTAATGTAACCGTTTTGTAATACTAGATCCTATACTTCGATTTTTTTAGAATAGAAACCACAGCAACATTATGTTGCGGCTCGTTAACTGTAATCTCTTTACATTATACTAGAGTAACAATTGACGACACGCAAATAAAGTGACATTAAAACAATTTTATTTTGCGGCTGCCAAACTATTGCACTGTACTGTTTGCTAGGTAAGAAATAGTTGACCAGACGCAATATAATATTATTATGGTTTCTAATTCTAAAAAAATCTTTGTTCCTTATTAGTCTTTATTCCTTACGGGGTAGCTAAGCCTAGGGTAACATGACCTAAAGGCCACGTTTACTAGATTTATAATCTCAAATTGTATAGGATAAATCCTACTAACATTATAAATGCGAAAGTTTGTGATGATGTGAGTGAGTGAGTGTGTATGTTTGTTCCTTCTTCACTCTAAAACGACTGAACGGATTCGGATAAAATTCGGAACGAATATAGCTGGTACGCTAAGTTAAAACAAAGGCTACTTTTTATCCCGGAAAATTGTATAGTTTCCGCGGGATAGTGATAAACATGTCAAAGGTCGTAGCTGCCTAGAGTCGCAACGTAAATAATTATTGCTGAATATACTATCAACAGCTCGTAAGTCTAATTCTACGCGGACGAAGTCGCGCGCAGAAGCTAGTAAACATATAGTTCTCTACAGAAAAATTACAGTACAATGTTGACTATTAAGGATACTTCAAGCAAAATCGTACAGAGTAAGTCTAAAATAATTACACACTAACCACATCACAATAAACGAGTAGAAGCAGTACTGGTTGTATGTGCAGCTGAGCATAGGAATGACGCGGGTGTCAACCCTAAGCAAGGGTTGTCTGTCGAAGCTAAACCACTGACCGTGACACTGCCGCGGCACCGGGTCCCGATTTATGATTAAAGCTGACGAGATTTATTCACTGAGTGTCTGATACACAGTTTCACATTGATTTTATAATAAGGTGGTAATAAGAGACTTTCACAGCCATCCATCTTAAGCACACCAAGTTAGAAGCCAATCCGATCACGAAAAGTGGGTCAGATCAACATTTTTTAAAGACAAAAAATTACACCAAACACTTTCGCTGCCACGCATTACTAGCTATGCGCTACACTCGGAAACATTTTTCCGCATTTTAGCAAAAACTAGCAACGTACAGAGAACCCGCCTATCGGGTCCTTAAGATGCTGAATGCTCTAAAGCAGAAGCTGAAGTCTAAAACACATCATCATCATTCGGAAGACATAGAACGTCCGCGCCACAAAACGACAACTGCCACCTACACCCATCGGCTTCCCGAGACTCTCGCGATCATGAATGAGAAACAACAACAAAATTATATTGCGGCTCGTGAACTGTGATCTCTTTACAATTTGTACTAGAGTAACAATTGACGACACGCAAATAAAGTGACATTAAAACAATTTTATTTTGCGGCTGCCAAACTATGGCACTGTACTATTTGCTAGGTAAGAAATAGTTGACCAGACGAAATATAATGCTACTGTGCTTTCTCATTCAAAATTAAATGAAGTATAGCTAATGAGAGGCCTGCCAACGCTGCGTCTTGCGACTCGTAGTCTCCACTCGAGGACCTTATTCCCCCAATGTTTATCTGTTGTACGAGTGTCGTGGCATGCCAATGCCACTTTAACTTATGGTCTTCGAGCTGTGCCAGTGACTACAGGCCGACCGCTTAAGAGGCTGACAACACCTAATTTTGTTGAAATTGATGTTATTTAAGCACTTTTTTAAGAAAAATTACACACAAAAAAAATACAAAAAAATTATATTGATAATTTTCATCATATTTCAAACACGATAGACGAACTCGATACATAATTGAGCAAAATCGGCTCGATAGAAAATAATTGCAAAGATTGGTCTTATAATCATCATTAAACGGTTCTATGTCTATATTTTTTCGACGTATGGGTCTGCAATTAAAAACATGAAGCCAACATATTCATACCTACACGGCTAACGAGTCATATTTCACAAATAATCCATACTTTTTTTTATTTCTTCTTATTTGTGTCTTATTTGCAAGATTTTAGACGCGCGTCAAGTTGCCGGAATAGTTTCTTCTCTTTCACTCACAGGCACGCGAACCGTATGTGCGAAGAGTGGCGCTGCTCAAGGTCATTTGCTGTTGACAGCGCCTTAACTGAGTCGTCGCCCGCGCGACACAGGGGCGCGGGGTAGGACGACAAAGGGGACCTCTTTCGGCCCCCGCGCCCCTGCACCGCGCTGGCGAGGACTCATTTATCGGTCGGTCTATAGTTCTTCGGCGAACACATTAATCACACCAATGGACGGACGCTTCTTAAACGTCCCGAATTAATTTGCGCAAACGCTTAATATCGTATCATCTATCACTGTCAGGGTATTGTGGCGTGTTGCAGCCGCACAATGCAGCCACAATGGAATCGCACGGTCCACTTACCCTGGTGCATTTAAATTTAATGCAATCGGGATTCGCGAACGACGGTATTGCATGTAAATCACCGGCCGCGATTGGATGGCTGAGAGCTGTTTATTTTTACGAAATGTAATTGGTATATTTATAACATGCTCTTGCCCGTGGCTTTGCCTTCGTCACGTTTTTATCTTTTCTAGAGTCCCGTACCCAAACGGTAAAAACGGAACCCTGTTATCAATCAAGAGATTGATGAATCTGGATGAAGGGAAAGAGGTATGTCAGGATGGTAACCAGAGGAATAAAGTAGTTTCTGCCTACCACTGTGGGAAAGAGGCGTGACGGTATGTATGTATGTATGTATTATCAATTGCTATGATACTCCGAGAAGGGAGCCCGGGCTCGAACCCACGACCTTCAGCACAAGAGACCATACGTCAAGCCCGTGCCTAAATAAATTTCCATTAAGTCTATTTTACCATAGCCATTGCCGTCCGCACGTTGTCTTTTTTATTAATATCGATTGATTACGTTCCCAAGCTCAGATCTTCCTTAAATGAAAAGTTGCAAAGTCAACCTAAAAGTAGATCGACATAGAGACAAAATTTCTACGAAGAAACCGTCCCATTTTATAATGGCAATGCCGTGACATGGTCCCATTACATCCATCAATGACTACCTTATTCCATATTCAAATCAGACTGAGGGATGGAAACTGACTAAAGAATATTGGTACAAATGACCGAAGAACATCGGCATAGGTTACATAATCTGATTCGATATTAGCATTTGGCATCCGAGGAACTAGGTATATCCAACACATCTTACGTTTAAAAACTGACAATAGAATTATAGAACGATCATAGCATCGCACTCGACGGTTGCAAATTTGAATTTGAAATATTCGATATTCAAATCCTGACGCGCGATTGGACAAACAAGAGCCAATCGCGGCGCTGATCTTTATGTGTTAGAGTTAAACAAATATATAGTCAGCAAGGAAGAAAACCTACTACATATGAAAAGGATAACATATTCTAAAGCTTCTAAACAATAACAACATGTCTGAAAGCAAATTCAATAACTTCCGACATCGCGTCTCGACGCCATGTTGTAAATTCGAATTGGACGCGTGACAGCTTAGCTCGGTGCAACCGCTAATGCACGCATTATAGTGTCGCTTGACACAAAGGTATGCAGTCGCGGATCATTATTGCATTTAGAATATGACATTATTAAAATTACTAGCTGTTGCCCGCGACTTCGTCTGCAAATTCGTTTATCGCTATCCCGCAGGAATTTTCCGGGATACAAAGTAGCCTATGGGCTATTCCAGATTTTTCTCTATCTATGTGCCGAATTTCATACATTTTCATTGGGCCGCTCTGGCGTGATTGAGTAACAAACAAACATCCACCCATCCAAATTTCGCATTTATAATATTAGTTAAATTAATTATTAATAGGTACTCATAAAACAGAGGGAACGTATGTTACTTACACAAATAAAAACATTCAACACAAGCGCAACTATTCTGCACGATCCGACTATTTTGCGGGACAGCAAAGTTTTATCAAGTTTAATTTTAAATTCTGGCAATTAACTTTTCAGTAATAACTAACTAAGCCTTCATAATAACTCAAGAAAAACACAAAGTCAACTCATTTAGAAACCCATCAAATTCTAATAGCGCAACCGCTGGATGTAATTCATTACGCCATAATGAGCGTTCGAGGTTATAATGGAAACCGCGAGATTTAATTTCGCATCCACTCTGCCAACGACGCAAGGAAAAACGCTCACGACATCACCGTACCATACTTCGTTACGTAGGTATTTGACATACCGCCATAGATATATATATTACTTCGTAATATAGGCCCAACGCTCACGAGTAATTCGTCCAATGCGGTGGTCCTAAAAGACCACCGTGCCTTAGTCTGTGACAGGACGCCGTACCACGTAACGACTTAATCCCGTGTTAGATGCTAATTTGGGGCTAAGTAGTGTCAAAATCAAAACGTATGGAACTGTCAAACCTAACCCCGAGTTCGCGATTTATTTTTTTATCTCTGGACTGTGTATGAAAGTCCTGGGGCCGTACCATGACGTCTTAATACGTTTCAGTTTAGGTCCGCTCGCTGTCAGATTCATACTAAAAGTGACAGCTAAAACTTGAACTGCGTCGAAATTAGGACGTCATGGTAAGGCCCCTGTTCTTGACAAGAAAGATTATTTAAACACCTCTTAGACAGAAAAATGGATAAAGCAAAGTACAACGTTTGACGGTGACAAAAATACGAATAAAGCTGTGAAAAAATGCGAATAACACGAGATAAGCAAGTGGCTTTTTTCACTCCACCTTTCATCTTAGAGCTAAGAGAATATTTTTTAAAAGGCTCCCGTAAAATAGATTAACTCTCCGAGAGTACTTTATACCGCGGTCAGGGGGAGTAGGTACGCGGGGAAAAGTGGACGAGGAAAGGCCGTGAGAGCTTCGATGTGGACAAAGGGCGAAGAAGCGTTTCAATCTGTGTATCTTCATCACAAAAATTATGGACCATGTAGGTTAAGATAGGAACTAATTTTGCTACCAGTTGATTTTCATTAGAGCTGCATTTTTCGCTTACTCCGCATTTATTTTAAAATAGCCGCGACTTTGCAAAGAATTTGGCTATCGCTATCCCGCGGGAACTATGCAATTTTGAGGGATAAAAAGTTAAAAAGTAGCTTAGGCGCTATTGCAGACTATCTATCTCTGTTCCAAATTTCATTCAGATCTCTTTTAGGAGACTAGGCCCTTACAATACGTAAAAAAGGAAAAAAACGGCCAAGTGCGTGCAGGACTCCGCAGCGAGGGTTCCCTAAAAATTCGGCAAGTGAATGTAGAATCCAGTGTTAGCAGAGCCCTGCATTTTAAGAAAAAGCAGTAAGTGGTAATTTTATATTGGTTACTTATTTGGGGGAGTGCCCCAATAGAGAGATCTCTCTCCAGGCAGATGTTATGCCTGGGGACCGAAGTCCGAAGGAAAGTTGGAAGTTGTATTATATGCATCCGTGTTAAGAAACTTCGTTAGCGCGATGTAGAACAATGTGACAGCTGTCACTAGAGTTGGCGCTAGCTGGGTAGCTACGGGTGTGCGTCGCAGTAATTATGTAGCTGTCAACTAGGTGGCGCTAGTGTCGCTACACTTACATAGGCAGACAGACAAAAATGTTCTGTTCTTAGTATTTGCTGTTATAGCGGCAACATAAATACATAATCTGTTAAAAAATCAACTGTCTAGCTAACACTGTTTATGAGATACAGCCTGTTGACAGTGGAGTAGTAGCAATCGTTTGTCCTTATCTGTCACTTTGCCATTTACCTTTCACAGATAAGGACAAACGATTATTAAGTTAACAGAAGCCTTAGAGCGTTTATGAATAAGGGGGGTTAGTAATGGGGTCCCGTGTTTACCCTTTAGGTACGGAACCCTAAAAACCCATTTTAAAACCAACAGCCCGTTAATCACTCAAGCGACGAGTAACCGAGGGCTACTTAGCGAAGTCGCGGCATACGTGGCCGGGACTCGAACCCGCATCAGGCTAAGTATCGCCCTAACTCAGTGCCAAATCGCAGATCAGGCAACCGCAATAAGGACGGCGACCGCAAAACTGTAGAAGCTTCGAATAAATAAACCGGATTACTGAGTATGCTGCTACTAATACTAAACCACTGGATACGTAAATACTATGTAGTATTTAATACTCGTTAAACCGCCGTGAAAAGTGGCATGGAATGAAAATATTGGGAAAATAAACGACGACCTGACAGCTTAGTGGTTAGTGACCCTGACTATGAAGCTTGAGGTCCCGGGTTCGAATCCCAGTAGGGGCAGACATTTGTGTGATGAAAACGAATGTTTGTGCCCGAGTCATGGATGTTGTATGTATTTATCTAAATTATATACGTATGTTTATCCGTTGCCTGGTACCCATAGTACAAGCTTTGCTTAGTTTAGGACTGGGTCAAATGGTGTAATTTGTTCCATGATATTTATTTATTTATTTTATTAATTATATACCGTAGTAGGTCAAGAAATAAATTCAAATATGAACGTGTATTGCCATAAAATTAATTTTCCTTTCGATTAATAAAGGGCATTAATTAGAGCGTTAATTATCTATTAAGTATGCACTCTACTAAATTTGTTACGCGGGATGGCTGTCGAAGCGATAGCAGACCAAGAAGATGGCGGGGTGACTTGGAAGCATGTCGGATGGAGTGGCAGTAGCATGCCCTCTACCGGGACGAGTGGCGGAAGAGGGAGAGGCCTTTGCCCAGCAGTGGGACACACAATAAAAGAATAACACATAGTATTTTTACTTAGTATTTATACTTATTCACGTAGCTCGTAACTCCATCTAAAATACCGAAACGGTTCTCAAACTAGCGAATTAAGCACGAAACCGTGCGGTTTGCGGGATTATACCTAATGGACATTATGCTCGCAACTTAGATGGCTTTAATCACAATCTTAAACTAATCAAAATTTATCTCTACACGTTCACATTAAAACTCAATTTAGAACACAGTGAAACCGAAACATAGGATCTTACGAATTCGCGACGCGACATCCGATAACTTGATTTCATAATCTATGCTAATGTTTGTTCAGTGTTTAGTTTTTCATCACAAATTACATCTCTATCGCTTTCGCGTTTAAGTGTCAAAAAGTATGTATACATGTATATAATGTATAACTCTTTATTGTACATAAAACACATTAATTTTGAATTGATTTTTTTAGTTGAAGTTCTTTTGAAGCAAACGCGTTAGAGTCGTTTTTTACTATGGTTCGTTCAGAGCCTCTAGTGGAAGTTTTCGCATATAGAAACGTCTCGAACGCGTTCACGTAAACGTCTCAATTACCCTATGTTTACCCTATGTTTGACAAATAAATAAATTGTATTGTACTATGGAAAAATTGGCAGCGCCACTTGCGGATCGAAACGGCAACAAACTGTTCCCATAGTATTTGACATTTTAACGCTAACGCATTCGAGACGTATTTTGTGACCGAAAACCTACACTAAGCATACTGGATAGAATTTGCAGTGCGAATGTTCTTTATACTACAATTTTTTTTAATGTTATTTAATAAGTAACATTTCTGAGTTTGAATCTTCTACAGAGCAGTGTCAAATATTTTTTAAATATTACAATAATTCCACCCAATTTATCAACCGATTACTTTAGCGACTTATATTATCATACCTACGCATAAATAAAATAGAAAAACAAATCATTACAAAAAAACAGTCAAAACTTGAAAATAACTTAAGCCTAGCTAAAACTAATCTAACTAATATTATAAATGCGAAAGTATGGATGGATGGATGTTTGTTTGTTACTCAATCACGCCAGAACGGCCCAACGAATCTGGATGAAATTCGGCACATAGATAGAGAAAAGTCTGGAATACATCCCATCTACATTTTATCCCGGAAAATTGCGTAGTTCCCGCGGGATAGCGATAAACGAATTCTTTGCAGACGAAGTCGCTGGCAACAGCTAGTATTAAAATAAAGATGAAACAAATCTCTCAAATCGCCGCTAATAGGGAGGGTAGGTAATAATAAATAAATAATCACCTTCACAACAACATTCTCCACCTGTATGCACCAAATGAACATAACGACACATATTTTTCTCAAACGCTATTAGACGTAATGGCGTTTAAAAAGAATATTCGTAATTTTTTTGGTCATTTGGGCCATTAATAGAACTTCAAAAAAAGCCTATTAATTGCGCGACCTCGTCGCCTCAAGCCGCCAACTTTAATACCCTTTCGACTTTACTTTTATTCGTCCTATTCAAAGTGGGCTGAATTGTGAAGCTGCAACCGAGTTAGGTCTGTTGCCGTTCGAAGTTTATGTTGAATTTAACTTGTATTTATTCTTGGTTGACTTTTTTGTGTTGTCGTAACGTAACCAAGGATTGTATAATAGCTATAGCAATAGCTAAAAATGAGCTAATGTGGTCAACATTGCATTTTTTTGCGCTACGACACTTGTGTCGATAAGACCAGTATGCTTAGTGTAAGTTTTCTGTCACAAAATTCGTCTCGATCGCGTTTGCGTTAAAATGTCAAATATGAGAAATTTTAGTTGTCGTTTCGATCCGCAAGTGGCGCTGCCAATTTTTCCATAGTAATTAAGACATTTATGTGAACGCGTTCGAGACGTGTTTATATGCGAAAACTTACACTAGAGGCTCAGCTAGCTTATTAACGTAACTCGCTCGCAATGGTAATCGTGTTCGTTTTGACAGTTCATGTATGGGCTGACAATTGGCATCGGAATCAGCTAGCTGTCACATTCATACAAGAACTGTCAAAATGAACACGTTATGGCGATTGCGATCGAGTTACGTAATAATAAGCTTGCAGTACAAAGTTGGGTGTTGTGTAGATACGCACCCCTTTATTCATAAACGCTCTCTAGGCATCTGCTAACTTAGAAATTGTTTGTCCTGATCTGTCACTTTGACATTTACCTTTCACAGATAAGGACAAACTGGACAAACGATTGCTAAGTTAGCAGAAGCCTATATTGTCATGAATAAGGGGGGCAGTATTTACCAGTGCTAGTTACGCGATGTTTTAATGTTTATTTGGGCACAAACGGTACATAATACTTAAATTTAAACACAAGTACAACTTACATAAACCAATGAAGCTGCCACCACTTAGTAAGGCATTTACATAAAAACAAATGAACGTGAATACCTAACCGAAAATTTTTTGTTGGCTAATACTAAGCTAAAACAAATAAACCAAATAGTCGAAAAAAAAAATTGATGAAAAAGTGAGAACTCACCCATCCAGAAGGGACTTAATGCTAGATTTGAAACTATCTAAAGATAAATTAAATATATCTACCTAACTAAATTTAATGTTGTGGGCTTTACAGACTCTATTTACAAAGGAATTGCACTATCCCCGACAAAATGTCACACTATAGGAAAGCCAATATGATGGCAAGAAAAAAATCTTAAACCATACATATTGACGACTCGAATCGGCACAGGTACCGGTAACAAAACGGTCACGAAACAGAACGGACCAACGACGCGCGGAGGCGTTCGGGGGAAATTGCGGAATCGATCCACGGACGTATCGACAATACGCGTCCTCTATGATGAATTGGACGCCGCTCCGTTGCTAGGGGTTGCGCTGGAACGAGCGAGCGAATGAACATTCGCTAGCAAATATGAAGCTGGGTACTGACCAACGTTATGAGGTGTAATGGAACATGTTACACAGCGAGCGTTCATGCAGTCAGTACGTAGTGTTACGGAGAAACCAGCGAGCAACGAGCCGCTCGTACGCTTCGAGTGCTCCACCCGGCTCTCGGTATTTTGGCGAATCCTTTAACTGTTACGCGGTTCAGTCAGTAATGAGACTGGCTGGCGAAATGGAGCACAGAGTTTAGACGAGCATGTTACGCCGATTTTTAGAACACAGCGAAAATGCTCAATGCGTAACATGCTCATTGCGAATGTACCTACATTACACCTCGTAACGTTGGTCAGGAGCCCTACCATGACGTCCTAATTCCGACTCAGTTCAAGTTTTAGCTGTCACTTTTAGTATGAATCTGACAGCGTGCGAACGTAAACTGAATCGCATTAAGGCGCTGTCAACAGCAAATGACCTGGAGCAGCGCCACTCTTCACACATACGGTTCACGTACCTGTTAGTGAAAGAGAAGAAACTATTCCGGCAGCTTGGCGCGCGTCTAAAATCTTGCAAATAAGACACAAATCATAAGAAATAAACAAAAGTAAGGATTATTTGTGAAATATGACTCGTTAGCCGTTTAGGTATGAATATGTTGACTTTATGTTTTTAATTGCAGACCCATAAGTCGAAAAAATAAAGACATAGAATCTTTGCAATTATTTTCTATCGAGCCGATTTCGTTCAATTATGTATCGAGCCCGTCTAGCGTGTTTGAAATATGATGAAAATTAACATTATATATAAATATATATTTTTTGTGTGCAGTTTTTCTTAAAAAAGTGTTTAAATAACATCAATTTCAACAAAATTAGGTGTTGTCAGCCTCATAAGACGTCATGGTAAGGCCCCAGCTTAAAGCTCGCGATGAACGCCGTGAACCACCAGAAGAGATTGTAAAAAAAAACTAATAGGGGTTTAGAAACTCGATAGGAGTTTTCATACTATTTCTCACGACAGAATGTATGCAAAATAAACGCTATAAAAAATGGTCAGTCAAAATCATCACTACCATCATCATCATCATCATAACAGGCGGAAAACGTCCCCTGAACATAGGCCGAATACTCATACCCCAACGATAGGTTTTTGATATGTATGTATGTTTAAACTCTTTATTGTATGTTGGTAGCCGCATCGCCTTTAACGTGATTCCTACGATTTTTGCCCGTTCCCTCGATGGGCTTTTACCATCAGCACGGGGAGAAAAGCAACTAGTAAATTCAATGCTTTTTCTTTGCTACCAAACCAGCATGGAAGGGAAGAAGCCTTGTGTTGAACAATTAAAAACGCGAAATCCGTGAAGCCAAATGGTTTCCACGCCTAATTTGAATAAGCGATTAATCATTAAAACCCAGTTGGCGTCAGAACATAAGTTGGAAACAATCCGCGATTGCGAAGTTGCGTCTCGTAAATTCATTACAAGCTTGGCCAATAGCCAAAGACCCCTGAAACGGAGTTGGCTCTGATTAAAAATGAAAATAAATTTTGGATCAAGTTAATTGGCTGATTGAACGTTGGCAAATTGAGTTCCAAACAAAACAAATGATTATCTATTTTTAAGTACATATTTATTTTAATACAAGTTATTATTTCTGACTGTACTTGAATCAACCTACTACCACCGATGCTTTCCACTTTCTCAAGAGTTTTAGCTTTCTATTTGCGAAAGATATCGATACCTTTAGGTTCAATTGGCGTAAAGGACAAAATGCCGAAAATGAGTTAAATATACAGTTTTGTTCAGAATTTTAAGCTCTATCGAACTGTATACTTAAAATTTTGATATCTCGTAAAATTTGACCTTTACGCCCCATATTTTGGGATCACTTATCACCAAAATGTGCTTTTTTTGTGGGTGTAAGTAACAAACTTGAAATCACATGGAACGTAAAGGAAATCATGAAGTTATAAACAACGACGTATAAAGCTAAATTTACCATATTGTCCTTTAAGACCTACTTTTATAGGACTGAATTTACTTATTTGTCCTTTACGACCTTTACTTCTATACATTATACTTTAATACCAAATCAAAACTACGGCGTAAAGGACGTATATACAAATAGAAATTTATTTCTTGGATTATACGAGCTGATTAAGACACAAAATAAATCCTTTGGTCTAATTTTGATGAGAAAGTAAGTGTATTTCTATAAATTCGACACTTTAAGGTTCAATAAAATTGGTGTAAAGGACAAAAATGCTACTTTTCAGGAGAAGTAAAAAATTTTTTTTTAAGCTAAATATTTTTTTTATTTGGGGACCTATATCTTCGATGAATATGACAAAAGTGCTTAGAATTCTTCTCCCTACGCATTAGAATGGTAACCACAACGAAAAATAGCATATTTTAGAAGTTAAGTGTCCTTTACACCCCGGAAAAAAGCGTCGGTAGTCCCTTACGCCCCGACCTTTCTAAAGAACTCAAAAGTTTTGAGGTTGTAAAGGTCAGTTTTATATAAAATTATACAATTTTGGGGTGTATAGTTCACTGTAACGTACTAAGTAGTTCTTAAATAACTGTTATTGCTGATTCCCCTTTCCATCTATACCCACAATTATGCTGAACATGGCCTTTAGGTCTTGATACCTTAGGCTCTGTCTACGCTGTAAGGGATAAAACGTGATTTATGTATGTTATATATGTATTGTTCTTTATAATTATAAGTATTTATACGTGTCGTATAGATTAGCTAAAGTTAACAAATGTTAACAAAATGTTAGCAATCGTTATCTTAATAATATGTATGTTATTAGTTATGTAGCATTGAAATTTCATTTAACATACATATTTTAAACAGTTTAGTTAGGTATATTTATAAACGATTATTTATGTAATAAAACATGTAGATTTACCCAGGGTAAGATTATGTGTATTAAATGAAAGCACAATAGTCATAATTGTAACAAAATGTCCAAATATTATAAATCTTAAATCAAGTATCTAAGAGCTCACAAATATTAAGCACGTCACTTATTAATTACTAGCTGTTACTAGCGACTTCGTCTGCAAAGAATTCGTTTATCGCTATCCCGCGGGAACTACGCAATTTACCGTGATAAAAAGTAGCCTATGTGCTATTCCAGACTTTTTTCTATGTATGTGCCAAATTTCATCCAGATCCGTTTGACCGTTCTGGTATGATTGAGTAACAAACAAACATCCATCCATACTTTCGCATTTATAGTATTAGTTAGAAGTTAGATGTATGTGCCAAATTTCATCCAGATCCGTTTGACCGTTCTGGCGTGATTGAGTAACAAACAAACATCCATCCATCTACCCATCCATCCATCCATCCATCCATCCATACTTTCGCATTTATAGTATTAGTTAGATAGTTAGATTACATTCAATCCAACTAAGTGTCATTGGAAGATTTCATGTACAATTTGTCATTAGTTATTGCTCACATAAACTGAAATCATTAATTGCCAACAAGTATAAACATAGGTATACCTTATCAGACAGATTTTGAAAGCAATATTCGTTTGTTAGCAATATTTAACAAAAAACACCAAAATACATAATCTATAGGTACCTAAATGGTACAAAATTTAACTTATAACGATTTCGTTTTGTGTATGGTTGCGTTAAATGATAAATAGAAGTGACGTACTTATTAATGTTTATGATACCTGATTTAATACTTATAATGATCAAACGTTACAATTATTATAATTCGTGCTTTCATTTACAATATTCTTTTCTTTCTTCTTTTCTTCTTCTTTTCTTCTTCTTTCTCAATGACTATGAGCAGTGCCACTGTTCACACATATGGTTCGAGTGCCTGTTAGTGATAAAGAAGAAACTATTTTGGCAGCGTAGCGTGCGTCTAAAGTCTTTGCAAATAAGACACAAATGATTGTCAGCCTCTTAATGACATTTGAATGCTACATTACCAATAAAATAAAAACATAATAATTCCCAAAGGTACATTTTAGCAAATAGTAAAATATTTTGCGTCATTGATACCTTTAATTACGGTTGTGTAAGGAAAATAACATAAAACGTCTAAATTATAGTGAGCTATACACCCGAAAATTGTATAATTTTATAAAAAACTGACCTTTACAACCTCAAAACTTTTGAATTCTTTAAAAAGGTCGGGCGTAAGGGACTATCGACGCTTTTTTCCGGGGTGTAAAGGACACTTAACTTCTAAAGTATGCTATTTATCGTTGTGGTTACCATTCTACTGCGTAGAGAGAAAAATTCTAAGCACTTTTGTCATATGCATCGAAGAAATAGGTCCACAAATAAAAAAAATACAAAGGTTTAAAAAATAAAAAAAACGTTTTTTGCTTCTCCTGAAAAGTAGCATTTTGTCCTTTACGCCAATTGAACCTAAAGGTATCGATATAAAGAATAAATTGTGTAGTTCCTGATTTAAAATTAGCTTAACTCTTCACCTTTACAGAAAAGTCATTTTTAATTCGATTTCAATTTTCCATCATCCTATGTTCATAGATTCCCAAGTGATTAAAATGAATACCCAGAAGAAGGTCACTTTTAAACCGAAGTAAACTTTTTTAAACAACCAAAACGACAGCCCAAAACGGAGATGGCGGGACGACCTGGATTATTATCTAAGGAAATGGCTATCTAGGGAAATACACGCGGACCATAGGGAAGATTGGCGAAGAAGAGGAGAGGCCTTTGCCCAGCAGTGCGACACGAAATAGGCTATTTAGATTAGATTAGAAACTAATTACAACACAACGGATAACTCACGTATCAAAGCCGAATGCGAAGCGTGTTCATGTTGAAAGTAGATTAGAAACTTTTTTAATTGTGACTTAATATTTATACAAAGTAATCGCAATGACGCGTAATGAAAACCGAATATCGAGCAAGATAGAATAGGTGAGAAAGATGGGATAAAGAGTACATCTCCCCGAGGCTTTGTCCAGGTACGGTACGAGAAAACGTATCATCGCTGATACTATACGCATAACAGTTTATATAGGCACATAATCCGAATCGTTTATTTATTTAACTATTTGTTTATCCTTATCCATGTCCGTTGGAATCTCTACCACAATTGTACCCAGTAACCCTGCCGCAAAGCAGCAGAGTACGACAGCCGATGACACTACTGTCTCTAGGCAACGGTTCCATGGGCAATATTACTTAGCATCAGGTAACCCACATGCTTGGCTTCCTTACCTGTATTGTAAAAAAATGTAGCTATACATACACACAAACGTACCTGGCGGCAGAGACTACTTTGTTCCACTTGCTACGATCCTGACATACCTCATCCACATTCAATACAATACAATACAAATAGGTACTCTTTTTTGAACACCACAAATCAGTACAAAACAATACAGAAACAAAGAACAAAGTAGACAATATTTAGGCGGTCCTATCGCTCAGATTCATCAATTTCTTTACATGCTCGTCGATTTAGGGGACTGTTGACCTGGTCTTTTTCCAAACTCCCCCAATTTGGTCACTGAACGTCCGCCTAGGCCTTCTACCACAGAAAAATGTAGCCACACAGCAAATAAAACGTTGCCACAATTATCTAGAGACATACTTATAAATAGCTTCACCGTGATACCTGGCGTGTTCCACGGCACTTAAATATCGCCGGGCACTCAGCACTCTGGGTGCTCCGAGCACTCTTTGATCGTGCCCATTGGAGGCCACTCGAGGGCGGATCCTTGGCGAGTGGGACAGACGGTTTGACGGCTCTCAGAATGAGATTTAGTTATAAAAAAACCTTAAAAAAGTTCACTTCGACGAGCACCAAAGATTCTCGCGATTGAACCTCAGTCGCGATTGACGAGATGACACTTTTGAGTACGAATTTTTCAGATTAAAGTGGAACGATAATTTGTTAGACATCTTGGAGCAGCGCTGTTTTGACAATTGTCCGACGGAAAATGTTTTTGCTGCTGAAAACCTCCAGTGATTTCATAAAAATAAAAAAGCTACGGGTAATATCACTCCGGGAGTGCCGGTAGAAGTGAAAACAGCAGCTTAGATTAGATTTTGATATTGTAACCTCCATGATGCTCAATATGCGTACCGTACATCTATATTGACAGACCTCTAACAATGTGCTGATGCCCTAGTACTTTTGCTCCACGACTCAACAAAAAAACACTCATTCGTATTTCAAAAGAGCCTCTTAGAGGATCCTGATATCCTGGTACTTAAACTCTCCCTCCGTCTTACGTCTGACGCGAAATTATATTTTTTTACCCATCCCAAAAAGCGCTCAGCGCCGCTAAAGAAGTCTACAAAAACTTCAAGTATCTTAAAGAGTAAAAAGAGGGTATAAAAGGTATTTGTATTGTATCTTCTATAGTTTTTTTTTCAAGAGATTGTTTTCTCTACATCACGCTAATGTTTTATGCATGAAAATTGTATGTAAGTAGGTACTAGGTACAGTCACCAGCATAAATAAGGGATCATCTTTGTACCTTGTCGCTTTCAGTCGTTACATGATTTCGTATGGTTTTTCAAACATGACTTTAAAGTGACAA
Organism: Pandemis heparana; assembly: GCA_963854515.1. Taxonomy (NCBI): domain Eukaryota; kingdom Metazoa; phylum Arthropoda; class Insecta; order Lepidoptera; family Tortricidae; genus Pandemis; species Pandemis heparana. The sequence goes on from OY978031.1 coordinate 8,465,750, forward strand.
GGTACAAAAGTCATCACTTATTTATGCTGGTGACTGTACACGTAAGATCGCTTCGGAAGAGCTAGCACACATAAGAAGGCAAGCATAGTCAACTTAATCAATGATTACCCAAATTAACCCTACATCAATTAATTATTCAAATCGCGTCTTGCAATATTAATGAGAGAGCCAGCTTCAATAAGACAATCTTAACGTCTAATTAGAAGATAGTATTCACAAGATAACTAGGCATTAGCATAAATCGCGTCCACCAGGAAGCTCACCGGACGAGTTAAATCAGTACGCATGTGCGTAAAGCTGTCTATCTGTTTGTGTGACAGCTAGGAAACATAAATCCGCCCGTGCGCGGCCGCCCTAAGGAAGCCATTGTGGTCGCTCTGGGCCTCTATTCGGCACTGACACGCCGAAGCTATTACCAACCATTTGCAGTGCCTAAGTAATGCCTAACGTAAAGTTTGCTATTCGGCGTCGCCAACTGTCAGTTTGCCGAACACAATCCGATGAGACGCTTTGAGTTCTTAGTAAGCTATTCGGGGCGCATCGTTAATTTTGTTGGGGATTTTCAACAGCTGTCGCAGTGTGACAGAAAAAAAGAGGAATTCTGATCGCATATCGTATCAAATCAATAACCTGCTATCTAATAATTATTTATTCAGTGCAAACTCATCAAATTCATCAAAATTTAAGCCAAAATTAAGAAAAACTATAACCCCCGAATCCCCAAGTAACCCGAGCCTTGGCAACAAAATCGCAGACTGCAGAACGCATGGTCACGATAGCTGGCAACTTTGTCATTTGAATGTGTCAAATAGCCTACTGGTTGCCTTACGGATGCCGAGGCAATGGTGAACGAAGAAAGGTTGAATTTTAGGTTCGGCATTATCACGGCTAACATTATTTTTTTATTAATTCGATCGAAAGTTATCCCAAATTATTAAGCGTAAAAAAATATCGATTTTGAATCGAGGACTTATATCTGGAAAATTCAGATTGTTGTGTAATTCGGTAAATAAAAACGAGCTATGCAAGGTGAGGTGAATCCGCGATCTCAAGGAGATTAATTTGTTTTCAATAATTCTATCGAAACCTATCCCCAATTGAAGAACATAAAAAAATAGCGATTTTGAATCGAGAACATATGTCTGGAAAATTCAGATTGCTATGTAATTTGTGAAATAAAAACACGATGAGGTCATTGAACTATTAATCTTGAGTTGTTAAGATCGGTCGCCACGTTTGAAGCAAAGGAAAAAAAAATACTATAGGTACCATTGATAGGTACTTACATTTTTTTCATATAATTCATAACTTTACTAACTTTTATATACCTACTTACTTGGGTGCCGGCACGTAAGCACTACGATAAAAAAAAAATCTAGCCAACCGATTTTAGTCTGCTACACATATATTGTTCACCTTCTAAAGATGATTAGGTAGGTATATGACATAAATTATATTTTCATTGTCATATAAAAAAGTAAAAAAAATAACTGACTAAACTTTTCAGATATTTAAGTAGTTTTATTTACTTCCACATTAGAGACCGTTCCATTTTATTCACCAATAATACACCCACCAACATATATACCTATGTATTTTTTTTTTCAAAATTATAGCAGTGGGAGAACTTGGAGATATCTTTACATAAAATACTTAACATACATTTCCTAGAACCGCTATAAAATAAAAAGGAATGATTGAAACATCTAATACTAATCTCATACTAAATACTGGCCACTTACAATTTGTCAGGTTTAAAAACAAATTTAAGAAATTATGTTTTTAAAACCTAACAACCAAATCATAATCAATATTGAACTTGACTGTCATTTCACAATTTATGTTTTTAATGGGATTTATAAAAGTACATACAAAAAAATAAACACACCACACTTCGATATAATAAAGGATATATAATGTATTTATGTTAATTTTCCAAAAGTTTAGTAACTTATTATTAATTAAATTCTCAACATCAACTCAACATTTTGAAGGTCAAATGGTACATTTATAATAACTACTTCTTTATTTTTAACATAGTCTGGGTTAGCTACACACAACAAACAATTATTCTTTTGTGACAAGTACATTTAATTCTAATTATTCCATCTGGGGAACCAGCAATCACTGGATATTTGAAGTTTAATAGGCCACACTTGTTTTTTTTTTTAATTTGCTCCACTGTTTTATACTTCATCTTCTAGGAGATAGATGTCTACGCTTCGTGGATGGTGTATCTTGGATTTTACCACCCAGTATAAGGGATATGAGCGTACCATCACTAGTTTTGCATCGGCCTACTTCAAGTGCTCTGGAAGCAGTTATTCAACCGTACCTCGGTTCAAAGCAAAGTTAGCAATTTGCTTGATCTCTTGTTTCTTCTTCTTCCAGTTTTGTCTTCAACACATTTCTCTTTATACTTGTTACATACAAGTTCATGCATTGAGTGAGACCAGCCTGCGGTATACTTGAACAATAAGTGGGTTGGTATTTTCATAGTTCACAGTCTTTAATATTTCTTTATTTCGCCTCTTCTAAAAAATTCTTTAAAACAGATGAATTTGCTGGTAATATGGGATTGCCTTGTGCTATCATATATTTCAGGGTCCCACTCAGGGACCAATGCTGGACGGTTTATATTTCTTCCAATCCATCCACAGAAGTGCATGATGAAGCCACATAAGGAAAGCTATTGCTTGACATTGGGCAGCACATAGCTTACGGCATCGTCACCATACGAAGCTCGTAAGGACCTGAAATTACGTTTATTAATTTATTACTAGTTTGTTCATACTTCGTAATTCTAACCTCAAAATATGGCAAAACAAAAGGTCTAAGAACTATATGTATTTAATCGAAAATAGCTTAAACTGAAATATTGCTATTTAAACTTTTAATCAATATTATATTATACTTACTTCGAAGTTTTGACATTGCGAAATTCTGATGAGCGAGTCGCTGTTCGTCGCGAATTATGTGCCAAGCATAACGGCATCGATTCGGATTTTGGGCAAGTTCTCCATGGCCTGATATACTATCTTTTGATAACGATTATGACGTAGAAACTGTATTGAGGTGACAAAATACAGTAAGTATAAGTAAATCGTTATGATGTTTCGCAGAGTTTGACGGACATAACAGTAACACTGGCCAGTGTTGCCAACACTCTTTAAAAAGACGCGCTGAATTGATTAAAAAAAGCGCTAGATTTGGATATTTTTCGAAAAATAGGGCTGAATTTAAAAATAAATGAATGATTAGGTGATTATTACTTTTAATTAAAAAATTACATAAAAAGATAATGTACAAATTTAGTAGCCAGGGGGGGCTACTCCGAAATTCGATTTTCGAAGTTCGTGTCATACCGTCCCTCTCGCTCTAAAATGAATGACTATTAGTGTGAGCGGAACGGCACGAAACGAACTTCGGAAATCGAATTTCGGAGTATAAGACCAGTCTTTTCCATCGTCAGAATCTTGTTCTTTTTTAAAATTTCCTGGCTTTCCTGCTCGGTAGAATGGGCGCTAGATTGGGCGTTCACACAGCCAAAAAAGCGTTATATTTAGCGCCAAAAGCCAAAATTGACAGCCAGTCAATTTTGGCTTGGATGTGTCAAATGTCAATGTCAAATCGCTGACTGATTGCCTAACCTAAGCTATGGTGGACGTAGAAACGTTGAATTTTCGTTGGGCATACGTTGGGCGTTCGGACGGCAAACATTATTTTTTCTACTAATTCGATCGAAAACTATCCCCAATTATAAAGAATAAAAAAAAACGATTTTGAATCGAGAACATATATCTGGAAAATTCAGATTGCTGTGTAATTTACGAAACAAAAAGAGGTCATTGAATTACTATTAACCTCCTGGATCCTGGAGGTATCGATTTTGCCGAAACTGATATTTCTTTACAAAAATCGACTTAATAGGTATCCCTTAATATCGGAAAATTAGTAAAAAAAATCATGGTGTTTTCCCCTGGATTTTTCCTTCTGTCCTCAGACGAGTACATGAGGATATTGTCCTCATTCGAGACAGTATCAAATAAAATAAAATACTATAATGAATGAACTTTATTTGCATATATTCTTACAAATGTTACTTATTTGTACATATTATAGCACAGGCTTATAAATTCAGTAACATAATAAAAAAAATAACGTCGGTAACAAAAAGAAACTCCTCTGAAATAAACTATGTACAAGTAAAAATGTTATAATAGTACGTACGTACGTATTTTACGTATTAAAGTTAGTCAAAAAGATTTATTTGTTTCAGAATGGCAGTCCAATTTGTTCCTAAAATATTTTTTTTGCAGAAAACTGTCATCAATTATAATTAACTAGCTTCTGCCCGCGACTTCGTCCGCGTAGAATTAGCAATAAACTGTAATTACCTATCTATTCTGTTGGTTGTGTGTAGGTATGTTGTGATTTTTTTTAAGAAAAAAAAAGTCGAGCTTGAGTCGGATTTAGGTGTTGACATATCAAATTCATGTTTTACTGACTCGATTGCGATGATTTTTTTGTAAGTTGTTGTGTGTATGCTAAATATGATTCTAGTAAAACGGTCAAGTGTGATAAGCGTTCGCTTTTCTAGATCCTCAGATGTCGATTTAGAAATCAATCGGGCCAATAAGTAAAGATTTCGAAATGGCGGCCATTTTTCCATTTTTCATAACGGATTCATGCTTAGTGACCACCCGGTTCCTCAGATATCAATTTTGAAAACAATCCGCCCAAAAACTAAAAATTCAAAAATTGAGCCACTTTTAAAAATTTTGACAACGGTTTCATGCTTGAGGACCATTTGGACCCTCAGATATCGATAAGATGTCAGTAGAAAAACTAAATCAAAATGGCGGCCACTTTTTAAATTTTTGACAACTGATTCATGCTTGAGGACCACTCGGACCCTCAGATACCTATCGATTTTGAAAGTTATCGGTCGAAAAACTAAAAATTTCAAAATGGCGGCCACTTTTAAAATTTTTGACAACAGATTCATGCTTGAGGACCAGTCGGACCCTTAGATATCGATTTTGAAAGCAATCGGTCGAAAAACTACTTATTATGTACCTTTACCGCAGAAAGAAGAAGAAAGAAAGCAAAGGTTAACTTTCACACTCAAAACGCCAATTAACATATTAAAGGACTGTTTATTCCTTTGTACTTTATTGAGTTACGCAGGTATGATAAATTAAAACTTGAACTTGATCCCTTAACACGGTAAAACAGTTCTAAATTTCCACCGTCAGTTAATACAACTAGGGCATGCAACCCGGTTAACCGGATAACCGAAAAAACCGGATAACCGACACAATTCCAAAGTCGGTTTTTTCAAGTATTAAAACCGATTATTTCGGTCTTTTCGGGTTTTTGAATAACATTACCTAATTCAAATAAAAACATGATTTTTTATATAGTTTCGTACTTATTTATGTTAAGGACCTTGATTTGACGTCAAAGTCCAAGATCCCAGAGCGATCTGACATAACTTATTTTCAAAAGCATAGAACTTTCGGTTCTAAGTAGTCTATCTACACGTACTTTTAATACCTGCGTGCTTGTAGAGTTTGCTCAGTGACACTTTGGCAGGTACCAGGTGAAAAAGGTAACTAAAAATCAGAGCTACTTTACTTACTTAAATTTGTATGACTGGTTTTTTAATATAATATTTTGTAGAATGTTATTCTGAAGTAAGTAGATTGGAATAAGGGAATATCCGTAGGAGGTCGGAAAATATCAAATCTAAAATATGCAGATGATACTACCCTCCTGGCGTCAACGAGACACGAAATCGAAACACTTCTTCTACGACTAGAGACCACAGCGTTGAATTTTGGACTTGCAATCAATCGCGATAAGACCAAAATGATGATTGTAGATCGAGCCAACAACAACCAACCGGCCGGACGTCCAACACATAGCTGGATGCGACGTAGTCAAGAGCTACATATATCTGGGCTCCACTATCACTAACGCTGGAGGATCCGAAGGGGAAATTCGAAGACGTTGCGCCATGACTAGATCCTCAGTGGAGAAGCTCACAAAGATTTGGAAGGACCGCAGAATAACAAGGAATACAAAAGTTCGGCTAATGAGATGCCTGGTCTTTCCAATCTTTCTATATGGAGCTGAGACACAACAATAATAAGTTTTTGTTAAAAATTCACTTCCCGTAGCAAGTTGTAGAAAAGTGACATGGTTTCTTTGCTCCCGAGTTATAATTATAATAATTAATAATCATACAATGTGATCTCAAAATATTGTGTTCAAATTAAACAACAGAGCTGGGATACCTAACGATGATAGTGAATCGAAGAAAAATAAATAATATCAATCACTTTCTGCACTTTTATTCACTTATAATACAGTTAAAGCAAAAAACCCGAAAAAACCGAAAAAACCGGGTTACCCGATTTTTGAATAATGAAAACCGAAAAACCCGGGTTTTCAAAACACCCGGTTTTTGCATGCCCTAAATACAACCCCCAGGACAATTAAAGTTAACTTTCACACTCAGAGACGTCAATTAAGTTCTAATAAACATAATATTAACTGATTTCTCTGAGAACGGTACACGCAACAATTTATACGTTGCAACTCTAGGCAGCTACGACCTTTAACATGTTTATAGCTATCCCGCGGGAACTATGCAATTTTCCGGGTTAAAAAGTATAATGCCTATGTTTTAATCTAGGGTACCTACCAGCTAGCTTCGTTCCAAATTTTATCCAAATCCATCCAGTCGTTTTAGCGTGAAGAAGGAACAAACATACACACTCACTCACATCGTCACAAACTTTCGCATTTATAATATTAGTAGGATATAAACCTTCCTCTTGAATCAGTCTATCTATAAAAAAACCGCATCTAAATCCGTTGCGTAGTTTTAAAGATCTATGCATACATAGGAAAAGACAGATAGCGGAAAGCGAATTTGTTTTATAATTATGTATTGATAACAATTTATAATCTTATTGTCACCCTGTTAGAAAGGAACACGCGCTTCCATACTAACTATCTCGATCGGCTCGCTTTTCAGCTGCGAGTACTCGGTCCTGTTTAAATAGTACGTCCATGGATTGAGTTTTCAAACATGACTGTGTCAAAATAAAATGTAATTTTAATCAAAAGCACTCAGGCATATTGATATCAACATCGAAGCAAATCACCCCCAAAACAACTGTAGGCTGCTGGGGTACGTTCTTCGGTAAAAACACACCTTCGTAACACGTATGCACAGTTTATGATTAATTTACATAGAACCTTTTTAATACTAAAAACAAAGACACGTGACGTAGTCGCGAGATGCGTGCAGACTGCCGGGGCACACAGCCATCGGCCTCTGGCGCAAACTGAGGGAAATTTACCCTCAAAACTGAATATTTCTTAAAACTAAAAGAAAAGGGTAGGTCCATGTGAGCACGTCGTCAACAACAACAACTTTGTACCCCTTTTAAACCCCGTCAGGGGATGAATTTCAAGAAAATACGAAACACGTATTCCATCAATTCTGTTAAAGAATGTTTATGCAAAATTTGAAGTAGATCGGATCAAGGAATCACGTCGCCCCATACAAACTTTGGACCCCCATTTAACCCCTTTAGGGGTAGAATTTCGAAAAATCCGTTCTTATCTCGTGTATACATTATTAAAGGAACCTCTGTCCAAAATTTCAGCTTTCTAGGTTCAAGGGTTTGGGCTGGGCGTTGATGAGTCAATGAGTGAGTCAGGACTTTGCCTTTTATATATAAAAAAAAATAAAGATAAAGAAGAAGAAGAAGATAGATAGATAGATTAATTATCTTTAAAATCAGATATAACGGGGCCATTATGTACCATTCAAGATTATTTTTGACATAAGCATCGTCACCCTCGGAAAAATCGTCGGATTGGTCGAAGTTGAAGTACTCCTCTATTTCATAGTCCTTTAAGCCTGAAAATCGCAAAAAAAACATAGTTAACTTTCATATAATATCAAAATATCTTACATCGTTAAGACCGCTTGTACTCGTACGAGAACATAAACTAAAATGTTATAACCGCTTGTACTTGCACGAGTACATAAACTTCAGACCTACATAAAGCTAAAGATTTTAAATTTTCTGGAAGAAATTAACTTACTAACATGCGAAATATACCAACAATTTACTAATCACAACAAAAAAAAAATATAATTAGACTTTCAGTGAGATAAATCTGGATTTACTTACCGCGGGGCATGGTGTGGCCGGCGGTGTCAATTGTAAAGCGGCTCTGTATGCTTAGTGTAGGTTTTCGGTCACAAAATACGTCTCGTACGCGTTTGCGTCAAAATGTCAAATACTATGGGAACAGGGGGGCTACCCCGAAATTCGATTTTCGAAGTTCGTGTCACGTCGTCCCTCTCACTCTCAAATTAATAACTATTAGTAAGAACGGAACGGCACGAAACGAACTTCGAAAATCGAATTTCGGAGTACAAGACCAGTTTGTTGCCGTTTCGATCCGCAAGTGGCGCTGCCAATTTTTCCATAGTAATTGAGACGTTTACGTGAACGCGTTCGAGACGTTTTTACACTTACACGCGAAAACTTACACTAGAGGCTCTGATCGCTGATTGGCCATCTATGACTTGGTTCTTATTTTTTTTTAGGTTGACAGTTTCGTTCGGAAACGTTCTATTCGTATTCATTTTTCAAGCGGGTTTGACATTTAGCTGTAGATTTTTTGAAATGTTATGTCCTCAAGTGAGGACCGGGGGATCCAGGAGGTTAATGAGGAAGGATGTATGAAATCGGTTGCCATCTTTGAGTTTTTTTATCAGTTCGTCTCTTCTGGATAAAGGAAGCAATGTACATACATAGGTACAAACTATGTATTTGAGATTGTCTATTTTTTTTGTAATGTATGGGAAGCACTTCAAGATAAATGCTTTTTAAATCATTTTCTGTACCTATTTACCTTGTTTTATTTAACTGTTATAGTTGTAAAATAAGAATAAGACATGACCTTCGCGAATTTATTATTTTTAAGGAAGTCGAGCTAAAACTATATTTTAGATAATTAAAAAGAGACACATATGTCTGTATGGAATCTGATTCCTTTGCCTAAGCGTGAAAAAATAAAACGACTTCTCATTGGCCAATTGTGTTCTGATTGGTCGAATCAGTGATCAGCGGATCGATGTGATTGGATTGGTCGATTTGCTCAATGGAACAGCCAACAATGATATCAACAAAATAAATAGTAAAATGCATTTTTGTGAAGATCATTTCGATGTAAGTATTACAAACATTATAATCTAGAAAATGTATAAATATCCAATGAAACTTATGTATTTTGGTCTAGAATATTGATAAATAATACTTACTAATCTGAGGTTAGGAATTTGGTTTTAGTTTTATGATTTAGAATCTTTTTATAGTCCTATATTCATTGAATTAAACACTTGTAATTGTGTAACACTTGTGTCTGTAATTGTTTTATTTCTATCTTTAATGGTAATAAACGTTTATCTTATCTTGTTTTTTGTTCTAGTTGCCAAGGATGTGCACAATTATACAGAGTAATATATCATGGTGAAAGTGTCACCAGTGCGTATGAAACCAGGTTGTACTCTAAGTAAATTTGGATGTCAAGAAGACAGAAGAAAACGGGCAGTAATCAACAGCCAACAGCACAAAACGATCATACATATTAAAACAAAGAATGAGAATGACACTAATAGAAGACTGCTTGATTAAACCAGAATAAAGTTCTGCGCCAAGTTCGTCTCTGAAAGATACTCCTCATACAAGTTCAGGTATGTAGTACTAGTAATAAACAACACAAAATTATAACAACAAGGACTTTGTTTATTTATAAACTTTGAAGACCCTAGTGTTTAGAGAACCTGACTATGAAGCTTGAGGTCCCGGGTTCGATCCCGGACGGGGCAGATATTTGTATGAAAAAATATGAATGTTTGTTCTGGAGTCTTGGATGTGTCATATGTATTTATCTATATAATTATGTTTATCCGTTGTCTAATGCCCATACCACAAGCTTTGCTTAGTTTGGGACTAGGTCAAATGGTGTCAATTGTCCCAAGATATTTATTTATTATTTGTTTTATTAAACTATATAGCTAATTACTTGCATTAATTTTGCAGATTTTCAAACCGTTGAACAAAATGAGCTAGAAATCATATGTGAGCAGAAAGTAGATAAATCAGTTCAAGCATTTGTAACACCCGAATTCAGAACCGTCTGTCCAGACCTATATGAAGACAAGAAACCAGACATTATCACCCAATGAAACCATCCATTGAGATGAACACAAAATATTTACCTTGCTACTCCGCTACTTACGTGCAAGTTAACCAAGCCTGTGCGAAATATGTACGTTTTGCATGCAAGCCCTCCCACCACTACTACCACACAAAACGCACACAAATCCCACAAACTTAATTAATTATTACTTAATTAATTTGTGGTGTTGGGATTAATTAAGTTTGTGGGATTTGTGTGCGTTTTGTGTGGTAGTAGTGGTGGGAGGGCTTGCATGCAAAACGTACATATTTCGCACAGGCTTGGTTAACTTGCACGTAAGTAGCGGAGTAGCAAGGTAAATATTTTGTGTTCATTGAAATGGACCTCCGCAAAGTAACGCCTGATTCAATAAAACATCCATTGAGAGTTGTAACAACATGTTGCTGTTTGAATAAGATAATCACTTTGTTTGTCATATTTAATTAAGATATTTTTAAAAATATACCACTCATAGCCAGCTTTAGGCACTTGTCCCACTGCCGGTGAGTAGCGAGTGTTTTTTAGTATGGAAATTTTGTCGCTTGCCGGGCAACAAAAGTTCCATACTAAAAAACACATGCTTCTCGCTACTCGCTGGCGGTAGGACAAGTGCCTTATGCATTCTTTTATTGCGGACCTAGAAAAAAACCTTACCTAGGGCATTTAGACACAATTATTATAATGTGAGTTGCATTGTAGATTGCCTTGAAATTGAGGTGCAGAAGCCATCTAAGGCAGTAAACCAAGCTCTGACATGGTTCGATTATAAAAAAGCTAACATCATTAAAAAAAAAAATATCCAGCACAGCAAAGGGATTGATTAACTATTTTTCTCTTAGATTTGGAACAACTGACACGTGAGGTTGAATCAATATGTGACTTAGTCAAGTCAAGACATAAAAAAGTGGTATAGTTGGTATGGTATTTAAGCATATAGAGCAATATCTACAAAAATATAATAGGTATTACAATAGTAAGGCCTCCAAGTGTTGAAACAGAAGTGAAAATGGACAAAAGTCTAGCGAAGCTGACCAAACAGATAGCCAGCTTGAGAATACACTTTGAAAGAGTTATTGGCTCTTATGTGAATTCTATATGCTTAAACCACGCATTTTGTTGGTAAGAATACATCTAACTAATATTATAAATGCGAAAGTATGGATGGATGGATGGATGAATGTTTGTTTGTTACTCAATCACGCCAGAACAGCCCAATGGATCTGGATGAAATTTGGCACATAGATAGAGAAAAGTCTGGAATAGCACATAGGCTACATTTTATCCCGGAAAATTACGTAGTTCCCGCGGGATAGCGATAAACGAAATCTTTGCAGTCGAAGTCGCTGGCAACAGCTAGTTATGATATATAAATCATAGCATCTGCTTTCAATAAGTAATTTGCAAGATTCTTTAATAAAATAAAACTGCACTTCAAAATTCTTTTATTTATAGTACACACAAAACGAAATAAAAAAAAAACAAAAAAATAGTCTTGCCGGTGATCCTACTAATTTGTCCTACCCTGAAAAAATGCTGCCATTATTTTGAAGCATTCAATAATATTTTAATACAAAAACAGGTAGGTTATAGGTTGGTTAGGTATAATCAGTTGCCCAAAGGGCAAAATACCCAGAAAAAGCAGCTCAGCGCCTTTGGGCCCTAGGGCGGAGCTCCATCGAAAATCAGTAGGACAAACTGTAGTAGGACCACAGGCAACAAAGGGAAAAAAATACACACCCTACACTTGGATATAATATTAATTTTCCAATATAGTTTAGTACATACATACATACTACAGGGGTAGGCAGAGACTACTTTGTTCCACTTGCTACGATCCTGACATACCCCTTGCACTTCATCCACATTTAACAATCTCTTCATACATGCTTGTTGGTTTCCGGTACTCTTGACCTGACCTTTTTCCTAAACGTCCCCGATTTGATCATGGAACATCCGTCTAGGCCTTCCCCTCCTAACGCACCCATTCCCACTCCCCATATAAATTTGTTTAGTTAATCTTCTTTCATCCATCCTCACTATGTGACCAAGCCAACTAAGCATACTCTTCTCTATTCTAGTCACTATATCTTCTTTCACACCAGCACGTTCCCTTATCACACTATTCCTTATTCTATCTTTGAGTGATATGGGATTGCCTTGTGCTGTCATATATTTCAGGGTATTACCAACTCTGGACAGTTTAGATTTCTTCCAATATAACACTCCACAGAAGTCCATGATCCATGATGGTTCTCACTTTGTTGGTGGAGTCACATAAGGAAAGCTATTACGTGCTTACAGTCACCTTGTGATGCCTCACAGTCTTGACATTGGATAAAAATAATAAATAATAGCATCATTTTCTTCGTTAACAACCAGTGTGCATGCACATAATTTAATTTAGCATGAAATTTGTGCTCTGGACATATTATTATGAACTTTAGTTTTGTGTCACGCTTAAGCAGCACATAGCTTACGGCGTCGTCACCATATGAAGCTCGTGAAAACCTGAAATTAAGTTTATTAATTTTTCACTTGTTTGTTTATACTTTATACCTACCTACTTCGTAATCCTAACCTTAAAGTATGTCAAAACAATAGATCTAAAAACTATATGTATATCATTCAAAATAGCTTATAAACCTAAAATATTGCTATTTAAGGTTCTAATCAATATTATATACTTACTTCGTTGTTTTGACATAGCAAAAGTCGCTGTTCGTCGTGAATTATGTGCCAAGCATCGGCATCGATTTTGGGCAAGTTATTGCTGTTTGCTTTGGGTTATCGACGTTATCGGTTATCGTTATGAAAATTGAAAACGTCTACTATACTATTTTTACAACAAACGATGATGTTTTGCAGACTCGCAGAGTGTGACAACATAACTAACAGTAACAGTAACACTCTCTGGCTGTCAATTTTTGCTTGTCATTTGAATGTGTCAAATCGCCTACTGAATGCCTAACTGGGCCCTATTTTATAAAGCTACAGGTTACAATTCTACAGGCGTTTATTGGCAACATTTGTCCTGTTTTTTACAATTTGCGATTTATAAAAGTACTGTGTAACAATTTTACATGCTACAGGTACAGGCGCCTGTAGGCTGATCATAGACAAAAACGTGGACCTTTATTAGTTTTAAATGCATAATCGAACAAGCGTTTTATAAAAATATTGTAAAATACAACTGTAGATTGGTACAATTGTAACGAAAACTTACATACGTCTTGAGACTGGTAACAAGGGCTACAGGTGCAGAATTATCCTCTTCTTCAAGTTATTCAACTCAAGATCTTCAATTTAAGGAATGATCCGCTTATGAAGGACTCGTCTAACTTGTTATTATAAGAAAAACGGGACTTAAAACACGTAAATAAAAAAAAATACAAGCGAATTGAGAACCTCCTCCTTTTTTTTGAAATCGGTTAAAAATACGACCTCTCGAGACCATGGATGCAAAGTCGCGTCCGAAACGTCGAGGTATTTACAAAAATACACTTTATTTACGTGATTAAGTCCCGTTTATCTTATCTTCTTCTTCTGAAAGTGCCACTCCATTACTGGAGGCTGGCCGTTAGCTCTGAAAACTTCTCTCTATCTTGAGCCATCCGGAACAGTTGCTCTGCACTGTTGATTCCGGTCCACTCCCTAATTATCTTATAATAATGGGTAACAATCGCGAAAGTTTAAATCGTCGAGGGCGAATATTCAGCGATTTTTCGTCATTATCGTCTCAGCATATACCATTAATAGAGATGATGCTGAGACTTAACTTTTTATAACAACGAAACACAGTATCGATGCTGCATTTAGCTTTATCCAAAGTTGTTGCAGCTTGTCCTTCTGTTAGGATAATAATCGTGAGACGACAATGACGCATGAACCGAGCGGTCGGAACGCTTGAATATTGGCCCTTTAACTCAGACTCGGACGAAGAGAGTCCACGAAAGCGTCGACCTAGGGTGTTTCGCCCAAGAATAAAATGTCGACTTTGAAACACCTTTCCAATTTAATGAAAGGTTCAGAATGAACTCTACGCAAATGGAGTACATTCTGCAAGAAATTGGGAGCTTATTCGAATCGTAATCGCAATCGCAAATTTACGTATATTTTATTTGTATTTATCAAGTTCGTAGGATAATATTTTGTGCCCATCAAATTCTTATTTCTATTCTATTCTCCCTTAATGGCGGCCGAATATATTTTTTACTATATATTATTATAATATATGTAATAGAATAGCAAAGAAACCTCTTTGTATTTGTCATTTATAACAGCCACTTTTTTTTTAATTAGTGATGTCCATCACACCTGTACAAATTACTTGTAATCGAGATTTACAATGCCGTATTACAAATGTAGCTTTCCGTGTGTCTTTATAAAACACCTGTAATTGTACACAGTGCATTACAGGCGACTGTCGCCTGTAGACTTGTAACCTGTAGCCTGTAACTTTATAAAACAGGGCCCTGATGGCGAAGCAATGGTGGACGTAGAAAGGTTGAATTTTTGTTCGGCATACGTTGGGCATTCGCACGGCAAACATAATTTTTTCCATTAATTCGATCAAAACCTATTCCCAATTATAAAGCATAAACAAATATCAATTTTGAATCGAGAACATATATCTGGAAAATTCAGATGGCTGTGTAATTTATGAAATAAAAACATGAGGTCATTGATTTATGAAATCGGTCGCCATCTTTGAGTTTTTTTTATCAGTTCGTAGTGCTGAATGCGTTCAGAAACCGTATGCTGGTCATTGCGTTAGTCAGCATCGGTCGATTTCAATCCGTCCCAGATTTAATAAACTATTTTGAATTTTTATAATTATGCGACGCAACCATAAAATCTGATATTTTTTAGTTCTTATAACTCTAGTTACCTTCCAACATAAATAAATTCAAGCATTTTAGTACAGTTCATACGCCAACATGCATGGTCATAACGATCAGCGATTTAAAGAGCGTTTTAGGGTGGTTTTGGAAATATTAAATTTCACAATATTACTACAGAACATTTTTCGGAAATATTCGTGAAAATTAGCTTAATTTACACTAAATAATAATTTACAATCATTATTCAAAATCAAAATAGTTGAACAGCCCAGTGTTGCCAATTAAATAAAGTTTTCGTTCCGTAATTTTAGGGGCATTAAATTTTATTCGGCTGGCAATTTTAACACAACGTTTGCCGAACAGAGGCATTGGTGAATGCCGATCCTATGCCCAACCTATGCCCAACCTATGCCGATCGAAAGCAGAAGTGCGCCGGTAACAGCGCCGAATAGAGGCCCTGATTAATCTTGGTCGTGTGCGGCAGACCTTAAGGATAGATTGTTCTTGATTTATTTCCGGATTCGGATTGTCGCTTGCTAATACAAATCATTGTTTATATTAAATTTCAGTTCAGGTAAACAATTCGTAATATACCTAAAGTTCACATAAAATTAACTTGAATTGAGCCCAAAGGTTTGAGCTAAGCGTTGATGAGTAAGTCATTTAAGACTCCTCTTACATTATATGTATAGACAAACAAATTACTCGCATAATATAATGAGTCAAATACAGCCCGACATGTTGCGGACCATTCCTAGTCCTTTTTAAGGAGCAACAAGACGCGACCCGGAGAACGAAACTGCTTACATACATACGTGAATAAATCACGTCTCTATGCCTTACGGGGTAGACAGACCCTAACATAACAAGACCTAAAGGCCACGCTTAGCATGATTGAATCAAATGTAATTGAATAATGCTATTTTCGTGAGCTCAAAACTGAACGGGTAGGTACGTATTACACTAAAATACATAAATATAATACAATAAATAATAATAAAATACAATAATGGTTCAAAATAAATAATGCGATTTACTCAGAAAATTGCAAATTAACAGAATTGCTGTAAACTAAACCTAACCTAACCTAAACCAATCTATAGATCATGCTATAAAAAAATATCATATACCTAATAGTTTTATAGAAAAGGCATTATATATTTTGAACTATTATACATTTTAACCCTTTCTACATTTTAAACTTTATAAATTCTGATCCGTTCCCAACTGAACAACCATTCTTTACAGCCCTCATTATCACACTGTCCGTTCTCGCATTCTGTATTTTATTCCTTATCTACCACAAAGGATTTCTTGCTCGTTCTACTGCTCATCAGTATTAATAGCGACAGGGAACAAGACGACTATAGCGAGCAGCCAAGCAAAAGATCTAGACTGAAACATTCCAACTGACCGCACCCCTAGTTGCCAACCGATTGGAACAGCCCAGGTTCACATTCAAAGGAAACCAGCCTACACATGGCTTGACAAAGAAATATGTAGCCAGCGAGTTGCAATTTAACTCGCTAACTCTTTATTGAACATCGGAACATCTCATATAACAATCAAAACAGAACGAAATGTATACAGAAGTAAGAAGGTAACAATAGGCGAATAGGTAAATTAATTTTTACGAAAAAGTTGTCAAAGTCAGTCTGTCAGTCAAAGTGCGGTAGGGCAGCTCCATCATTGAAACCAAACAGCTACGCTGTTAGCTTCCATTTGTGGCGGGTGTCACGAAGGCACATACTGGTCGCTCTAATTATGGACGTTGATAAGTTGCAACGCTAAGAAACAATAAAGGTGTAGTGTCAAGCAATTGTTAAAGTGGATTCAATATACAGGTAATATTTCAGGTGTGTGATGTATTTTAGTATGCTCATCCGTTGAAATAGCCCCCTTAGCACATAGCTTTGTTTAGTTTAGCACTAGGTCACCTGAATAATGAAAGAAAATACGTTTATTTGACGCATAGGACAACAACAGCACAAACTAAAAAACTGAACAACTGAACTGATGTCAATTGTCCCATGATATTTTTTATTTATTAGCTTTTGAGCACGAATAGTCAGCGAGTAAAATTACAAACTATTTGTTAAATTTCTATCTTTTCCGCCTTGATGACGATCAATGAAGGCGACAAGGTGGTAGCTCGGTGAGATTCAACATTTGATTTAAACGTTAGTCAGGTTTCGCTGCCAAAACTAATTACAGAACGACAGTCTATCGTCACGACCGAAGATCAACCTCTTCTCATCAAACAGCCAACCACAATAAAACTCAGCGATCTAATTACCCATGTAATGAACAACCCCCCTCCCCCTTAGCCCCGCCCCGATCCCCCAAATTAACATCAAACGGCGCAAAACAATCGCAGCGCCGTTACATAATTAATTATAATGGTTTCCTACGAAACAAAAACGAGGGGAAATCATAAAAGCGGCCGGCGAAAGACAGAGTCGAGGTAAGCACTTACCATTGTACGTAAGTAGGTCATAAGGTAAGTTTAAAGAGGGAGGTTGAATAACTTGAAACGACCTCTCAGAAAAACCATCAGTGACAGCAGGCAACCGCTTCGCTAATTCAATCCCCGCATCAAATCAACTCGCTTAAAGATACATTAAGAATATACTCAACCATGGCGATTGCTTGAGTAATTCTTCATTTAAAATTCCCTTTAACTTCCTAGTGGCGGTAAAAAGAAACTCCCCCCCACTCTACCACCCTTCTCGGCACAAAACGTCTCCCATTTCCTTGCATTAAAACTCTTACAAAGGCATCATTTTCATGCAAATGTCCCAAAGTTGCTTTTAAAATTTTCTAGCTTGAAAACGTTCTTGCGTGGTTAATGTGAGCAAAGCCGTTTTCTATATGCAGTTAATGTGTAGCTGGCTGGAAATTTGGAGTGACATGGCAACGAAAAAAACCTAGCACGCATGTGAGATAAGACTGCCCTTGCGAGCGAAATACTTGCACATATACCTACATATATTTTGTATTTTCGGCTACGTACTTAACTTAAGTGTCCTTAGGTTACCTTGCATGTTTGTTTGCACCAATAATGCACCGTAGGCTAAAGAGATAAAAGACGACAGTCTAGCAAAACATAAGTGACATATTTATTTATTTGTTTACTCTTATTCACCAATCATAATGAAACAACCTCTAGCCAATGTTATTTTAATTTAATTTAATGACACATGACAACAGTAGAGACACACTTAATCATTTATTTACCTAACAAAATTATCACGAGGTATGGACATTGACACCTCTTAAACAATAATATAATAATAAGCTACAGAACAGGCACTTGCAGATAGTCCAGACAAATAAATAAAGTCAGTGATGATATCATAGATTAAAATAATTACTTATTACACACAAGTAACATAACTACTTTATCCGAAGTCAAAACTTCACGTGAAAGTAGGTATTTTTGTATGCATTAGGCTGGATAAAATTAAGGACAACAAGACATGTTTAAAAAGTACTCGTAATCTCGTTTGACTGAGGCATCAACATTTCCAAAAAAATCATCATAGTTTTAAGGCTCATTTAAATAAAACAAAAATAATCACACTATCTGTAGGCTTATTGTCTAACTCGCTCGCAATCGCCATCTTGTTCATTTTGACAGTTCTTGTATGAATGTGACAGCTAGCTGATTCCGATGCCAATTGTCAGCCCATACATGAACTGTCAAAATGAAGACGATGGCGATCGCGAGCGAGTTAGACAATAAGCCTACTGATTCCCATCTTACCATTAACCCGAGCTTAAAGTACAGAAAACACCCCTTTAGACATTTGACAACTACTGAAATTGGTTTACGTGGCACCAATTAGCCCTTTCCAGAAATAAAAGTGACTTGAACTCAAATCAGTCACTAATTTCTACGAACAACACTAATATACCGAAGCCGCACTATCCACAACCAAATTAGCAGAGTTCAGATTCGGAAACTCTCCACTCTCTGCAAGCACAATCATCTTCGCTATGTCGCCTGGCTCAATAATCTGATTACTTGGCACGCACTCGGCTAACAGGTCCAAAGTAGATTCAACATCCACATTGATACTAGCAAGAAAATTAGTTCTGGTATACCCAGGTTGCACAGAATTCATTTTAACCCCCTTAGGGGCCAATTCCACAGCGCTAGAAGCTGTGAACCTCGACAACGCGTCACTTATCATAGCACAAGGTACAAAGCCTGGACGCGATCTCATAGGAGCAGCCGTTACGTTGACGACATTGCCTTTCGTTTTCACTAAATAAGGCAAACATAGTCGGGTGAGTTGATACGGCACTCTTAGATTCAGCAGAAACAAATCGTCAAAACTGTCCATATTTGTGTCGAATAACGAAGACAGAGCTAAACTGCCAGCACAGTTCACTAGAACGTCAATCTGGCCGTACTTCTCCACTGTTCTCTTCACTAACTCCTCACAACTATTTGGAGTTCTCAGATCATACAAAAGACACAGAGGCTCATGACCTCTAGATCCCGCGCACACTTTTGCCACTTCTCGCAATCTTCCTTCATTTCTTCCTACTAAACTTAGAAAGGCTCCGGTTGCTGCGAACAGGCAACTGGCGGAAGCTCCGATTCCTGAACTAGCTCCAGTCACAATGACCACTCTGCCCGTGAAATCCATCTGTTTATTAAATTTTAAATTATACTTATCAACATACGCGACCGCTATAAATTGCGTTTATGCTTCAACTGTGCTATCAGTACAATATTTTTTTTTTTTTCAACACAGCTTATCTATTTCATATTCGCACAATGATGATTACATTATTATAAATAAAATACAGATTTTATTTATCGTGGCTAAACATCAGAAAATTGTAAATTTATCAGATTTCCTTCAACTAGCAGACAGATTAAAGCACCTTATCGTTGTTCGTAAAAGACGCAGTATTATTTTTTGAGTGTTCAATAACATCCAATTCTGTTGACACTTTCTCTATTTAGCGCTTCGTTGTGTGAAAGAAAGACGGAGAATCTATTTCCTTATCACAAAAGTGACGATGCAAATTGAGCGAACAACTAAACCTGTAGGTAAGGATGTGTATAAAATGTCACTTGCCGTCCTTGCCGACTTTATATCATTACTATCATTAGCTTTAAATTTGTTTAACTTTAGCATTATTTTTTGTTTACTCTTACATCGCACGAAGTCAAAACCGCAAGCAACATGTGTTTAGTATTGCGTCATTACTCTACGCGCCAACATTAATATTAATATTCATTCGAATCCCGTAAGATTGCAACCATATTCAAGAGAATCTTTTAACTGACATTCCAACTTGTACCATTGCAATAAAGCTTAAGTTTCCGAAGCCAACCGTTGCAATTTCAATGGCTGTAAACAATGGTTGTTCGTTTTTCATCAACACATTCACGCTCTTTTGTCCATTTTTTTTTTTAGTTTTCAGTTCTTTTCAATTTCACTGAAATGTATAACAGTGGAAACAGTTTTGATCTGTTAAAAGCGAGTCATTGTTTTGAACAATTTAACTTGATTGTGAAATTTGTTTTATAAGAGACAGACAACTGAAAAATGTCCTATTCGTAGCTTTAGGCTCCCTATACGAAACGAACTAATAGACACTGCATAGATGCTCCACGGACGTTTGCATTGAAGTAAGAGTTTACCGTCAAATCAAGACAAAAATGAAAAATATAACTGTACTAACTAAATATGTTTATTTCTTATACTTAATATGATAAAACGATTTTATCAGTTACAATACGATCAAATGGGAACAGTTACGCTAAAGATAAGAACAAAAAATAAAGATAATGAAAACCGAAACATAAAAAATATCTGATCGTACAACTGAATGGTTAAATGGAAACAATTGAGATCTAACGAAAAGAAAGAAAGAAAGAAGATTTAAAAGGGAACGATGATCCGAACTAAAGTAATTGAACTAAAATAAAATTATTTACTAATTTTTATCACTTCTACGTATGACGACGCAACTTTACAAGCAACCGATGCCGCACCATCAACAACAACACTGGCAGCGTTCAAATTGGGCAGAGTGCCGCTAGCAATAAACACTATAGTCTGAGCAATCTCTTCGGGTTCTATAACTTTTTTATTTGGCAAGAAATCGGACATCATTTCAAGTGTTTCGTCAACGTCAACGTTCAGGTTAGCCAAATAGTTAGTCCTAGTGTATCCTGGTCTCACGGCGTTCATCTTAACACCCTTGGCCGCAAGTTCCACAGCGCTTGATTTGGTGAAGGTTTCCATCGCATCAGCGAGCATGGCCAGCGCTACAAGCCCAGGCCGCACTCGCAAGGGAGCTCTGAACACATTAACAACATGGCCCTTGCTCTTAACCAGATGAGATATACATTTCTGAGTCAGGTCGTACGGAGCGCGAACATTTAACGCGAATAATTCGTCGAAATTATCCATGGTAAAGTCAAACATTGATGTTGGTGCGATTCCTCCCGCACAATTTATCAACACATCAATCCTTCCGAAGATTTCGACTGTCTTTGCTGCGATTATTGCGCAGCTGGTTTTCTCTGTAACATCTAAGAGAAGGCACAGCGGTAGCTTGCCCGAGTATGCCGTGCACTCTTTAGAGACCGCCAACAGTCTTTCTTCATTTCTTCCTACGATAGTCAAGGATGCTCCATGAGCAGCGAACATTCTGGCCGTGGCTGCCCCAATCCCGGAGCTGGCCCCCGTCACGATCACAACTTTTCCGTTGAAATCCATTTACCATATAAAACTCCAGTCGCAACGACTGTCTATTATCACGCTAGCGTCAAGACTGCGGTATTATTTACTAAATTTCAAGATAAGGCTTATGATATCACTCCTAAATTGCTTACATATTGCTCAACAAAACTATATCTACTCAGAGTTCATTTTAAACATTAAATGCCAAATCATGCGGTGTGATAAAATAAAAAACATCGTGAAAAAAATAAACTAAATCTACAATGCTTAATTGGAATCTGCTCACATTATTACTCTAAACGAACATTTCACGCACTATACAACTAAAATAACTTACAAAGTATCAAATAACACTTCTAAACTTATAATAAAAAATCCATAATTTGTTTTTAGAGACACTTCACGCAACAGATCCTCCGCCGTCAACCACTAAACTAGCCGCGTTAAGATTAGGAAACATATCACTGGCAGCTAGCAAAATCATCCTAGCTATTTCCTCTGGCTCTATTATTTTCCTATTAGGGACCAGCTGAGCCAAAACCTCAAGGGTATCGTCCACTTCTTCATCGTTTACGTTAATATTTTCCAAGAACCTTGTTCTCGTGTGGCCTGGTCGCACCGCGTTCATCTTGACTCCTTCGGGAGCCAGTTCGACCGCACTAGATTTGGTGAATCTTTCCAGGGCGTCAGAAATCATTCCTAGCGCTAGAAAGCCCGGTCTAACCCTCATAGGAGAGCCGTATACGTTGACGACATGTCCTTTAGTTTTCACTAGATGAGGTAAACATTTTTGAGTCAATTCGTAGGGCACACGTAGATTAATGGCGAACAGTTCATCAAAACCATCCATCGTAGCATCGAATAGCGATGTTATTCCTATTTTTCCCGCACAGTTCACTAACACGTCTATCCTTCCAAACGTTTCCACTGTTTTCGTTGCTATTATATGGCAGCTGTCATGCGCCACTAAGTCGAGTAATAGCCATAGCGGTTTCCTTCCTTGAGCCTGTTCGCATGCCTTGGCGACCTCCAGGAGCCTCGTTTCGTTCCTTCCGATGAGAGTCAGCGTGGCGCCATGTGCCGCGAAAAGTTTCGCTGTCACAGCACCGATGCCAGAACTCGCGCCTGTCAAAACAACGACTTTTCCGGTGAAATCCATCAATACACTAAGTTAGTACAACGTTTTATCATTTAACGCGCACGTCTGTCGCCAATCGTGTGACAGCAAACACTGATACTAACATTTATTTACACTTATCTTGCGGCCACCGTATCTATAATTTGATAGTTACATCACGGCTTTAAGTAATAATAGCACAGTATACATATTACACTATATTGAACACAAAAACCTGATTCAAGGTCATCGGGTCTAAATATAACATAACAGATACGTCCAAGCATCAGACCCTCATCAAATAGTTAGATTGTATCTGTTTTTGTTTTGCATGACAACATTACATGTGATTGGACAGCGTAGCGCAGAAAACCTCCAAAATATTATCAAGGTCAAGACATGTTTACTAGTCTACGTTGATTACATAAGTGCCATTAACCGAAAAGTTAAATAAAAAATGCATGTGACGATTAGTTACAGTTAAACGCACGTTTCATAACGTGTTTTCCTTATGTAAGTTTCATATGTAAACAACAACGTCATCTATAAAAATAGCAGTTCGTTCTTGTGCCGAGATAAAAGGCATAAATTCCATTAATAATTACTACAAACTCTCAAGCTTTAATCACGAAAAAAAAAATACATTTCAAAATTGAGACATAGAACCGTCAACTATCAAATTAGCAGAATTCAGATTAGGTAAAGTGTCACTGGCCGCAAACAATATCATTTTCGCTATTTCTTCAGGTTCAATAACAGTTCTGTTAGGAAGCGTCTTCGCTATCAGAGCATAGGTATCATCCATTGTTTCTTCGTCGAAGTTAATGTTAGAGAAGTAGTTAGTTCTCGTGATTCCCGGCCTCACCGCGTTCATTCGGACTCCTTCGGTCGCTAGTTCTATTGCACTAGCCTTTGTGAATCTTTCCAATGCATCCCTGATCATAGCGGCGGGCATGATGCCGGGCCGAGTCCTCATAGGCGCACTGAACACATTCACGATATTGCCTTTGGTTTTTATTAAGTAACGTAAACATTGCTGCGTTAGATTGTAAGGTACTCGTAAATTCAAAGCGACTAATTCATCAAAGATGACCATGGAATTGTCGAAGAGCGACGTGAAGCACAGTTTGCCAGCGCAGTTGATCAAGACGTCAATTCTGCCGAACGTTTCTATTGTTTTTCTTACGATTTCTTCGCAGCTGTTCGGTGCTGTCAAATCTAAGAGTATACATAACGGTTTGTTGCCTCTGGCCTCTTCGCAGGCTTTTGCTGTGGCTAGTAGTCTTGTTTCGTTTCTACCTATGATTGTAAGTAGGGCACCGTGGGCGGCAAATAGTTTAGCGGCGGCAGCACCGATACCAGAGCTGGCGCCAGTCGTTATGACGACTTTACCGGTAAAATCTAAGTTCATGGTGCGACTGCCGCAGTACACACCTCGCGGATGACTGTCCGTCCGTCGGCGAAGTCAAGGATATTAAGTTGTATTTTCCTCTCCGAGCGTCAACACCGACCGGTTTGCCAATTACATGTCCGATGCGTTAGCGATCGAGCGGCGCATGTTCTGCCTAGTCACGGCTATTATCCGATTGCCTTATTAGTCTCATAACATTCAGCTGTGTGATGATACCAACGAATGGTACCAAAATATGATTGTCAATTTTATTCACGTCATTTGATTCATCTGCAAACATTTTGGCATTCTCATTTCGTAAAAACTATATCGTATATTTTACGAAATCATGAGGCAATTATTGGTAATGGTAACATCCGGCTTACTAAAACTAATCCCTGACGGGTAGGTATGCCTCACCTACAATGATAACGCATAATTTATGTATCAAAAACTTCACAGGTACATAACTCATTAAATTAGGTGTTCAGAACTATATACTTCAGTGGCCGTAAAACAGATTTCCAAAGTTTCCTATTATATTGGCGAAAGCCTCCGAGCATTTTCAAACTACGTTTAACCTTACCTTACCTTAGATGGCAAGTTTCCAGAAACAATAAACAAAAACGCATCGTCAGACGATCACATCTCATATCATCATAATGCAATATCACAGCTAGACCTACGTTCGCACCTCGGCAAATTTTCTTCCGGAATCTAATATTTTCTGCATTCGCCCGTGTCAAAGCATCCTATCTCGTATTTTCAGCATAGCGAACTGCAATAAATCAGGATTTATACGAAACAGAATAGTCCGATGACAGCTCTCCCACAATTTATTGACAGATTTATTCCCGATTCCTCCTTTTCGGTTGGCCCCTATTATGTTTTATTAAATTATGTCCCGGCGGATGAATTGGAGAGAAACGGAGAGGAGGAAAATTAAGTGTCACGGCTGTTTGTTGAAGGGATCCGATTTTTGGACAGGGTAAATATTGTGACCCTAGAGATGGCGGTTGAAAAACGCCAGGTGAGAGAAATCGCAGCTGGGTTCAAATCAAAATAATATAAAAAAAATAAACAATGTTTTTTTAACGATATAGGTACCTACTTGGGTGATGGTGCTTACTTAAGTACCATCAGGTGACACACTTGCTCATTTGCTACTCTGTTACATAAAAAAATTGAATCTAAATGGTCTGGAAAGCGTCTGAAAAAAAATACGGCCATGTTTATTTTTTAAGGCAATCCATTTGCAAAATATTAAGAAAACAAATTATTTAGGCAGGTAAATGTTTTCCACTTAAAAAGAAAAAAAAAAACCGAAAAACGTAGACATTAAGGTGCGGGATCACTGATTACACTGATAACAAAAAAACATAATAATATTATCATATCACGCATCCAACGATAAAGATACATAATTACATACTGATAATAAAAATATAGTAAATACCGTAAAATAATCCTACGATAAAACGAATACTCAGTAAGTATCTGTTTTATTCGCCAACGTTAAGTATAACAATAATAATAATAATGTTAAATAACACCTTTGATTAGTTCGATAGTGGTTGTTACCAAGGTCGTTGTTCCCTGTGTAATATTGAATCTAGCAAACAATTTAAGGAGTCACAAAACCACAGATAAAAAATATCCAGACACACTAGTATACACTAGTAACTTCCATTATACATGACACAGTAGAGTGAAAGAGATTATAAAAAAAAGTTCGTCATTCAAAATAAATAGGCGCTTGTACAAATAAATCTAATTGGTTATGAAATAGAATGGTTATTTATACAATAAGACCTCAGACTACTTTGTGTCGTATTGATTGAGACTAATAAATTAATGACTAATACTGCATTTTTGTCTTAATGATAACATGGTTTCTTAAGCAACATTGATTTCAGATTGAAAGAAACATCTGGAGTTGTTACATATCACACACAACACTGTCTGATAAGAGGTAAGCACCTTGAAATACGATAACTCCGACACGGATTGATAACGCCAATAACACAACATAACACCAGTGTATCAACCCAAATTGAAACAAACGAACGTGTTCCGATTAAAAACACCTGAATAAGGCGAAAAAAAAACAAATGAAGATCATATAGAAGAAGAAAGAGACGAACGTAGTTGCTGATGCACCTGTTGATGTAACAACCGCTGATTCGATTCAAGTTGAAGATAAAAACGTAATGGATTACGATTTCACAAACAAAGTCGTCATAGTAACAGGCGCGAGTTCAGGGATCGGTGCTGAGAGTGCGAAACTATTCGCTGAGCATGGCGCCCTACTCTGCCTAGTCGGTCGCAACGAAGAGAAACTAATGCTAACAGCCAACGAGTGTCAAGCGAAAAAGGGATTGGTGCCACTGTGTTTGTTACTAGACCTAATCCGACCGGGAAGCTGCGAGATAGTCATAGGAAAAACAGTTGAAATTTACGGAAAGATCGACGTTTTGTTGAACTGTGCTGGTCAGTTAAAAATATCGTCCATGTTTGACGAATGCATGGAAACTTTCGACGAGCTAATGATGCTGCACATACGTGTGCCTTACCACCTGACGCAACTAGCGTTACCGCACTTGATCAAAACAAAAGGAAACGTGGTAAACGTCGGGTTGTCGACAGTGAAGCGGTATCGCCCTGGCTTCTTGCCCTACGTCATATCAAAGTCAGCTCTAGAGAAGTTTACAGAATACGCCGCCCCAGAACTCGCGACAGAGGGAGTGAGAATAAACACAGTCAACCCAGGTATGACAAGGACGAATATACTCAAGAACTTCAATATTGAAGACTCTATGTTGCCGCTGGTTTTTAAGAACATAGCGGAGCAGATGCCGAACGGGACGACTATAGACCCGAAAGAGATAGCTACCCTGATATGTTTGACAGCGAGTGATGTGTTTGAAAATTTGAACGGTTCCAATTTAACCATAGACGGCGGCGCAAGCATGGCATAGCTAGGAATAATAATTATACGAGCATATTAGTGAAGTTAATAAATAAACGACAATAACAACAACATGTACTCACTGAAATTATAGCGAATTCGGAATAATAAGGCTTATAAATAAATAAATTAGTGAAGTACCTAGTTCCGGATTCATACTTGCGGGGTAGATAGGTATTCATAATGAATGATTCACGGTTGGACTTTAAGACTGACGTGGTCGATACAACTCGACTTTTTTATTTGAAAGAGGTTGTTATTGTTGTTTTTGATATTAAAAAATGTGAATGTAAAAGTTTTTTTTCTCCGTCACTCGCAAATAAATGGCACTGCTGAACGGCTGGTTGGCATAACATTTGGTGAGAAATCTTAAACAGTGGTACAGTCAGTGAGCTCTTACATCTTACAATGCCATTCGGGTTTGTCTCGCTGTCTCTCTCACTCAGCCCATTCAAGTACTCATAAGAGTGAGTGAGACTGCAAGGCAAACCTCACGGATGCTACAGATTTGATTAAATATCTTGAAAACGTGCAACTGTAAACAGAGTTCAAGATTTCGTTTCTGATGCTCGTTTAAAGCAATAAACTCTATGCTGGTGTTCCAATGACAAACTTTAGCTAACAACCTATTGTTAAAACGAAACCTCAACGCCGCAGGTAACTTCAAAGTCGACCGCTCGCAAAATGCTCCATTTGTCAGTCGGTGAGGGAAGCAATAATTCTGCGGCGTCACTCGGACGTTTTTGATTTACGACCGCTCTGTGTCGCTACCGGCTCGTGTGTTAATAACTTTAGTTAATATGCAGATGGTGTTTCAACAGTTGAATGAGTACTTTTTCAGCGTGATCGTTGCACGGACTCGACAGTCAGTGAATGCTTACCTGTAACAAACACAAAAATATTTTTAATACAAAAAAACGACGAATTACAAAAACAAAACCAAAAATACAAGGCTTCTTGATCTCATCATTATTCATACATATAAGCATTGTTCCATTGCGACTGCAAGTTGTAGTTGTATAGTTTGCGAATGCATGCCGAAAGTTGCATAATTAATTACTGTTTATTATGCATGACTATAATCTATTATCGTTGTGCCGTGCTGCCAAAACCGACACGGATACAATAGTCGGTTTATTTGGTCCCGAGAGTCCCGACGCGCTGCCAACCCACCGGACCGGAATGCGCGCCTGATCATTGGGCATCACAAAACCGTAGCAACAATCCGGCGCGCTGATTGGTTAAAATTTTACTTAGAGGCAGTGTTATAGGTGAAATTTGTTCTCATAAAGATTTACTTTTAAATGATAGGGTCAATGAACGCCTGGTCACTTGCGAAAAATAAGGGCTACCAACCTTGGGCATTCGCAATACCGGAGAATAGCAAATGTATTGCCAGCGTAGAGAGATAAGTTACCTTATATGCTAGCAATTTTACCGGCTGTTATCCCCACACTGGTCAAATACTTGAGCTATATGGTCAACTAGCTTCTGCCCGCGACTTCGTCTGCTAAGAATTAGCAATTGACATGTTTATGGTTATCTCCCAGGAACTATGTGTTTTATGTACAATAAAGAGTTATACATACATACATACATACTATGCTATTTTCCGGGATAAAAAGTAGCCTATGTTTTAATCTAGGGTACCAGCTATCTTCGTTCCAAATTTTATCCAAATCCGTCCAGTCGTTTTAGCGTGAAGAAGGAACAAACATACACACTCACTCACTCACATCGTCACATCGTCACAAACTTTCGCATTTATAATATTAGTAGGATGTCATCGTATCTATACTATGAAATTATAATAATACGCCCGTATTCCTTGTCCTTACATCACAGAAGGAACCCTTATCCATTCTAGATACAGTCGCACATCAGATACATTTGAACTGTTCAGGTGGTCAAATATATCTAACCACGGACTTATATCATTGACAACACGATCGTGTTCAGATATTCTTGTACAGACAAGAGTTTGAGCTGCAGGCTTATTACGTAACCCGCTCGCGATCGCCATCGTGTTCATTTTGACAGTTCTTGTATGAATGTGACAGCTAGCTGATTCCGATGCCAATTGTCAGCCCATACATGAACTGTCAAAATGAAGACGATGGTGATCGCGAGCGAGTTAGACAATAAGCCTACTGCTTGTGGATGAGTCAGTCGGTCATGTTTATAAACAAGATGTTACATGCACGATCTTAATACGTATAACAAAGCGCACGAGTCTCGTTGAGGAAACCCCGTGCCCCGGATCAGGGTCTAATTGGATTTGTAATTACGCGGCGGCATGGCAACTGTTCCGATAATCTTTCCCCGGGTATAAAATTACGTAGACGTTTCGTATGAGGTCCTTGTGTTAGATTCACAATAATGTACAATTAGATACATTGTTCTATTTATATTACGTGGACGTTGTAGGTACCTCTGATTGTTGAATGCTGCGGAAATTTACTAATATGATCCAAAATACATATGTAACTTTTATATGTTGGATTTGCGGAAAGTCATTACTTCAGAAAATTAAATGCCTAACCAACGCAAACGGAAAGAGATGAATGTCCAGAGCATTTTTAACCGTGGCGGTGGATTTGGTTGCCTTTGCACTGATTTATTCATTTTCAAAAGCAAAAGGAAGACCGGTAAATATTAGTATTCATCATCATCTTATTAATGTCGCGACAATGTTTATCGCTATCGTGCGAGAACTGCGCAATTTTCCGGGATAAAAAGCAGCCTACCTATGTTTTAATCTAGGGAGCTATCTACGTTCCAAGTTTTATCCAATTCCGTTTCTTTCGCATTTATAATATTAAATAGTAGGATAATCTCGTAATTAACTCATCTCAATCAACAATAACGTGCGTTAAGCCTCGTTTATTTACGGTGATGTCAACCGACGCACTGTCGCTTGGCACGCTCGTAATCTTAAAATACAATGCAAAAGGAGACAATAGTGCGGGTGACTCACGAACGCAATGGGCGGGGCAGCCATCGTCACGTGTGTCTGATCTCTTGTGGTCGCGTGGACGAATGAGACCAGCTGAGATTTGATGTGGCATCGCTAAAAACCAACCAAGTGGCGAGTAGGGCTCGCTCACAAAGTGTTCCGTGTGAAGCTCCAATTTTGAAGTGAATTATGTCCTACTCCCATTCGGCAGACTGTTCTAAAATTTGGTAAACATATAGAGCTTTCATGTCACTACAATAATCAAGCAAAAAAGCTTGAGTTAAAGAACCTTTTTTTTTAGTAAACATCTTGTTATTTGCTGTTATAGCAACCACAAGAATAAATACAAACGCACACCAAACCAAAACAGTCACATCACAAACTTGTTGGCGACATCTATCGGTGAGACGCTGAACTAAGCGTTAGGAGCGCCATCACCAAAGAACGCTGTCATCGCTGCATCACTTCCGTCTCCAGCCGCTGACCGTTTCCGATGCGAGGATTTAAAAGACGCTGTTACGACGCAGGACCGGACAGTTTTTTTAAGACTTCGAAGCGAGCACTTAGTTTAAGTTGGTACCCACGGACGCTGGTGGTTTGGTATCGTTCCTTTATTTTAGCACTTCTATCTTGCAAGTAATTTAAGAGATTTTGGTTTACCTAAATGGCCTTCTGCGATCGATTCTGTTAAAAGTTAAAGTAAGCCGTACTATTAACTAATGTGATTAAACCCCTAGACTTGGCGTTCATGTGTTATATCCTAGCGATTACAAATTTAATACTGTTATAGAGCGACCTTTTGTACATTCAGTTGTTATTATAGCGTTTACCTTAAATAAATAATTATTTGATGTGTGTCTAATGTTTTATTGTATGCGAACTATAGGAAAAGCTTACATCAGAAGTGAAAATGAGTTCACGCTCGAGACGCAAGCGCACTCGATCATCATCATCGTCCAGTTCGTCCTCGAGCGCAAGGACGCGGACGCCGTCCCCGCCGCGGCGCAGGCCAAGGAGAGAGGTACCTGAAGCTGAACGCGAGTTTGTGAGTACATCAAATGCTATTTCCTTGAATAATATGATACCAGAATTTGACCCAATTAAAGATAATGTGGACGCCTGGCTGAATATTATCGAATCATATACGAAAACATTTGCGTGGAGCGATAGAATGACCAGGTATCAGGCCCTAAATAAACTTAAGGGGTCTGCTAAGGTGTGGTATGACTCGCTGTTGCGAACCGGTGATAGATGGACTCGGTGGAATTGGCAAACATGGAGTAGGAAAATCTCTGATACGTTTCAAATTAAACGTAATATGTTTGAGTGTCTAAGGGAGATTGTAGACAGGAAACCCGACGAAGACCAGTCGCTTTATGATTTCTTTTTCGATCGAAAATGTAAAATTGACAAATTGTCATTAAATTTTTCAGAAAGTGATATAGTGTCAATAATCATAGTCAATTTAAGTGACGGTACCATTAGTACTTCCATAGATGCGGGTAGTTTCAATTCGTGCGCTGCGCTGGCTAGTTTTTTGCATAGCCGCAAGTATAAAGGTAAAACAAATCAGAAAAACACTGCGCCTAGCAGTAGTGCGAGTAAACAAGCGGAAGTTCGGAATAGGGTAACACCGTCTCAGCCAAATTTATCGCAGAGTTCTTTGTCTCCTGGTGTTCAGGTATCGGATTCGGCAAATAATGCCCAATCCCAAATGCGTAAACCAATAAAATGTTTCTGTGTTCTTGTGGCGGGCCCCATAAACGGCATCAATGTGATATAAAATGTGACTTCTGTGGCAAAAGAGGGCACACCGAAGCTTCTTGTTTTAGCAAGAAGAACGCTAAACCCGAAAAACAGGAGACAAAGTGCGTCAATAGTTCAGAGGGTAAAAATAAATTTTTGAAAAAAGTGGTAATTAACGAGTTTGAAAATGACGCATTCATTGATACCGGAAGTAGCTGTTCGCTCATTAGTGAATCTCTAGTTGACAAATACTCCTTAAATTGTTATACATTACAGTCACCGGTGACTTTGCAAGGATTTTCAAAGGATAGTTGTAAAATTGTTTCAAAGGGCATCACGGTCAATTTAAAATTGGATTATGTTAATTTAACGAGTGTAGAAATGTACGTAATTGATGAAATATCGGGTTGTGATGTTTTGATCGGACGCAATGTTACTGAGCGAGCCGACATAATGTATTCTCGTATCGGCGATGCGCTTACCTTCAACTATCAAAAAGCGTATGAAAACTTTTGTCATACAATAAGTGAATCTCAAATAAACACTCATTCACATCACAGCGAATTGATACAGCTTTTTCGAAAGTACAGTGAATGCGTCGCGAGTAATATAAAGGAGCTAGGAAAAGTGAATAATCACGAAATGGGGATAGACTTGACTGAGACAAAGCCCATTCAATTTAGGCCGTACCGAAGTTCACATTCGGATAGGAACATTATACGCGAGATGGTAGACGAGTTACTGGATAGTGGCATTATTAGAGAAAGCAATTCCGCCTACGCTAGTCCTGTATTACTTGTGGATAAAAAGAACGGCGAAAAGAGGTTATGTGTTGACTACAGGGCCCTGAACAAAATAACGGTTAAAAACAAGTATCCTATGCCTAGAATCGAGGATCTTATAGATAGGCTTCAAGGTTGTAAGTACTTTACAAGCTTAGATTTAAAAAGTGGTTACTATCAAATTAAAATGTGTGAAAAAGACATTCATAAAACGGCATTCATAACGGAAGATGGCCATTATGAATTTTTAAGACTTCCGTTCGGGTTATCAAATGGGCCCTCGTGCTTTCAAAATATGATGAATAAAACGTTAGGTAATTTACGTTTTGGAAAGATAATAGTCTACTTAGATGACGTTTTGATAGTAAGTGAAACGGCTGAGGAAAATATCGAGATTTTAGAGCAGGTCTTAAAGTTGTTTAAAGAAAATGGCTTAGCATTAAATTTAAAGAAATGTCATTTTCTTAAAACTGAAATTGACTTTCTGGGATATAAGGTGAAGAATAGTACTATAATGCCAAGTAAAACTAAAGTTGAGGCAGTTCAAAATTTCCCACAGCCAACAACAGTGCATCAGTTACGCCAGTTCTTAGGCCTAATTAGTTATTTTCGTAAATTTATACGAGATTGTGCCCTTTTATCCAGCCCTCTCACAAAACTGTTGAAGAAGGATAGTACTTGGTCTTGGACTTGTAGTCAACAAGAAGCTTTCGACACCCTTAAAAATGCCTTGACCTCTGATAATATTTTGACAATCTACAATCCAAAGAATGAATGCATACTGTATACAGATGCGAGCCGAGACGGAATTGCTAGTATTCTCATGCAGGTGACTGAGGAAGGCGAAAAACCAATCCATTTTTACAGTCGTCAAACGACGGTAGATGAAAAAAAATATCATTCATTCGAACTTGAGTTATTGGCCATAATCGCTTCTCTGCAAAAGTTTAGACTGTATTTATTAGGTACAGTGTTTAAAATTGTGACGGACTGCAATGCTGTCCGCTTTGCATTAACTAAAAAGGAGATAATTCCCCGCATTGCACGGTGGGTACTGTCTACCCAAGAATTTTCCTTTGACATAGTGCATAGAGATGGTATGCGAATGCAGCATGTCGATGCACTTAGTCGCAACCCTGTGCAATCTGGGGAAAAGTCAGAGTCTGAGCTTATTCTTTCTATAACGGAAGCTGATTGGTTGCTCTCTGTGCAAGTGCAGGATCCTGAGATAACAAAAATAATGAGAATTCTAGAGACAGGAGAGGCCGACGCTAATAAAGATATTTTCTTGAATTACGAGCTATTAGGCGGGAAAGTTTATAGGCGAACAACTCAAGGTCGTCGATGGGTCGTACCTAAACAGTGCATCTGGCAAATAATTAAAGCAAACCATGACGACCTTGGGCACTTCGCAACTGATAAGACAGTCGAGCGGATTAAAGACAAATATTGGTTTCCGAAAATACGTCGCACGGTTAAGAAATATATAGGAAACTGTCTTAACTGTATATATAATAAAAATAAAACTGGTGCAAAGGAAGGCGAGCTTCATCCATTACCTAAATACGCCCAGCCTTTTCACACACTACACCTAGACCATGTAGGACCTTTTGTAAAAACTAGGGACAATAACAAGTATATTTTGGTAATGGTAGATTCGTTCACAAAATTTGTGTTTATTTCGGCTGTGCCCAACACCGATACCGCTAGCGTAATTGTCGAATTAGATAATTTATCAAAAATCTTTGGTAATCCCCAAAGGTTCATTACAGACGCTGGATCTTGTTTCACGTCACATAGCTTTAAACAATACTGTGTTAGTAAAAATATACGACTGCACACAGTCGCAACGGGAATGCCAAGGTCGAATGGGCAGGTAGAAATTTTCAATAAAACTATTTTGCAAGCTATGAGAGCAATGGGGGCCGATCTATCAGACGATAATTGGGATCAGTGCATAAAAATGTTACAGCAAGGTCTTAACAGCACGTTTCAGAAAACTATTAAAGCCGTCCCAAGCGAAGTTTTTTTTGGTTATCGGTTGAGAACTGATGCTGATAGTCTAGCACCAACCGATGACAATGGCCACCAAATAGACGTCACACAACTGCGTAACGTGGTTGATGAAAATATAAAGTCCAGCTCCATGCAACAGAAGGAACGTTTCGATAAGACACGTAAGACAGCCATACAGTACCAAGATGGTGATCTAGTCCTTATTAAAATTCAGAGCCAAACAAACGATGGGCGTAGCACTAAACTACTGCCAGTCTACAAAGGGCCGTTTAGAGTGACGGGGCTTTTAGGAAAAGACAGGTATCAAATAGCAGATGTACGAGGCGCCGAACGTAGCAGCAAACGGTACACTGGAACAGCCGCAGCAGAGAATATGAAGCCCTGGATCCGGATCGACAACTGGGATTCTGAATAATTAAGTAGCAGTGTTGGCGAGGTAAATAATTATGATTCAATCAAACTTTTCAGTAATATTTTATTGCTTGCATGTTGTTTAAGCGAGCCTTGGTAAAATGCTGTAGTCGGTCTGTTTGAGCGATTTTATTGGTTAGACAAAATGTAATGTTTTATTATTTAGGTGTATATTATTTGACAAATATTTTATTTCACTAAGGCAATGAGCCAGAAACAACTTAGCCTGAAAGGGTGGTCACGGGCACAGACAGTTCAGATAACGGAACAGAAGGTGCTAGAAAGACACTCTAGCAGCTAAGTGTGGTGATTGCATAAACATGTATAAATATTTGCCAAACTCCTAGCAGGTCATAGATAACAGTTAAGGTTATATATATGCTAACTGCTTGTTTTTGGTTGACAGCATTTTCCCGACTCGTGGAGTGCCTGGGGCAGGCACAAATGCAGCATGGCCGTGTTGGCGACATCTATCGGTGA
Organism: Pandemis heparana; assembly: GCA_963854515.1. Taxonomy (NCBI): domain Eukaryota; kingdom Metazoa; phylum Arthropoda; class Insecta; order Lepidoptera; family Tortricidae; genus Pandemis; species Pandemis heparana. The sequence continues at coordinate 8,501,448 of OY978031.1, forward strand.
GACGCTGAACTAAGCGTTAGGAGCGCCATCACCAAAGAACGCTGTCATCGCTGCATCACTTCCGTCTCCAGCCGCTGACCGTTTCCGATGCGAGGATTTAAAAGACGCTGTTACGACGCAGGACCGGACAGTTTTTTTAAGACTTCGAAGCGAGCACTTAGTTTAAGTTGGTACCCACGGACGCTGGTGGTTTGGTATCGTTCCTTTATTTTAGCACTTCTATCTTGCAAGTAATTTAAGAGATTTTGGTTTACCTAAATGGCCTTCTGCGATCGATTCTGTTAAAAGTTAAAGTAAGCCGTACTATTAACTAATGTGATTAAACCCCTAGACTTGGCGTTCATGTGTTATATCCTAGCGATTACAAATTTAATACTGTTATAGAGCGACCTTTTGTACATTCAGTTGTTATTATAGCGTTTACCTTAAATAAATAATTATTTGATGTGTGTCTAATGTTTTATTGTATGCGAACTATAGGAAAAGCTTACAAACTCTTGACCGACGTATCTAATCGCTCCATCTTTATCCAATTGCATATGACAGAAAGAAACTGCAAATGCCACCGTGATCCAGAGACAATTAAGCAACATGGCCTCTGTACAGTCCTCAGGATAGCTTCGAGCACACAACTGTCACCGCCTATAAATTCACCACGTTCTATTCCACACGTCACATTATTAACATCGGCTATCAAGCCATCATCGTACAGAAACGCCATTAGACAGATACCCACTCAGCAGCCAAAACTGCAAAGCATAAATTCGTCCAACAAAACGCCGCCATATATTCTTTGTATATTGCTAATTTAACCAGTCATCCGGCTATGATTGGTGACAATCATTATACTAATTTTAAACCAAAGCCTAGGCTCGCACGGCATGCGGCACGCTGAGATTTAAACGGATGATCTGCGACACCGCTATAATGATCTACATTGTAACTGTCTTGTGTATGAGTCTGCGTTTATAGCTTGACAGACATATAGCGTGGCTAATTACGAATCGCCAGCGAAGAAATGAACAGTTCCATATTACGTAAGATTACTTTAACCATCGCTTTGGCCGAGGTCGTAAACGTTATTTACTCTTGTACGAAGATGTCACGATAGAAGGATTTCTCTCTAGGCTGATTGTAAAGTCCAATGGAAAAGCGTTAAAAGTTCTAGGAAACTTTGATATCGCGATGTCTATCGCCAGTGTTAGGTCGTCATTTCGACTCACGGGTCGTAGCATTTCATTTATAGTCACCTAGGTGAGTCTAGGGTCCTTATACTACAATCCTGGCACACCTGCTTAGTGGTTCTCTGTTGATTTGCCGAAAATTTTATTGCCGAATTTCACTTCCCAACCAACGTTTGCCCGAATTTCATTTTGCCGAATCATAATATGGCAACTTGTTAAAATGATTAGTTTCATTTCCCAACCTCACGATTGCCAACTCAATGTTTGTTTTTTTTTACATGGACACTTATTAAAATGTAATTTTTTATATAGCCAAAAGGTACTACATAACCATTAATAAAAAATAAGACATTCTTAGGTAAAATAAAGAGAGTTTGTAAATTAAAACAAACATGTTCGCGGCTAAGGGGTGGCCCATTGGGTCACCCCGCCGTACCTAACCTAAATTAATCCAAATTAATCATAAGAGTTTTCCGGCCTAGTGTAACATTTTCCATGTGAAAGACATTCCAAAAGTTTAAAATCAAAATGATATTAGTCTTCATAAAAATTCGGCCAAATGAGAGGTTGGCATACAAAAATTTGCCAAAAAGTAGTTGTGAAAGTGAACATTCGGTGAAATGTTGGTTGCCAAATGAAATTCGGCGAAAAGGCAGAACACCCTGCTTAGTTTCTCAACATGCATCTCTTTTTACGCATTGTGTTTTGTTTAGCTGTTCCATATGTTTACCAAAGTTAGCTCAAGGATAAGCCAGAGAGTCAGTTGGTGACTGTAGTGGTGACAATTCATGCAACTCAATGTGCCCACTTCCAATACGATCGACTTGAATTTTGGTACAAACTCTACATACGCAGAGCTCCAATAAATTTACAATGGCAATGTAAAACCAAACACCATCAACAAATGCTTTATCAAAAACGAAATACACAAAAACCTCTTATACCACTTACATTTTACAATACCACGTAGTTCACATCCAAATGCAGCTCCACCCTAATTTTGCATACATACATAAATCTCGTATTTATGTCTTACGACAAGGTATACAAAGCTTTTTTTTTTAACGGAGAGGAAATCTTTATGGATGCCCTAGGCACTGGGATGCCTAGGGGTATGTGGGACTCCCCCCCTCCCCCCGAAGGGGTATCTAACCCGTACCCGTACTTAGTGGTGGCAATAACGTCTGTTTTGCAATAATGAATAACAGTGTTGTGTTATTCTTAAATAGCTGTTATTGTAAACTGTTGTCTGTTATCCTGTTATATTGCTGTTTTACAAAACGATAATGAACTTATTATTAAATAATTGTTATATTTATTTCGTCGCGATCGCAGCGTAATAAAAACGTACGGGAACAAAAGCAAAACAACGCTCTGTTACCTTGTTTGTTATTGTACTGACTGACAACAAACAGCAACAGCTAATAATGATACCAAAAGTCAGTTATTTAAATTGCGATTGCGATGCGAGCTCGCGCGTATAGCGCTATCGCTATCTCTCGCATACACCTACTTGATTTGTTGCGCACTCGCTTGCGCTTCTATGCCAAGTGCGGTAACAGTGCGCGTATGAACAACTTTGACAACAGACAACGAATAATGATAGCAGGATAGTTGACGATTCGATAATGTGTTGTTCGTTGCGTGCAAATAATGCATTACGTTATCTGCTGTTGTAATAACGACCACCACTACCCGTACTAAAAACTGCGGCGTTGCCTCAACCCGGTGTGATGGGGACGCAGTGGGACGCCACTAGGGTTTCACTACAAACGCCCTCCCGGTGGCCCCGGCTTCCGTTACAACTGCGCCAAGAAGGGGAGGGCCCGTACGCTGGGCCCGTCTTCCCTTAGACGATGAGACCGTGCAATGCAGGTAGATAATGACAAGGTACACAAAGCCTAAGGTAAGAAGACCTAAAGGCCACGTTCAACATGATTGGGCGCCTATAGGTGAAAAAGGAATCAAAATAGTTGGGTTGCCAGCGGCATCGCCTATAGCAGCGGTCGTCACACTTTATTGGCCAAGGGCCACATATGACAGTGTGAGTTCCAGGGTCGGGCCGCAGAGTATGTGAAGGCGCAAAAAGTCGGTTATTGATTTTGTTTATAATTATGACATGTAATGTAGGTATAGTTGACTATTGAAACAATTTACTTTGCCGCGGGCCGCACAAATAACGACCACGGGCCGCAATTTGACGACCACGGGCCTATAGCATGATTCCTAAGATTTCACCCCAATGCCAACCTCCAAATATTCCACGCAGTAGCACATCTATTCCATAACCCTAATTCCGCCAAAGTTACCGGAATGACTGGTAGTAAAGCTTAACGACGATCACTAATCATAAGCGTCGCGGATGTCCCGCAGTGCAATTAAGATACAGAGATCCGCCGTGTCTGGCGCTGGAGTCGATTTGGCGGTTTTGTGACTGTCGCTCGCTGAAAATTAATTACCTACGACTGCGAATGTGATGGCTAGAGATTTGAATCTTGTCTGAACGTGTAACCTATACATACATAAATCAATGGAAGTAAGTATTGCTTAAGAAATAGCTTGATTAGAATTCGTCATCTGAACATCTGGTCATGATTTTTACATAGATAACATACATAAATATAGTAGACATGGCCTATGGTGACATGGCCTATGGTAACAAGACCTTGCACCTTTGGTGTTTTATACACTGATATTTTATTTTAAAAAATTCCTTTAGGCACTAAGGTCCGTTTCTTAAACGGAGTTAAAGGTGCTTAAATCGCTACAAACTTAAATATCCGAAACGGTTTCGCTTTATTTTCTCAATTAAACTTTTACCTCCACGTACCTACGTCAAAGCAATTTTCACAATACAAAACCACACAGTACACAGCTCATATACGTAGGTATACATGCATAAACTAAAGCGAAGTTAGAATGGCACTGGCACTAAGAAACCAAAGCGCTCAAACCGACAGGCGGGTAGGTAGTTGGCGAAAAGTTTAAATTTCCGTTCGCTCACTCGCGCGTCGATAACGAACGTCGAGGAAATTGAATCAATTCCGTATTTAAACAGCGACATCGATATATATCGATTGACATTTTTTAATAGGCATATTGTAAGCTTCGACTTTTAATAAAATCATCATCTCCACTCAAGCCTAAGTATATACGTCCCACTGGGACAGGCCTCGTCCCCGAATGAGAGGGCTTGGGCTATAGTTCCCACGCGGGCCCGGTGCGGATTGGGAACTTCGCACACACCATTGAATCGCTTCGCAGATGTGTGCAGGTTTCCTCGGTGTTTTCCTTCACCGGAAAGCTCATGGTTAATTTTAAAATGTATTATCGCACGTAAATTTCGTAAAACTCAGAGGTGCGAGCCCGGGATTCGAACCAGCGACCCTCTACTTGAGAGGCCACAGGTCAAACCACTAGGCTACCACGGCTTTTTGGCCCGAAATCATTGACATACCATCATCTAAAACGCGGACACTATTCACCTTGCTCCAAATCGTGCGCACAATCGTACAGCAACAGATGTTATAGTCAGCTAAATCCATGTTTATTAGGTACAGAGGGATTCAGTATGTCACCAACTGTCACAATTTAGTAGGTGTAGGTTAGTTTCTTTGGTATTTTCTTTGGTTTCATGCCACGAAGAATTGAAGAAGTTATTTCAGCCAGTGGACGCCACACTCATTGGTGTTAAATTTTTAGTCTATTTTTTGTAACTTCTACTAAATGAAGGACAAAGTCAATTGAAGTTTTTTTTGTGAAAATGAGTAATTTCCTAAAAATCAAAAAGAAACAAAAGCGGCTAGCAACACCTAGTAAAAAAATATTCTCCAATCAGCCATTGCGCAAAATAATTCCCACATTTTGCACAAAAACACTCCCATAAAGTCCATAAAACATTTCATCAAAGTAAATAATTGCAAATAAACAGCACGAAGCCCGAATCAATTTCATAACTCAGCCGATAAACAAAGATCAAAGTTGCCAGCGAAATTGCTTTCAAAACATCGAAACATTAGCAATACGAGTCACAAATCAAGCATAAGTTGACATTAAATTTGAATAATATTAGAAAATCGAGCACTAAATTCAATCGGTATACAAACCAATCTACAGAGATCTCTCGCTCGAGTCGCACGCAACAAAACTTCCTACAAATCAAAGGCCATCTTGTACCGGTCGGTTGGGCTGGCTATACTCCAACAGTGACAGGACTGTTGAGCGTGTCATTGAATACAGGGACGTAGTGTGTTCGTAATAAAGTTGTAAATCAATCGCCGCGTGTCAAGCGGGAAGAATTATTGGATTTTGATAGCTGTGCCGTGTTGGTATTCATGCTGGCGAGTGGGACGCGAGAAAAGGGTTGCTAGCGGGAATAACCAGATGCCTGGGATTCTTTAGACGTTTCACAGCGAAATAAAACCAATTGGCACTCTGTGCAAGTCAGTTACAGTCCGTGAGCTGCAGTATTGCTGTCTCTCTCACTTGGCCGATTCAAGAATCAAACCCATAAGAGTGAGTGAGACACCGAGACAAACCCTAAGGTCATTCTAAGAGCTCACGAACCTTACAATTATGATTTTCGGATTCATCCGAAAATCATCAAAATCAGTCATACTCCGTTATAATAAGAGTCCCATTTAGGTAATCGATTACTTCCGAAATGGAACTCTTTATTACAAGTCAAAAGTTGTTTTTTTTAACTAGTATTGTAAAGAGCTATAAATTCAATTCTGAGCAGGTCGTACTGACAGCAAAACGTCCTGTGTTGCATTTAGTCTGCTAGGCATAGCGTCCGTTAGTGAGAAGGACCGCAGGGAAGGAAGGCCGGGGAGCAAATCGACCGCAATTAAAAATGCTCAGGGTTGTTTTGTGCGGCTGTAGGGATCTCTGGATCTACTGAACCGATTTTGGAAATTCTTTTACCAATAGAAAGCATGTTGAATTCTGCACGGACGAGCGAGCAACAACTAGTATTTTACACAAATAAAAATGTACAAACTTTTGCTTTCTCGTCCCTCGGGATACCCCGCAAAATATGTTAATATCTTGTCCGAGTGAAAAATATCTTTCAGCGCCGAGTACTGCCCATTTGAATAACAATCGCTAAAGATATTATTTATAGGAAATCGAAAAGGACAAGCAACAGCTGAAAGGGAAATACATATTTAACGTATTTTTTATTCGGAGACACGTTCACCAAATAAAATAAGGATTACTGTAACATTCTGTTTCCGGATGCCGTACCCACTGGTTTGTTTAATAACAGCTTGTATTTCACATTTCACCCTTTGTCATGACGTTCGACGCGCCATCTTGTTTTTAGGGGTAAAGGTGGGGCGCGACGCTTCAATTTGTTGTTATTGTAAACAAAATAGTAATTAAATTTAATTGTTTCCGAAACTTTGGTCTGAAACTACGTAATTTTCAAATTATAGTCGAGATGGGTGCCGGAGACCGGCTGTTGACGACGAGGCCGACTAAGAAGGTGACGGTGGGACGATTTGGATGCGTACACGTACATATACTCAAGAGCAAAACTAACGCGTCACTTTTCATAGAACCTTGTATGGAAAGTAACCAGTTATAGTTGCTCGTCAGTGTATATGAACTGGCCTGATACTGATTGCACCGGATCGGAAGTTATGGAGACAGTGGCGTAACTACAACGTCAGGGGCCCGCGGCAAATTCATCAGATGGGGCCCTTCCTCACTATAAAGAAGTGCATCATCTTCCCTTCTGTGCTCAAGGCCAAGCCAGTTCGGGGCCCCGTAGAGCTGGGGGCCCGTGGCATTTTGCCAGCCTTGTGGCCCTTGTAGTTACGCCACTGCATGGAGATCGAGAGGCCTTTGCCCAGCAGTGGGAAGCATATATTGTTATTTATTTTTTGTGAATTTTATCTGTTTCTCTATATTTGTACAATAAAGCGGGCAATTTTGCGGGTGGTAGGGCCTTGTGCAAGGTCCGTCCGGATAGCTACCACCATCTTACTCGCTAATCCTGCTGCTAAGCAGCAGTGCTTGCAATGCTGTGTTCCGGTGTGGAGAGTAAGACAGCCGGGGAAATTACGGGCACAAGAGGCATTTCATCTTAGCCCTCTAGGTTGGCAACGCATCTGCAATCCCTCCGGGGTTGCGGGTGTCTATGGGCACCGGTGATCGCTTACCATCAGGTGACTCACTTGCTCGTTTGCCTTCCTATTCGCATAAAAAAAAGCATTACTTACTTTATACGCTTGCCGATCCGCCCGTTGGATTAGGTTCCAATTGAATAATAATAATAAAAGTTATTTATTCAGACAACAAAGATCCAATTATTATGTTATTTCTATGTTAGTATTCATATTTATTGACTCCGTTAAAAACGAGGAAACCGACGCGCATGTATGACGAGATTGTTGAATGTGGATGAAGCGAAAAGGTATCAGGTATCAGGATCGTAGCAAGTGGAACAAAGTAGTCTCTGCCTACCCCTGTGGGAAAGAAGCGTGACGGTATGTATGTATGTATAAGGGTTTTGGCCCAGGCAACCACATCCAATTATGTTTTATTTTATTTAATGTTTATTTTTTACTGTTTATTTTAACTGTTGTTTCATTCTTTTCTTTTCAATGTATGTATATGTATCACCCTATGGTCCCAACAGAAGACCAGCGCTGGCTGCAAGGCCAGCAAATGCTGAGTTGGGACCATTTTGTGACAATTTATTTATTTATCTGCTGTTTTATGTGTTTTTTTTGATGTGTTGATTGTCATGAATAAACTTTTTTCTTCTTCTTCTTCTTCTTCTTCTTATATTAAAAACGTTGAATGCTGCATTCAGATAGTCGTTATAGTTAATCAAAATACTGTTCCATGACAATAAGTCGACAAGAATATCTCAATAAACCCTGTTACACAGAACACTACCATAAAGTACGTATAACATATTATTATTGCCCTCGTAACGTACTGAACTACATCATATTGCAGTATCGATTCGAATCTATTTCTGTACGTTTCTACCTCTCTCTCACTTGAATAATCATTGTATCGTGATTCATGTGAACTGTTTAAATCGAAATATCGCTTGGGTTTGGATTTCCCGACGATAACTTCCAAGTATTTACGCCCTTCGAGATTGTTACGTCGAAACTGAATGTAGAACAGAATAATTTGGAAAAATGGAAACAGTAGTAAATTCAAATATGAACTGTGTATCTGTAACCTGAAAGAAAGAAGATATTTATTCCTTTTTGCAAGACACGCAAATATAAGACTACCATAACTACGGCACAACTAACTACACTGACTATAACTTAACTTTAAGCAATTAGCAAAATGGGACGGCACAAAAAGCTGAAACGATTAATTTTTTTGTAACACAAGCCGTTACAAAAATTACGTTTTGTGCAGACCGTACTTGCATTGTTATCCAGTTAAAAAAATCATGCAAGATTTAATTACAGACAGACACACAGAAAACGGGACAGGTGAAATAAAAAAAAGAAATAGAATAGAATAATTTAAAAATAGAATATTTAAATTTTGACAATCCTTCTATGCACTCAAAGGTTGACTAAAACACAATCTTTCGATTCACCTTTGCATATTAACCCCCTTATTCATAATAATAATAATAATAATAATAATATCTTTATTTGCGGTAAATATAGTAAAGGGATAGTCGAGATGAAGGGATGTAGTCGTTTGTCCTTATCTGTGAAAGCTAAATGTCAAAGTGACAGATAAGGACAAAAGATTGCTAAGTTAGCAGAGACCAATAGAGCGTTTATGAATAAGAGGGTAGAAACAGAGATTCGATATGACATTGTGACGTCATATGTCACAACGCCTTTATTAAAACTCCATATTAAAATTTCGTTTTTCTAGAAAAAGATATAATAGCTTATATCTCGGTTATTTTTATAATAATTTGAAAAAAAAAACTTAACTTTGTTTATTAATGTGTTTTATGTACAATAAAGAGTTATACATACATACATACATATTATCATTATTTATTTAGTTTGTATTCATTGACGAGCACATAGTTACATACATACAAAAAAGCCAATTCAGCATATAAATGACCAGAAGCAATTATCTAATAACAAACGTTAGTATTGTCCATCAGAGGCGCGGCGTAATTACGTATACGTCGACCACCGCGTCCGTCCGTCTGTCCATCAAATAGGGAATTAACCAACTCAATATTCGAAGGTACGCCTGAATCAAGGCCCGACTCTAATTGTTGTACCGAATGACATTCCAGGCACCGCATTACAATAGGGAATAATTTAAACTAATATCGGTCAAGAAATACGGAAAATATAAGAGTTTGAAACTACTAATTAGTCAGAGATTAGCCCCTTATTAATAAACGTTCTAGGCTTCTGCTAACTTAGCAATCGTTTGTTATTATCTGTCACTTGGACAAGATACATACCTTTCACAGGTAAGGACAAACGATCGCTAAAGTCGTCGCAAAATAAAAGGCCCGTTTTGACATTTGTCTTCCCGACGTAACAAGTGATGTAACCATATGACTCGGTACTCGATACTCACGATAAATCGATTCAAGTTTGCATGAGTATTTGATCGATTTGAATATGTATTGTAAAGTGCATTGGATTAAAGTTCTGATTAGAAAATTTAACTTAAATTGATATTATAGGTATTTTGAAATGATACAATGTTACGAAAAGTCAATTTTCTTTCATTTAATATTTTGATTACAATAACATTCACTCAATCACAAAAAAAAACGAGAAAAAGTTAATCATCAGTCAATCATTTTCTTCAGATGATGAAGACGAGCCATTCTATAGAAATCGGTGCTGCCATTGTTTACGGCTTTGAGCTCCAAGGTCATAATTTTCAGTAAATATCACTACACAGCTGGTGAAATTCAGTAATTAATTGGTCTAAATAAAATAAATAAAACGGGCCAAGTGCGAGTCGGCCTTAAAAAAAATTATCTTGATCGATTTATTTTTTCCTTAACCGATTATTAATAGTCTGTGGACAATATGAAAAAATCGTTATGCACAGCACTTCGCTGAGTGAGCGATACCCATCAATGAAAAATGCAATTACCTTCAGAACATTTCGATTGGTAAAAAATTTAGAACTTCATGGGCGTGAACTGTCAAAACGGGCCTTTTAAATTGCGACGACTTTAAGTTAGAAGAAGCCTATAGAGCGATTATGAATAAGAGGGTAGAAACAGAGATCCGATATGACATTGTGACGTCATAAGTCACAACGCCCATATTAAAACTCCATATTAAAATTTCGTTTTTCTAGAAAAAGATGTAATAGCTTATATCTCGGTTATTTTTATAGTAATTTGAAAAAAAAAACTTGACTTTGTTTATTATATAAATATGAGCTTATAATGAAAGTCATGAAAAAATAACATGAATATTCCCTTTTGCCATTTCTCACAATATTACAAACAAAAATGATAATAGTCTTATCTTTTTATCTAATTGTTTGTCTGGTGGAGTAGGTAGAGATTAAAGACATATATTTTTAGGCGTGTAATGTAATATATATATGCAATAAAAAAAATATTTTAAAATACCATAAGTACATTAAGTAGGTATGTGGAATCATCAGCACCATAAACAATCCAAATGTAAAAGAGCGTAAAAAGACACGTGCAAACAAAACGTCCCCAAAGCACTTAAAACACATGCAAATGCGTGCAAATAAACAGACACGCGAATAGTAGCGATTTCAAAATGACAATGATGACACAAATACGCTTACACCGGCGGCCGCGTGAAACGGTGCACACATAAATATCGCACCGAGAGTGCTTTATCTTTATTCCGCGAAGACACAAATCAAGGATAAACATAGAATTTATGGGGGTAACGTATGACGTTATTGTTGGTTGTAAAATAAATAAAGAAAGAGGTAACTCGTGTTACGACTGTTTTTTCTTACATACATACATAAACAAACGTGGCCTTTAGATCTTGTTACCTTAGGCTCTATCTACTCCGTAAGGGGAAGTGAATTATGTATTTATACATACCGCCACGCCTCTTTCCCATAGGGGTGGACAGAGACTACTTTGTTCCACTTGCTATGAACTTGACATAGCTCTTTCGCTTCATCCACATTAATTATTCGATACAAACTGCGTTAATTAATTTAAATTACATTTTTTTTCATAAGCTGCTTCGAGTGCATGCTCACCCCATCCATGCAAGTCCCTCTTTCTATCTCCCTCTCACATTACCATCTCTTTCACACTCAACCTTGTACAATACACGCTTCCATTCCCACATCTATGGATACATGTGAAACCAACGATTTGCTTCAGTAGTATTCCAGATTAATTTAAAGAAACGGTGGAAACTGGACCAATCCCAATAGGGCTTAGTTACCCTTCTGGGTTGGAAGGTCAGGCAGTCGCTTCTGTAAAAACTAGTGCCTACGCCAAATCTTGGGATCAGGTTGTCAAAGCGGACCCCAGGCTCACTGAGCCGTGGCAAATGCCGGGAAAAACGCGATGGAAGCGTGAAGATAAGTTAAAATTAAAAGCCAAAGATTCGTATCACAAAAGAGTAACAAGAAAACAAAACCAAGCGCTCCTATGTTCACGTCTAAACATATATAAGCTGGTTCAAATTCAACTCGTGCCCTGTTATCGGCCAGCAGTGTACAAAACAAGAGCTACGACGCCGCACACTGGCATGCTTATCTGCTCCACTCCATTAGGTCGATTGGTATACTTTTGTTTGCAACGCACTGCACCGGCTCGAATTGTGGTGGTTAGGGATGGGCTAAAAAATGCATCGATATTTCGATAAATGCGCGATTACCTGACTAAAGTATCTATCTAAATATATAAAAGAAGAAACTGACTGACTGACTGACTGACATAATTATCAGCGCACAGCCCAAACCGCTGGTTCTAGAGATTCCAGGCACGTAGGTTCCATATAAGGTCTAGGGGTGCACTAAGAAAGGATTTTTCAAAATTCGACCCCTAAAGGGGTTAAATGGGGGTCCAAAGTTTGTATGGGGAAATAAGTTTAGTTAGACTATTTTATTCGAAACTTCACATGAGTATTCCTAACGATAAATGAGTAAACACCTGTTTCAGGTTTTTTGAAAATTCAACCCCTAGTAGCCAATGTAATCGAAAGTGCAATGCAATTTCATTACTTGTATTCATAATTAAAATTTACGTATTTAAGTAAAATCCGCAATGGGGCCGCGTGGGAACTATAGCCTAAGCCCTCTAATTCTGAGAGAAGGCCTGTGCCCAGCAGTGGAACGTAAATAGGCTGGAGATAATGAAGAATTCAAGCATTAATTATCCCAATCAAAAATATAATCAAAAGTTAATCAAACATAAAAACTTTAATAGAAGCGAAAATAAAACAAACATAAGACAGAGGAACGCCGAGACGAGACGTGCGTTTACGGAGGTCTCTTCCCACTAGTTATAATAGAACTAGTGGGAATAGACCTTTACGGATCAAGCAAAGGAGAAGGTTTATGTAGTGTCGTGTCAGTAGCACAAAACAATGACAGAAAAAGGAGTGAATGTCGACTAACTACTCCGACGAGCTCTCAAATCCTATTAATATTATAAATACGAAAGTTTGTGAGGATGGATGGTTGTGACGATGTGAGTGTGTATGTTTGTTCCTTCTTCACGCTGAAACGACTAAACGGATTTGAATTAAATTTGGAACGGAGATAGCTGGTATCCTAGATTAACACAGGCTACTTTTTATCCCGGAAAATTGCATAGTTCCCGCGGGTTAGCGACAAACATGTCAAAGGTCGTAGCTGCCTAATGTTAGTCTGATTCTACGCGGACGAAGTCGCGGGCAGAAGCTAGTTTACGATAATGATGATCACATATCGATATTTTTTTGCCAAGCCTAGAGCGGTGCATTGTTCCTCATGGCAGTAGAGGTAAGAAACATCAGGAAATGCGGTCTTGGAAAAGAAAACCTCTAACGCTTTAGAACTAGTTCTTTGAGCTGCTAGGTTTAGTTTGGCTTGAGGTTTTAATTGAATGAAAAGTTAAACCGCGCACATAACGGCAGAATTACGTGCCAGAGTTGGACGCCAGACAGAAGGCGGTTCTGAGAAACAAGGCGGTTTATAGCCGAAACAATGGACGGTATCGCCGCTACTGTTTCTAGGGTTCCGTATGGAAAAAGATAAAACGGACACTCCTTTTTATTTCAGTTTGTCAAAGCAAATTTTCACCGAATGTACTGGTACGATTAAGTTTACACACATGCATGTTTGCCCAAACACGAATCTTGGTTTCATTTCATTCAGATGTAGAAAAAAGAATTATATAAAAAAAAAAACTATTAGTATATTTAAAATTAATATGTATGTAGTTACAAATTGAATGCTAAAATAGATGAATAATTGAATATCAATTCCACCTAATTCTCAAATTTACTGATCAGAAATATATGAAAAAGCTAAAAATAAATCTTACTTTCAAATCAATTATTTACTTATAGCATTTTTTTTTTATGCGAATAGGAAGGCAAACGAGCAAGTGGGTCACCTGATGGTAAGCGATCACCACTGCCCATGGACACCCGCAACCCCGGAGGGATTCAGATGCGTTGCCAACCTAGAGGGCTAAGATGAAATGCCTCTTGTGCCCGTAATTTCCCCGGCTGTCTTACTCTCCACACCGGAACACAGCAGTGCAAGCACTGCTGCTTAGCGGCAGGATTAGCGAGTAAGATGGTGATGGTGATGGTTTATATTTAAGAAGTTCTTATTAAATCTTTTAAATTAGCGCGTACATACGGAACGGTGCGCGAGACTGGTTCGCATTTGGCCGGCTTTTTTATACAGAATCATCGGTGGAAAACAGCACGCTGTATAACCAAGTTGAGCAAAAACCTCTCGGACGCTCAACACCAAAAATATCAAATAATCAATGGCCCTCACCCGCAGAATCCATAAAAAAAACCTTTTTCATATAAACTCGAAGTTCAATAACTCAAAAGGCGTTTTAAAAATTCCCGACCAAATAATTGTTCCAATTTCTAAGCAACAAAGCTTTTTTAAAACAATGGAGGTCGAGAAATTTAACCATCGTTTTTACCAATGAATTAAACTTGGTTTTTAAAGATGGTAGGTAGGTTAGGTAAACGCTTTGACTCAGTGGTCGTCGACTTATGAGTCACAGGTTCGATTTCCAAAGATTACGACTGAAATGAGAATAACACCTGTGTATGTTCTTGCGAATTAAATAATTTCATTTTTTTTTCATTTCATTTCATTTCATTTCATTTCATGACATTGATTGACATTTACGACCGGATAGCCTACTTAATCCTAGCGAGCAGAAAATCTGATTGATTACGAACCCTGAGGGTTCTAATCTAACCCCGGTCGGGGCAGATCATAAATGTATGATGATTGTATAAATTAATGTCTTATAATATACATTTAAGTAAATCCATATTTTCATTATAAGCATGTATATTCGTCGCCTTGTTTATTACTGTACCTACATATTCTATTAAACCTGTTCCACATCTCTTAGCAGCTTTCGGATCTCGAACTTACCTGAAACAAATCAGATAACAATTTAGAAAAGACCATCGCATCAAACTTAATATAATGCTTACACAACTAAGAATAAAATAACAATTAAAACCTTCAAAGTAATCTAATCTTGACCGTATAATTTTTGATCAGTCTCGTTTTGTAATACCTCTATTATTATATTATTATGATTACAAGTGCATTATTCAAAAAAAGAACTTAAAATATAAGGTACAGTCCGCGCGCGAGCTCAGAACAACCGGGGGCTGGGGATGGGGGAGCGCGGGGATGGACGCCGCGCCCGCACGCCGCTTCATACCCCGCACTCGCCCAGGACGCCCAGTGCGAACGTTAGGCGTAACGCGAAACCACGCTTATCGGTCTTGTAAAATTACAACTTTTCTACTAGCGATATAACTGTCCATACTTAAAAATACTGAGAGCTCGCATTCTTATGCAACCAATCTCTACTAATACACTCACGAGCAAAAATGCGACCCGTAGGCTTATTGTCTAACTCGCTCGCAATCACCATTGTGTTCATTTTGACAATTCTTGTATGAATATGACAGCTAGCTGATTCCGATGCCAAATGTCAGCCCATGCGTCATGGCGATTGCGAGCGAGTTGGACAATAAGCCTACCGTTATTTTTGCTCGTGAAATACGAAACTCTGTCTGTTACACTTTCAAGTCTAATCTGATCCACTGAACCGATTCAGTGAGAATTTGTTATACAGATAATTTCAGTTTCGGAGAAGAACACAGAATGGTTTTTATCACGGAAAATTGCATAGTTCCCACGGGATAGCGATAAGCGAGTCGCGGTCAAAGAGTGCGTTATAGTAGGCGGCTAATAAGTAAAACGTGAAGGGGATAAGCGCAGTATGAAAATGATGTTGTTTTTCGTACTGCGCATACCCCCTCCATGTTTTACTTATTTGCCGCCTACTATACTAAATAAACAACTAAGCAGTAAGTAAATAGTTTATACAGAGCAAGAGCAAGATCTCTTGAGGTGCTTTAACAAGCATATTCATCGGAGCATAACTGTTATAACGAGAGTGGAAAAACATGCAAACAAGATCGAATAATAGCGATGAGTTTATTGAGTAACACAGGTAGTTACAGCTAGTTACTGAGTTAACTCTGTAAGAATTACGAAGCAAGATGTTAACTTGCTCTGTTTAGGAGTTCTGTACCCAAAGGGTAAAAATGGAACCCTATTTATTTAAGACTCCACTGTCCGTCTGTCTGTTTGTCACCAGGCTGTATCTCAATAACCGTGATAACAAGACAGTTATTATTTAAAACCACATCATTTGTGAGTGTCATAGGCTATTAATCCTGCGCAGACGAAGCCGCGGGCATCAGCCAGTCGTATATAAAAAAAACCGGCCAAGTGCGAGTCGGACTCGCGCACTGAGGGTTCCGTACAAATTCGCTAAGTTATTATAAAATCCAGTGTTAGCAGAGCCCTGCTTTTAAGCAAAATGTAGGCAGTGTGAGGTCATTTTGTATTGGTTACTTATATAGACAGACAAATATTAAATAAAAAAAAACTACTTACTAGATGTTGTTCAAACCAATTTTGAGTGGAAGTTTTTATGGTAATGTACATCATATATTTTTTTTACTTTAATTATTCTCTTATTTTAGAAGTTACAGGGGGGGGGGACATTTTATCACTTTGGAAGTGTCTCTCGCGCAAACTATTCAGTTTAGAAAAAAATCATATTAGAAACCTCAATATTATTTTTGTAGACCTATCCATAGATACCCCACACGTAGGGGTTTGATGAAAAAAAATTTTTCAGTTTCAGTTCTAAGTATGGGGAACCCCCAAAATTAATTGTTTATTTTTTATTTTTGTGTAAAAATCTTAATGCAGTTCACAGAATACATCTACTTACCAAGTTTCAACAGTATAGCTCTTATAGTTTGGGAGAAAAGTGACTGTGACATACGGACGGACGGACGGACAGACAGACAGACATGACGAATCTATAAGGGTTCCGTTTTTTGCCATTTGGCTACGGAACCCTAAAAACTTGCAGCTAAAATGGTTTAAATGCGCTGTCGATATTATTATCGTTAATCTATAAAGTTAATCAAATTTGGCATACAAAAATACTTTTCGATAAACGGTCAGTGTGTGCGTCTACTTCGATAATGCCACGGCACGGTAATATAATTATATCAGTGAGGCGTGATAAAGACTAATAGTGCGGAAAGTACTAGTCACCGTGAGACCGCCGGCTAAAAATAACTATAGCGTAATTTATTAGGTTTTATGTCAGTCCTTACGTACGTTGTAGTGTGAGCTGTGCCACACTCAGCACACTCTCCCAATATACCCTATATAATAGTAAGGGCTTACTTAATAAACTTACAGTATTAACTCAAACTCGGCTCATTACTTATCTCCTAACGCCCATCCTCACAACGTCACTTACGATATGGACTCGTGATCTTCAATAGTGTTCACTTAGGCCACTTGCGGTAAAAGATAAATCTTGATTTAGTCACTAAATCTGGTTTAAAGCTTCACAGTTCCATACAATTTGACACTACTAAATCGATTTTAACACAAACCCGAGGTTTAAATGTTTCCAACAAGACAGCCTTAAGAGGCTGACAACACCTAATTTTGTTGAAATTGATGTTATTTAAGCACTTTTTTAAGAAAAACTACACACAATAAAAATCCAAAAAAATATGTATGTCAATTTTCATCATATTTCAAACACGCTGGATGGACTCGATACATAATTGAACAAAATCGGCTCGATAGAAAATAATTGCAAAGATTGGTCTTAAAATCATCATTAAACGGTTCTATGTCTTTATTTTTTCGACGTATGGGTCTACAGTTAAAAACATGAAGTCAACATATTCAATACCTACACGGCTAACGAGTCATATTTCACAAATAATCTATACTTTTTTTTATTTCTTATTATTTGTGTCTTATTTGCAAGATTTTAGACGCGCGCCAAGCTGCCGAAATAGTTTCTTCTCCTTCACTAACAGGCATGCGATCCGTATGTGTGAAGAGTGGCGCTGCTCAAGGTCATTTGCTGTTGACAGCGCCTTAAAGGTTAAAGTCGGGTCAAAATTTAGGCAAACTGGTTTGACGCGTCAAATAGCACAAACGTTGCCACAGTTCAAACAGTGAAGTTAAGTTATAAGTGTCCCGGAACGATTTTAACGCATTCTACAAGTCCTAGAAAAGGCTGATTAAGCAGAAAATTTAAAAACAAACCAGCGTCTACGAAAAAAACAGCATCTTATTCTCAAACGACAACTTAAACCGACTTTATCTTGAAACTAAAACTGAAATTAATGATATCCTCCGTTTTTCACACCGCGTTTACTAGATAAAGGGGATTGTTAACGCCGTACAAACAGACAAACAGACCATAATTAATTCAAAGCACGGAGCTCGCTTGTTCCTTAATAAATCAAGCTTATTTTAATACCTTCCAGTTATCTACGAAGACAACTTGAAAACTTTTGACACCCGCTCTCTCTGTCCTCGGTTTTATGACGCGAACATTTTTATCATAAATACTAGCACGAATTCAGTTTTTTTTTTAATTATAAAATTGCCTCGTTTTTTATGTCTCAACTTTCCGAGAAACGATAAGAAAAATGAAACAAATGAAATCCCTCTCACACGAGAATCCAAATTGTGGCCGTAATTTTTTCGTAATATTTTACAAAAATTTGCACATCAACATATATTTAAGTAAAAGACAACGGTCAACCATAATAAAGACAGATACAGATCGACTCGATACTGAGGGGGCTACTGCGAAATTAGATTTTCGGAGATCGTGTCACACCGTTCCTCTCACTCTCAAATCAATGTCTATTAGTATGAGCGGAATGGCATCAAACGAACTTCGAAAATCGAATTTCACAGTATAAGACCTAATTACACCAAAACGGATAACTCACCTATTAAAAAGCCGAAAGAATGCAATGAATGAATGCCGTTTTGGTGTAATTATGTTTGAGTCTCACGGTAGTTTCATGTGGAAAGTATAAGACCTGTTTACTATACCTACCTCTCTGATACTAACTAACAATTAATCTCACATCTTTCAAAGGTCCAGTAAAGATTACAAAAAAAAAACTAAGCCCTACGAAACACAAGACACGGATAAAACCCATCAAACCGAGGACAAATAACCAAGGGAACGGTAGCCATTGCGTTAAACAAACAGAGAAACCCATTTCGTGGCACTACACACGCGAACCGGGACACATATAGTTGGTGCTGTTATTTCAGGACGTAGAAAGTGTTTTTATTAGGCCTTTTTGGGTATTTATATTTATTAACTTTAAGAATAGCCTGTTTCGTGGGCCAATAAGCACATTGATCAATAGGCCTTCAATTTCCTATTGATCATCGAACGGTAGAATTTGCCGTGACAAAATCCTCAAAGCCCAGTCCATACAAAGTAAATTGAAAGCTATCTTGCGATGGTTTTATTATACGTGTATTTAATTGGATTTTAAAGAAAACATTTACAATACAACAAGTAACGCCTGGAAACGCGGCCATAACAAAAACAGATACTGTTATCAAACACACTCACACACGCGCAATCTTATCAAAACACACATTCGCGTAGCTCGGCCAGTGTCGCTTCGACCGCGTTCGAATCATGGACTTCACCGGCAAAGTGGTCATAGTCACCGGAGCCAGCTCAGGTATCGGAGCCGCATCAGCTCTACTCTTCGCAAAGCAGGGTGCCATGGTGACACTGGTAGGAACAAACCAGGAAAGACTAGCCAGCGTCAAAGCATCATGCGAAGCGGCGAAAGGAAACCCGATGCTAGCGCTCCGCTTAGACCTGACAGAACCAAACAGCTGCGAGACAGTCGTATCAAAAACAATAGAAACCTTCGGCCGGATAAACGTACTAGCAAATTGCGCGGGAAAAATGCTGATCAGTTCTTTGCTGGACGAAAATATAGACGTTTACGACGAAATAATGAACCTGAACCTTCGAGTGCCTTACAAGCTGACCCATCTTTGCGTACCACACTTGGCGAAAACTAGAGGTAACGTCGTAAATATCATAGGAGCCATGTTCACGCGAGTACGTCACGGGTTTCTGCCGTATGCTATAGCAAAGGCTGGTCTGGATAGATTCACGAAATCAGCAGCTATTGAACTAGCGACAGAAGGAATAAGAGTCAACTCTGTCCAGCCCGGGCTGACAAGGACGAATATACTGTCGAACCTGGCGATAGAGAGAGACACCGCGAACATAATGTTGGACTTCGTGGCAAGAGACATGCCGGCGAGAAAGGCGATAGAAGCGGAAGAAGTGGCTAAGATGGTGGTGTTTGTGGCCAGTGACACGTGCCCTAATTTGAACGGGGCGGGCATGGGGATCCATGGTGCCATGGCGTTAAGTTAAAATGAACACTTTAGTGACAAAAAAATCTACCGAATGTGGACCGCAATTGCATCTAAAGATATTGGAACGCAGTTGCGTTAACAGTCACCCGCATGATCATGATGCATGGAAACTGCGTCGAAATAATGGGAGCTCATCAAAGGTAGTCGTGATACATCCCGTAGATATCGCATCTATTGTAATTAAACGTGAATTATTTCAAACTATTATTGCAACAAGAACAATACTCTATTTTGTAACGTTGGTAAAAAAAAATTAAGGTATAATGGTGTTTTTTTTTCACTTTTCTTTAAATTCATTTCAATATTTTTGTCGATTCAATTTTTGTTTATAGTGGCCATGATTGATGAGTAGGTACTATCATAATTCAGCCATTACGAAAAATGAAAAAAAAAAAGAGAATAACGAGAATCCGGGTTCGATCCCCGGCCATAGCTTTACTTTTCGGATTTTTCTGTGTTCCAATTTTCAGTGTCGTTTAGAAATTTAAACAGTGACTCGCATCGTCTCCAGCTCAGAGAGCCACTAGTAGCATATATATGTTCCGTGCCCGTATACAGGGTGCGGTCAGTACGTAATCGAACGGCTTAATTCCCGGACTGAGTGCCCGCCCGGTGATTAACAACCCCTTTCCAGTGAACTACCTGTATATAGCTCAGTTACACTGGCAGTTTGAGTGCAGTGCAATGTACAGAGTAACCCCCTTATTCATAAACGCTCTAAAGGCTCCTGCTAACTTTAGCAATCGTTTGTCTTTATCTGTGAAAGGTAAATGTCAATGTGACATATAAGGACAAACGATTGCTAAATTAGTAGAATCAGAAGGGAGTCATGTCTGCACAAGGACAAGGTCTTCACAAATGAAATTAGTTGACCGGATGGCCTAGTGGTTAGAGAACCTGGCTGTGAAGCTAGAGTCCCGGATTCGATTCCCGGTCGAGGCTGATATTTGTATGGGAAATACTTATGTTCTCGAGTCCTGGACGTTTAATATGTATACAAGTATATTATCCGCTGTCCTAGTACTAGGCTTTGCTCAGTTTAGGGCTAGGTAAATTGGTGTCAATAGTCCCAAGATATTTATTTATTTCAACGGAAAATTGCAGACTTGGGAATTCTGTCTGTCTGTATCTTTTACACTGTTGTACCTATTTTAATGGAACTTAGACTATCCTGTATCCAATTTTGGCGACGCGTGTTTCTACGGACAGCAGTCTTCATTACACAATTACACAGAAATAAACGGTGAATTCGACTGGCTTTCCGAAAGCGTTTCACAACATGGCGGCGATGCATTCACTGGTTTCCATGTCTTCAACAAAAACTAATAAGAACCCAATGTTCTAAGAGTAGATACGCATAAGCGAAAGTTATTAGTAAAAATCATTTATCCCTTGTCTTCGCCTCCTCCTCTTACCTCTCTCTGCTCTCGCTTCTTCCTTTGCCTTCTAATGACAAACACAACGCTGATGATCTAATTTTAATGTCTGTGTTTTTTTGTTGTTTCTTTTCTATAAAATTGTGTATATGCTCTTATATTCGTGTCTTGCAAAATGAATAAATGTCTTCTATTTTTCTTTTTTTCTAATGCTCATCGATAAAAGTACCATGTCAAAACATTCCCAATCATCTTCGAGTTTCATAACAACATAAATTTAATCATCGTATTAGATAACAAAGAGCAACGTTCGCAGACAATCTTTTCCGCGTTAAAATTTCTCTTTCACCTCAATATCAACTCTTAACGAATACGATCAAGATTCAAATCGATTCGGCTGCAGTGAAGCGCCGAGTTCTTTGTTACTCGCGATTGGTTTTCATGATGATGGGATCTAATAAAACAATTTTATAATCGTAGAACCTAATGTGTCTTTTCTTTAAAGTCATTCAAATCAGTGTCAGCTACAAATTCAAAAACAATACAATATCTGATGGCTGTTAAAGAGGTTTGAACACTCCCCCTACATCAGATCAGGGTTAGGTACTCACCACTCCTAGTGAGGTTCGTGCTCTGACAAAATTTTCCTTAGGCAAGGCTTTCGTAAACGTATCCGCCACTTGTTCTCTTGACGGTACATAGAGGACGTTTACCTTTTTCTCCTGGTAGAGCTCTCGTAGAAACTTATACCGCGTGTCAATGTGCTTAGTCTTAAAATGAAACACTGGGTTCTTGACCAGCTTTATGGCACTCTGGTTGTCTACGTAAATTACGGGTACAGCCTCCGTTCCACGGACTTCCTTGTAAAGACGATTGAGCCATATAATGGTCTGCGCAGCAAGGCTGGCCGCCACAAACTCCGCCTCAGTGGTTGAAAGTGTAACACATCTTTGTGTCTTTGAAGACCACGACACCGCTCCCCCTGCGGCCAGACATACGTAGCCAGACGTCGACCTTCTCGTGTCTTTGTCTCCTGCGTAATCTGCATCGCTATATGCCACGAAAGAATTTTCTTCAGCTAACGAAGGCTTGTATAATATACCAAGGCATTGAGTTCCCTTCAAGTATCTTAAGACTCGTTTGGCAATCGCATAGTGGCACTTTTCGGGTTTCTCGACATGTTTAGATAAAACATTTATCGCAAAACAAATATCAGGTCTGCTCACAACCGATAAATATAATAATTTTCCGACTAATTCTCTGTAATGAAAATTATTGACGTCTGTGTCATTGTCACAGTTCAAATTGTTTGACATTTGACTTTTTTCTATCGGAATTAGCACAGAGTTTGCTTCTGACATATTATAATATTTCAAAATAGTTTTTATGTAGGCTTCTTGGTTAATAAATATCGACCCATCACTTAGGCGATTTATTTGAAGTCCAAGATAACAGCTTGCTTCAGAAGTGCGAACTTGAAACTCTGCTGTCAGGGCGCTCAGGAATTCTTCCATACAAGCCCTATCAGGCGATAATACCAATCCGTCATCAACATAGATCATGATGATCAGCTGCCGATCCTGGCTTATGAACAGGCAAGGGTCCGACTCACTTTGCTTCAATTTGTATTTCAGCAAAAAGGTACAGAACTTCTTGTTCCAGCATCGTGGTGCCTGTTTCAAGCCGTATAGACTTTTAATGAGCTTGCAAACGCGGCCTGATCCATCATCGAATCCCACAGGTTGCTTCATGTAAATAGTCTCGTCGATGTCGCCGTATAAGAAAGCAGTTTTCACATCGAATTGAGTCATATGCATTTTTCTGATGACAGCTTCGCTTAACATTGTGCGAATTGTATCCCAGCGAACAACAGGGCTAAAAGTTTCGTGGTAATCGATGCCATACTCTTGACTAAATCCTCGGATTACTAGTCGAGCTTTAAAGCGTTCAATAGAACCATCAACTTTCTTCTTTATTTTGTATACCCATTTGTTGCTAAGGGCTTCTCTATCTTCAGGCTGTTCTACTAAAATCCACGTATTGTTTTCTTTCAGTGAACTCATCTCTTCTTCCATAGCAGTTTGCCATTCTTTACTGTTTTTCGACTCTATTGCCTGTTTGTATGTCTGAGGTTCCTCTTCAGAAAGACAAACACAACAACTTGTTTTGGAGCTATGAGGAATAAGATGTCTGTCTCTTAAATTATAGTGACTTTGTACTTCTTGGTTAAGTTCAGGAGTTTCAACATCATTGGTGTTATTAGTGGGTGATTGAGCTTCATCTTGGATCTCGTTACAAGGAATGTCGTCTTGTCTGCTAACAGTCTCAGATGTTTCCTGATCTTCATGCTCACCAGAAATATATGGCAGCTTACAGAATTCAGTCGAAACCGTCTCTGATCTGAACAGTACATCTCTTGAGTTGATGACATCATTCTTTTCGGGTATCCAGATACGATAACCATCTTTATCTCCACAATATCCAACCAAATAACCTTTCATAGCCTTTTTATCGAGTTTCTTACGTTTCTGACTTGGAACATGCACAAAGCATTCTGTGCCAAAAACACGTAAATGTTCGATGTAAGCTGGTTTATTATACCAAAGCTCATATGGTGTTTTCCCCGCAATCTGTGTTGGTCCAGTTCTGTTAAGTACGTAACTCGCAGTATTAATAGCTTCGGCCCACAGCTTCTTCGGAAGGTCTTTATTGTATAGCATGCTCCTCGCTGCCTCAACAAGAATCCTGTTTTCGCGTTCTGCTGAGCCGTTCTGTTCTGGTGTGTACGGCATACTCAAACGGTGGTTTAAGCCAACAGCTTCTGTAATACGATGTACTTCAGCATTGTTGAATTCTTTTCCGCCATCTGTAAGTAGCTCCTTAACAACGTGACCAGCTGTTTTAATTTCAGCAAGAAATTTGGGTAATACACTGGCTACTTCGGATTTTTGTTTCAAAAAATAAACTTTTCTGAACTTCGTGAAGTCATCTTTGAATACAACGAAGTATCTTTTTCCACCAATAGACGATTCAGACATAGGTCCGCAAACATCCGCGTTAATTTGATCGCCGGGTTTGGTTCCACGATGTTGCCTTGTGCCGAATGACAATCTGGTCATCTTTCCGTACACACAGCCATCACAGTCAGATTGATCAGGTGAATATTTAATACCGTTGCGTGAAAGAATTTCCTTGACATGTCTTTTGTTTTGGTGACAAAGTCTTTCATGCCAAAGTTGTAGGCTTGCTCCTTCTTTGACAACACAAGCATTGACAGTTCTTACTCTCATCAAAAGCTTATATAGATTACCATCTCTGATACTGACAGCTTTAACTTGGCCATTCTTGTCTCTGAAGACACGCTTATCTTTATCAGCTATCTCCATATAACCATGGTCCAAGGCCGAACCAGCTGAGAACAGGTTTTGTCCTGCTTGAGGTACATACCAAACATTATTTAAATGAGCGCGATTCCACTTGCCGTTAACGGACATTTCAACATCAATAATTCCTTGGCCATATGCATACATAGTCCGATCATCTCCCAGTCGCAAAGCTCTAGGGTTATCAAAAGGAGAGTAGCTTCTGAACCAATTGGCGTTTGACGTGATGTGATGAGATGCGCCTGAGTCAACAATCCAGTTTGAGTTTGAATTATCAAGTCGAGATAGGAATGCATCACCATCATCTGGAACAGCTTCGTTGCTCTTGTTTCGCTTCTTTAACTTCTTAAGCAAAAAACATTGTTTGTAAGTATGTCCAATTTTGTTGCAATGTGAACATTTCATTTTCTTTTTATTTGTTAGAAGAGCGTTGTTGTCAGGCATAACAGTTGAAGTAGAAGGATTGGAATCTAGGTCTCCAAGACGCTGTTCATGAAGACGCAGACGCTCCATAAGAGTAGAAATACTTCTATTCTCCTTAGGCACGGATTCCCAAGCATTCTTGAACTCTAGGTACGCTGAAGGTAGGGTATTCAGTATCCTGTTCATTAATAATGATTGAGGGAGAGATCCTTCTTCCTTTAATTCGTCGTTGAGCTGTTGCCATAATGCCTGCAACTTCGAGACGTGCGTGGCAATGTCATCAGCTTCATCTTTCGAATAGGTGAACAACTGGCAATACAACAAGTCTAATCTTCTATCATTCTTCTGCTCGTATACTGAGTGAAGTATATCCCACATTTCCTTACCGGACTTAGCAGTGAGTATATGACGTTTAGGCTCTGAGGAGACGCTACAGCCGATGATACATTGGAGTAATGCGTCACGTTCTTCATATTGGGTAAGTTTCTTTTGAAAATTTGTAATTTCCTCAGCCGACGCATCTTGTCTTGGCGGTAGAGGTGCAGTTTCGACGCCTTTCACAATATCTTGCAGCTTGTGCATAGTAAGTTGCAGGTTTATATCGAACTTCCATACCAACCAATTGTCAAGTCCGCGTAGCTTTTCAATATTAAAGCGATCCAACTTTTGAACGCTCATATTGTTTGAAAATTCAAATTCAGTATAACACTAATCCCAAAATAGAAGCAATTATATAATTATTTGGAATAATTTTCCCATAACCTAATAAAACAATTTTATAATCGTAGAACCTAATGTGTCTTTTCTTTAAAGTCATTCAAATCAGTGTCAGCTACAAATTCAAAAACAATACAATATCTGATGGCTGTTAAAGAGGTTTGAACAGGATCAAGGTTGGTTTTAGCTCGAGCGAGGTAATAGAGATGGGCAAATCAGTTTATAATGAAACGGCACGAGCTGCACGTGGGAAGAGTGAAAGTTTTGCGGAAAAACCCGCGGGTTCCGTGGCAAGGTGCAAGCGACAAACTCTAAGACTCTCATCATCATCAATACAATACAAATAGTCTTTATTGGACACCACAAATCAAAACAAAACAATACAGAAACAAAGAACAAGGTAGGGTTAGTAGCGATCTCTACCAGAGAACCAATAAAAGAAAGAAATAAGTCGGAGACAGTTTCTATTAGCCATAGAACGTCCACTGTTGGACATAGGCCTCGCTTAGACTTCCATTTGGCTCGGTTGGAAGAGGCTTGCATCCACCGTGAACCCGCGACTTTAACCAGGGCATCCGTCTTCGATGGTGGACGTCCTACGCTGCGCTTGCCGATCCGCGGTCTCCACTCGAAATTCTTTCGGCCCCAATGACCTGTTCTCCGTGTTATATGGCCTGCCTATTGCCATTTCAACGAGCCAAGACAACAAGACAGACAAGTTAAGTAACTCATTAAAATAAAACGACGGGAACAGTGAAAGTTTTCAAGTGGTAGGACGGCTATAACCGACTTACGTGCTAATTGCTACGAGGTATTTTCTTAGCTTCATCAGCTGACAACGCATCTGTAATGTTTCGGGGTTACGGGTGTCAGTGGGTAATCGTGATTACATATCTATCCAATAGAGAAATGATCCCGTAGAGGGATCGAAACGCGTCAGTGTTTTGCGTGGTGTTGGGAATTGCATGTAAATACATATATATTTCGCACACGCTTGGCTATCTTGCACATGATTAGCGGAGTAATAAGGTAAATATTTTTTGGTAATTGAAAAGAATCTCCGCAAAATAACGCCTCATTCAATAAACATGGATGTAAGTTACCAAGTTGTAATATTTATAATTATGATGCCAGTAAAATCGCACCAGTAGTAGACTACCTACAACTCTTCAGCCGGCCGGCCTGGCCCCTAATTCACCAACGCGACAATTGTCGGCGACAGGTGTCAATTCGAAATGCACTGCGCATTCAATATGAAGCCAACCAGCGTAGCCTCTCGTCGAGTTTGTAATTTGAGCAGAATAATGTAGTGTAATGTGTGTGTATGTAATGTTGTTTGTAATTGTGTCGTACAGACACATAATTCAAACAGATGACGCTTAGCGACAAATATTCGCATAGTAACATGGTCACGTGACAGTTGGTAACAGGTAGAAAAATTCGAAGGCTTACTCACCTGCTATGGGTGGTGTAGGGGTATAGCACGCGTCACGGAATGACGAGGACCCGGGTTCGATTCCCGGCCATATCTTTGCTTTTCGAATTTTTCTGTGTTCTAATTTTAAGTGTCGTTTAGATAGTGAACAGAATTGTCAGTCACATGCCGCCGACAATTGTCGCGTTTATGAAATAGGAGCCTGGTAGTATTATGAAAAGCCTCCCTCTCAACACTCGCACCACACCGAGCAATTACGGCGCGGTGTGAATGCGTTTATTTTTTCATCGGCACATATTACGCTCTTGTTTCGCTGCAAGCGCATTGTCGGCGTCAAGCAGATTCGATTATTCTTAGTAAAAGTCGATGTGAATGAAAGATGGAATAATAAAATACGATACAATAACTCTTTATTGAACACCACATATAACAATCAAAACAGAAAAAAGGTATCGACATCGTCTGCAAAGAATTCGTTTATCGCTATCCCGCGGCAATTTTCCGGGATAAAAAGTAGCCTATGTGCTATTCCAGACTTTTCTCTATCTATGTCCCGAATTCCATCCAGATTCGTTGGGCCGTTCTGGCGTGATTGAGTAACAAACAAACATCCATCCATCCATCCATCCAAACTTTCTCATTTATAATATTAGTTACATTGATATTAGGTACAGTCACCAGCATAAATAAGTGATCATTTTTGTACCTTGTCGCTTTCAGTCGTTACATGATTTCGTATGGTTTTTCAAACATGACTTTAAAGTGATAAGGTACAAAAGTGATCACTTATTTATGCTGGTGACTGTACCATGTTGGTTTGAGAGTAAAGAAAAACCGATTGTCTATAAAGTCTGTTTACGTACGATAGTTTTACGTGATAACGTTATAAAGAAACATATTCCAACTGCTAGCTCTGACGTCACGCGAGAAGATCGTGCCTCTCTAGCGCTTGTTCCGCGCTCTCGCTTGCACACTGACTTCACGCGGAACGTGACAATGACAATAAGTCATGCTTTTTCGTGAGTGCAGCCGGCGTTCATTGATTTATAAGACGTTATCACGTCAAAAACATAAAATTAAAAACTTTAGACGTATTTCTTTTCCTCTCTAACATTCAAGTTAATAAGTATTAAATAACATTGAATAACAAACCTTTCAAATCCTTAATCACTAGAGTATTAATATAATATCATTTCTGCTAACAAGAAAAAAATAAACATTTTCCCCCGTCAAAGGCAACTTCCCCTAATCATTATCTCCCCAGTCGCCCGCGGGCGAAACTGGCTCAAACCGGATATTTTCGGTTTTGTGCGGATCGAGGAAGCCGGGGCAAGTTTACTTCTAATTGAAACTGTCTGCTGCAAGTTCGGCAAAGTTACATATTTAGTCGAATAGTCATGTTATACTGAGAGCTATTTACGTCTGTTATGTGTTCAGGGGTCATCAGGTCCATGTTTGATGATGATGACATTCAAATTCCGACTCAGTTCAAGTTTTTGCTGTCACTTTTAGTATGGATCTGACAGCGAGCGAACCTCAACCGAATCGTATTAAGACGTCATGGTAAGGCCCATGAACTAGTTTTTAACCGCGACTACGTCTGCGCAAAATCAAAATTAGAGGTGAAAACATTATTAACTGTAATGATTCCTATAGAAAAAAAAAAATACTCCAATTTTTTTAAATATTTTTTTTTTACCTTTTATAGCTATGGTTATATACCCCAGTGGATTATTGATAGGGGGTGTCTGATACACCCTGTATATTATAGACTATACTTAATATAGACGCTTATCTTTTTATGACTAGTAAAGGAAAAGAAAAGCGATTTGATTATTTAATCGCAATCAGGCCCACCAATATTTTATTATTTTAACTCAAGTTTGTTTTTTTATTAATCATCAACCAAGTAATCCAAATTTTCACAACCATTTCCAAAACAAAACAAAAGAACTTACTTACCCGCCTCCACCGAGCATAACCTGCCAACCCTAACATCCACATTTCTTGGCGTTTATAAAATTCATAGTTACAGGGTTGTTCCCGGGAATATCACGAACGCCCCGGGGCGGCCGGGACGATAGCGGAACCGGCCGTTTAATGACACGTCCGATATTGATTTATTGGCTACCACCCTTTGTGGCTATCCATACATAAACAAACTTCAAGATAAATACAGTAGGTATAGTCAGCCAAATACCACTTTACCATTTTTGAAGTGACAACTTCTTATGGGAGGGTAAACCGCGTCGTAACGTAACGCGTTACGGCGCCAGTCTGTCTGGCTTCCCTTTCTCTGACGCATACGGCAGCGGCAGGCAGGCTCTTCCTCTCTCACTCTAACCCACAGCGCTAGTAGTATTTTGGGTAGACGCTTCCCCCTCTCTCTACTCAGTGTTTAGTGTGCGAGAGACATATACTGTTAGTAACTTAGATTAGTTTAAGTTATCACTTCTGTCGGGCGTCTCGAGACGCACACTTTTTTTTGACAGTTCTTACATCAAAAACAAAACGATACAGTTGATATGATAGTCATATAGAATTTTAAGTTAAAATATTCTTTGATGTTTTAAGCAGTACAAATGATATTGAATCTTAGAGTGGGTTGGCCACTTAGTTCAACTATAACTTCTAAATATCTTCGAAATATTGTATCAATAACGTCGGTTATGGTTAAAGATATCGTTAAAGTAACTTGGTGCAACTGGTTCTGAGTTTTAGGGCCCGTCTCACCACTCTCTGTTAAGTTCCAGTTATATTAAGTGTCAGTTAACTATGATTCCGTCTCCATTTATTACTACGAAACAGACAGAGACGTCATCATAGATAACTGTCACTTAAGACAACCGGAACTTAACAGAGAGCAGTGAAACAGGCCCTAACATTCTTAAGTATGAGTTGTTGTTAAAAAAAGCGAGCCTTCCTGTTCTTGAAAGGGCCGGCAACGCTTCTGTGATTCCCCAAGTCTTGCAGGAGTCCCTGGGCGGTGGTGATTACTTTCCATCAGGTGAACCGTCTGCTTGTTTTCCCCCTCATATATAAAAAAAAACTTGATCGACTACGTATACAATTCCGGAAACTATGAAAAACACACCACGTTCAAATGACATGCAAAGAAAATAAAAATCTGAAGTCATTCTAGTAAACAAATAATTATGTTGTTTTTTTTTCTAAACCTAGCTGAATCTGTAGGCATAGCAAATTCAACTATGTAGAATTAGTTAATTGCTGTCCTGTAGGAATTATACGATTTTCTATGATCCACAAGTTTCAATATTACGGAATTGTAATGTTAATTGTGGTATTTCAAAAATAATTTTCGTATTTTTTACTTATGCGACTTGTTTTCGGCCGGCTGTTCCCATAGCGCCCCGGGGTATGCTCATCGATATGCTGACGTCTAATAAACCTATATTTGACATATTGGTGGCCGACAACCGACAACATATATAAAACGAGTCTGAAAAAATTGTATTAAACAAAATGCTACGTTTCTAAGTTTAAAGTATCACAAAGTGACGTGAGGGGAGGTGAGGGACGAAGAGAGGTAAGTTAGGTGGGGTTGAGTTTGACACTTGGGACTATACTGGAGGAGTGCCATAAGTGTCACAATGGAATGGGATATAATATTTACACACACGAGTCACCTGATGGAAATGAATCAACGTTGCACATGGATACAAGTAACATAGGAGAATTACCAATTGATCTAGGTATTCTATACTTCATTTAATTTAGAATGAGAAACCACAATAACATTATATTGCGTCTGGTCAACTATTTCTTACCTAGCAAATAGTACAGTGCAATAGTTTTTGTTTTGCAAATTGTTTTAATGTAACTTTATTTGCGTGTCGTCAATTGTTACTCTAGTACAAATTGTAAAGAGATTACAGTTCACGAGCCGCATTATAATGTTGTAGTTTCTCATCCTAAATTAAATGAAGTATGGACTCAAACCAAACCAAATATTTTCGTTTATTGACAAACAACGGATACTACAGCGTAAACATTCCATAAAAAATACGCTGTAGCAAAACTATGTTTACAAATTACTCGTTTACAAACGCAACTTTGTTCCATTCAGAATATTAAATACCTACAATATCTTAAGTCCAACAACGAAACTTTTTTCAACGAAACCAAAAGCATTTTAAACAACGCTTATTAAGTTTCGATCACGGTCTCGGCAGTACCTCATTAACTTGTCTAATCAAGAAATTCTATATCAAAGCTATGAATGGGAAAATAATCGCTTCACGACATGAGTGCGCTGCGCACGCGTTGTTATATATGCACACTAAAAGAAAACTGAGGCTATCAACCGCTTTGTATGCTTTTTATGGACGCGTGTGCGAGGGAGGCAACAGTAACGTCAAATCCAGAATACGACGTCATGGGGTGTGCATGTTGGGACATAAATATAAACACACACATAAACCTTTTAAAATCAGCCGTAGATTTCATCCGCCTTTGACTAAAATCCCCGCAATCCTTAACATATACATGGGTTGTGTATCACCGTCTCACTTGCTTATTGCCACCGAGCAGCAGCGCTTGTGTTGCGAGTTCCAGCGTGGAGTAAGCCAGTCGGTGCAATTACAGTATCCCATCCTAGCCTAGGGCTGGCAACGCATCTGCTTGTTTACCATCAGGCAACCCTGGCATCTGGATAATGTTTTCCTAAGAATGTTTCAACGTCAATCACAACATTCGTCCATCATTTCAAGAACATATTCTATTCGGTGGATGCACGCTTCCAACCGAGGCAACTGGAGGTCTATGAGGGAGGCCTATGTCCAACAGTGGACGTCCTATGGCTCATATGATGATGATTCTGTAGCGACACTAGCGCCACCTACTTGGCCTCTTCATAACTACTACGACGCACGAGTAGCCAGCGCCAGTTCTAATGACAGCTCTAGTGACAGCTGTCACATCGTTCTACATCACGCTAACGAAGTTTCTCAACACGGATGCATAAATACAACTTCCAACTGTCTTCCATCGGACTTCGGTCCCCAGGCATAACATCTGTCTGGAGAGAGAGCTCCCTATTCTGCCACACCCCAAATTGGTGGCGCTAGTGTCGCTACAATTCCATTAAACATTTCAACCACGACAGTATAAAATTTAAACCGCGTAAAACAAAATCATATTACAAAACTTCGTTCACTGCACTCCGCTTACCTCGGACTTGCAAAAACAACCACGGAAATATTAATACCAATTACCAGCTTTTTCGCGTTCTCGCGGGATTCCAAAGCAAACCTTACAGTTCAAAAGTGGATTGTAAAATTGAAATTAATTGGTGCACACGTTTTAGTGGCCTGCTGTGCACGGTGTATTTAGGGCTGTCAGTTATGCGTCTTTCGTACCTTTCGCGTTGATGAAAGTAATAGAGAAGTATAGTTATATACAATACTAGCTGTTGCCAACGACTTCGTCTGATTCAGATTCAGAATAATTTATTCGCAATAAGTAATTGTGGATGGATTACAATGGTCTAAGTTTAAATTTTAATTAGTACACATACCTACTTACCTAGTTTTAGCATGCAATTATTAAAAAAAAAAAGCAAAATAAAAGAAAAAAAAATCGTAAAGTACTGCAAAGAAGTCGTTTATCGCTATTCCGCGGGATTTTTCCGGGATAAAAAGTAGCCTATGTGCTATTTCAGACTTTTCTCTATCTATGTGCCGAATTTCATCCAGATTCGTTGGGCCGTTCTGGCGTAATTAAGTACCTAACAAACAAACATCCATACATCCACACTTTCGCATTTATAAATTTATAATATTAGTTAGATTAGATAAGATATAATATGAATATGACTAGCTTCAAGAGCATGGACTCAAACACACAAATTTAGTGCCTGATTCACAGTCATTTAATCGCCGTAGCGGTTCGGCGCATTTCTTCCCCAAAACCATTGTTTATGATTATGACATTGGAACTCTATTCCTCCATGTTTATTGGTTACGAATAAACGTTATACCTACTATCATTTTAAGACATAAGTTAAAAAGCTGGCAACTAATAAAAGCGATGCTTGTAAAATGTTAATGTAGCTATAAAGAAGAGTATGGTATTACTGTGGCAGCGAGCGGCACAGAGTGGCACCGGCGTGCGTGCGGCGGGCGGCGCCGGCGCATAGCACAAGCTACGAGCGATTATACAGACTTCATATAATCGGGTAGTGCGCCTGCCGCCCGCACCTCTCTCGACCCCCTTTGTCGCCTACCCCGAGCGGTCGCTCTATAGCTATACTTCATTTAATTTAGGATGAGAAACCACAACAACATTATATTGCGGCTCGTGAACTGTAATCTCTTTACGATTTGCACTAGAGTAACAATTGACGCCACGCAAATAAGTGGCATTAAAACTAATTTATTTTGCGGCTGCCAAACTATTGCACTGTACTGTTTGC
Organism: Pandemis heparana; assembly: GCA_963854515.1. Taxonomy (NCBI): domain Eukaryota; kingdom Metazoa; phylum Arthropoda; class Insecta; order Lepidoptera; family Tortricidae; genus Pandemis; species Pandemis heparana. Next base: position 8,535,380 of record OY978031.1, read on the forward strand.
TAGGTTTCTCATTCTAAATTAAATGAAGTATATATAAGCATAGGTATTCAAGGAGGTAATGCTGCCATAGATGCCAGATGTGTCCCGCCATCTCCACTTTGGTCTCCATCTGCATCGATAGTCGTCCCTCAGAACCCAGTGGTCAGTAATATGGGCCCATCGTACGTATGTAAAATTAAAGTTCTAAGCACAGGTAAATAAACGCAGTTTGAAAGAAAGAAAGAAAGAAAAAGGTTTATTTGGTGCAATATAAAACAAAAACCAAGTTCAACCAGTTTCAAGTGTAACAAACAATAAAATTGTTCACGCTATTGTACACACCACAATTTAAAATGTCGTAAGTCAGCGATGCTGCCTGCAGTAGCATTCAGTTAAGTGGTGGTCTGGTTCCTATCAACGGATGCTGTTGGGTTATAGTGTATAAACTGGCAACTGGGTTGCTTAAGACTGTTGAAGAAGAAAGAAAGAAGAAAATACGTTTATTTGACGCATAGGACAACAACAGCACAAACTAAAAATAAACAATGCAAAAAATAAAAATAAAGTAAAAATAACAACTCTCTCATGCGAACTGCAATCTCATGCTGACTGTTGCTCTGTCATGCGAATTTTCTCCCGCATCTATACATTAACAACTACTAATGTGTATAAGTCTTATTAACTCTTTATCCTTTTGTCCGTAGGAAATTCGGAAAATCCCTTCTTAGTACACCTCTAACTTAAGGAATAGGTCTGCCAAACTTCAAGTCTGTAGCTTTACTGGTTTAGGCTGTACGTTATCTGTCACTCAGTTGGTAACGTTACACTTTTTATAGGTATAGATAGATCGAGACGTAATATGGTAAGTGTGTTTAACAGCTAAGTATAACCCATGTCTAATGAGGCACCATCAACTACTTCAACACACCAAGATATCGGATCGCATACAAAATCTAAGCTAAAAATTTAAAGAAACACTAGTATTGTGCTGCCCGCTACATGACAAGCGTGCCCTTACCTATCAGAAGCGTGCAGCGGTGAATCAATATCAATTGTTCCCAGCCGACTGACAGTCATTATTCAACAAATTATATACTAACGAGGTTAACCATGTATTTAATGTTAACTTTTTCAATTAGGCTTTTCGTGCATCAAAACAACAAGGAACAAACACGACATCTAGATGTACAGAAACATCAACATTAAGATTGGTGCATTCCTGTCGCTTTTAAGGCTTCAAAATCCACGTTCAAATTCCACGTGAAAGCGACCCTACAAGCCCCAAAGCCCAGCAGTGGGAGTCTGTATAATCTATTATTTCAAGCAACAAGTCCCACCCGCGCCCACGGGGCCCCAACTTGGATTCTCTTTAAGTTATTTACAACACTCTTATATGAAAAAGCAATCCGATTACCAACTTATATTCGTTTTGTGAGTTGAGGCGTTGAGGGAAATACGTTCGCTTTGATGTGGAGGCTGATGTAATCAAATGATGAATATACTTTTACTAATAAATAGGAAGTTAGATTACCTTTACGAAGGGAGAAGTTTGAGAAATAAAAGTACTTCAAGTCTTAATTTGATAGGCAACTCCGCTGAAACGTGCCCGTTTATTTATAAATAATTTATTTGACATTTATAACTTTAACATGCACCATGATAAAATGTTATAAATTCCTCGTAAGTAACAGTAAATCACTTTCAAACACTCACCTAACCTATATATTTCCTGCTCTGTGTACTAATCTGAAAGAGTTCCTAGTCGATTCTTAGTAACCCACATGCGGGGCACGGACATGTTGGGCTAGTTCGTCGGGACCCATATATGGGGCACTAGACTGTAAACTGTGATTGATGAATGTGGATGAAGTGAAAGAGGTATGTCAGGATCGTAGCAAGTGGAACAAAGTAGTCTCTGCCTACCCTAGTGGGAAAGAGGCGTGACGGTATGTATATGTATAAATGTAGACTGTAAACATTCACAGGGGTGCTCAGTCAAACAAATTTTAAGAAAGAGTGCATAATCTTCCCAAAGTTGAAATCGAGCCTCCTCTCAGAATGAAACGGCTTCATCTTCGCTTACAACCATGATCAGACCATCAACAAAATTAAGCATTCAAAAAAAAAAGGCTGCTATTCCTATTTCCTAAAATAAAGTGTGCATGTAAGTGATTAGTGAATGTGTCCGTTTGTTCCTTCTTCACGCTGAAACAACTGGAGGGATTTGGATTAAATTTGTAACGGAGATACCTAGCTGGTTACCTCAGATTAAAACACAGGCTACTTTTTATCCCGGAAAACTGCATAATTCCCACGCGATGAACATGTCAAAGGTCGTAACTGCCTAGAGTCGTAGCTGCCTATCAACATCAGTTTCTTAAGCCCAATTCTACGCGGACGAAGTCGCCGGTAGAAGCTAGTAATTTATAAATCACGTGCTAAGCTCACAGTGTCACCGTACCATCAGCCAAATATGTGGTCTACCACCCTAAGGTTAAAATTCCTTTGCACGTCACAAAATATAACGTCGATAAGACAGGCTGTCAACTTGAAAGTTCGACTTTAGCGACATTTTTATTTGATAGGAATATGGATGAAAAGTGGTAGACCACTTATTTGGGCGACCGTACATAAATATCGTGTGATTATAACCAGGCAACTGCATATTAGCGGACAGTTAACAATCCACTGGGGGCTAACTACTGAGCTAGTATTGGGATGGCGCCCGACGGTATAATAATGAAGATTCATCCCCTTAACACCCCCCAGCGTGCTGTTTATAATATAATGCAGGCAGCAACAGTGTCATGCTGTTCTATGCATAACTCTGTTCAAGCTGCCGGTAACAAAATACAGCGCTGGGTCGAGATTGAATTTATATTGACGACGTGGTAGGCGTAGTTGGTAGCGACCCTGCCTGCGAAGCAAGCGTCCCGGGCTCAAATCCTGGCAAACATGTATTTATGTGGTGAGCACGAATATTTATTCCTGAGTCATGGATGTTTCTATCTATTTAAGTATGTATTTCTCTATATAAGTATGCATATCGTTGTCTAGTATCCATAATACAAGCCTAACTAGCGCTTATTTTGGGACTAGGTCAATTTGTGTGAATTGTTCCCTGATATTTATTTATTATTTTGCCTGCAACTACTCGCTTATTGAGGCATTTGTTACATTTACAGCTGTTTAGAGAGACAGCACGGACTCAACCAATGCTTATATATAAAACTAGCTCATATAATAAGTTTTCTAAACACATCACTATCCTAAAACTTAAATTTGCGCAAACAAAGACACAGGCATTATCCAGACCTAGTAACCAATATTGGATACAATATTTCGAGTATTTAAAAATAGCACACAAACAGTAGCCTTATTGTCTAACTCGCTCGCAATCGCCAACGTCTACATTTTGACAGTTCATGTGTGGGCTGACAATTGGCATCGGAATCAGCTAGCTGTCACATTCATACAAGAACTGTCAAAATGAATAGGTACGGTGACGATTGCGAGCGAGTTAGACAATAAGCCTACAGATTTTATAACGTGTCAGTCAGTATCAAAATTCAAAGTTTAAATTGATACATCCCGCCGGCGAGCACCCAGCCCGCCGTGTTTTAAAAAGTTTCACTTACATATCATTTTCATTCAACTTTCAAATTAAAACCGATGATCTCTTGGGGGGAATAATTCCAAACTCGGTATAACCGGTACATTCACCCGCAAAAACCGAATTACTTATATTGATAAAAAAAATCACAGTACAATTTTAACGCATACTAAATACCTATATAAGCTTGCACTACGGGTACCATCAGGCAACGTTTAAACATAATTACGCAAATAATAAACACATATTAAACTTCCATTATTAAAATGAAACGTCTGCCTGTAATAATAATCGTTACATGTAAATAAATAAGTAAATGAATAAATACATAAATAAATGCTTATACTCTTCATAGAAAGGAAACGCCTCGCCTTGCCCGCCGCCCGCTGCCTCATACCCCGCTGCGCTCAGATCGCGCGCGTACTGTATATTGTCGTAACACAAATTTGCAACACGACACAAACTGTCGCATTAGCTAAAAGCACACACCTGCCGCAGGGGCTATACTATACCGGTCGCACGGCGGTCGGGGCAATTTCGGCTGTTCTAAAAATTGCCCCTGCAATTTCCGGGATAAAACGTAGCCTGTAGTATGTGCTATTCCAGACTTTTCTCTATCTATGTGCCAAATTTCATCCAGATCCGTTGGGCCGTTCTGGCGTGATTGAGTAACAAACAAACATCCATCCATCCATCCATACTTTCGCATTTATAATATTAGTTACATAACTAACACCAGTGTCTTATAATTATTGTAGGATCTTAAATATTAAAGGGTGCCTCTTCGCCATACGACTAGTGGTGGTCGTTATTACAACAGCAGATAACGTAATGCATTATTTGCACGCAACGGACAACACATTATCGAATCGTCAACTATCCTGTTATCATTATTCGTTGTCTGTTGTCAATGTTGTTATTAGCTGTTGCTTTGTTGTCAGTCAGTACAATAACAAACAAGGTAACAGAGCGTTGTTTTGCTTTTGTTCCCGTACGTTTTTACTACGCTGCGATTGCGCGCGTTGTATCGTAACATTCGTAACGTAATGAAATAAGTATATATTTTTTTTAATAAAGTTTATTATCGTTTTGTAAAACAGCAATATAACAGGATAACAGACAACAGTTTACAATAACACAACACTGTTATTCATTATTGCAAAACAGCCGTTATTGCCACCACTACATACGAAAGTGTTTTATTTCTCTATTTAAAAAAAACGAAAGCAAATTCAATCGGAAGCCCAGCAGGCCCGGTACGGATTAGAAACAATTACGCCGGCCGAGATTCCGATCCGTTTAAAGAAACGGCCGTTTGGCCGATGATAATCTCGACGCAGGCAGAGCCCTTCGAGCCGGATTAAACATCGCACGTGGACCGGATAGGGGGTGAGAGGGGGACGGAGCGGGGAACGGGGGGTGGGGTAATGAGAGGCATTAAAAAGTGACACCTTAGCGATAATTTTTCGTTTGGTTATTGAGAAAGTTTTCTTCTCACTGTACCTACCTACACTTAGGAAAAGTCCACTTTGCCGGGTTATAATTTGGAAGCATGTGTTTTTAATCTAAAAACAATTACAATCTGCTTGGTATAAAAAGTTTTTTTTTATGAATAGGAAGGCAAACGAGCTAGTGGGTCACCTGATGGTAAGTGCCCATAGACACCCGCAACCCCGGAGGGATCACAGATGCGTTGCCAATATAGAGGGCTAAGATGAAATGCCTCTTGTGCTTTTAATTTCCCCAGCTGTCTTACTCTCCACACCGGAACACAGCAGTGCAAGCACTGTTGCTTAGCGGCAGGATTAGCGAGTAAGATGGTGGTAGCGATCCGGACGGACCTTGCACAAGGCCCTACCACCCTCAAAACATACCTTGCTACTCCCCTACTGCTGCCGTTTCAACAAATTAAGTTAAGTGTCGTTTTTTTTTAAATGAGAAGCATCTGAACTAGTTTTCCGTGGTTGAGACGGAAGTCAAACAAGATAAATGGTCGGTTAAGTAAGGGAGCCACAAATTAGAATTTGGCGCTGGCAGCTCACGGACGGTCGTAGGATGTAGTATTTTATGCGATTAAAGCGTTTTAATATAAGTATTTTTAAGTCCGTTACCCTATCCTTGTGCAAAACCGCTTTAATAATAAAATCTTTATTTCGGACCAATAATTAGCCATAGATTAGTTGTTAGCTATTTACATTAAAACTTAAAAATGTAAGGTTAGTAAATAAAAGACAGCATTATAAAGACTTAAGTACGTAAGTAGTGGTAGTAGTGTAAGTAGTTAAGTGCTTTAGCTTGCTAGTGATAATAAGTTGCCGATCAATTGATTGTGGTCACAGATAGAAAATTGTTTACTGTTAATATAAGCTTCTTGACGGTTGCAAAATTTACGATGAATATGAAATGGCTTTAAAAGATTTACAGTGAATTGATTATTTTATACTAAAAATCAGGAAGAGTATCGTTCTGGCAACTGACTACATCTTTTTTTACCTCCATTTATATCGTTTGACAGAAAGGAATGGTTTTGTGATGCAGAAGTGAGCCCCGCCAGATGTATCTGAATTGTCCTTATGGTCTCAAAAAAGTTGAGCACCCTTGCATTAACAATAAGAGAGAGAGAGAGAAGATATATATACGGCCTCAGGTCTTTAAAGGGTTAAATCAGCCAACATCCGTATACCAGATAGCTGCCGTCAGCACTTTTTAAAATACAAACTGTTAACTTTACCCTCGATTTATATATTAGAATGCGCCCTATTTGTACGAAAACATGCACATTTATTCAAGGCTAGCAAAGAAGTTAGCACAACTAGGGCACAATACAAAAATAAACTGCTACTACCCAAGTCAAACTTGGCCATGTTTAAAAAGGGTCCACAGTATAAATGTATCCAAATAGTAAATAACATCCCGGAATCCATCAGAAACGAATCACGAATAACTATATATAAGAATAGGTTAAGGACATTTTTAATTGAGAAATGCTATTATACGGTCAACGAGTTTTTAAACGATGAGACTGCAAGATTTTATGAATAAATTCAATTAAGACTGAAATTTTTGTATTTAAATCTTGACTTTTTATTACTATGAATTATATATTATTATCATTATTAAATTATTAATGTAATGGTTGACATGCGGATTTTACCTATTTCATTTTACACTTTTTATTTAATTGTCTTTATCTTTTTTATAAAACTCCTTGACATAAATAGTAGCTAATTTAAATTTAATTTAATGGATACGATACAATTGCATGATTTAAATTAACATATTAAGTAACTATTGACATTTAAATTTTGTATTCCTAGATTTTAGTGATAAATTGTTATTGTGTGCCCTTGCAGGGCGTCATGGACCGACTAATTTATGCTTAACACCTTTTAATATAAATGTACATGACATTACAATCTAATAAATAAATAAATAAATAAATCATCCATTGAGAGAGAGAGAGAGAGAGAGAGAGAGAAACATTTATTTACACACATTCGATACACGTAGATTTAAAAATATAAGAAATACAATATACTTTAGAATAGTACCGATATGGTGTAAAATGGGCCCCACTCAGCATAATGTTGCGGCAGACCGCAACGCTGTTTTTCAGTGGGACCCAGATAAATTTAAAGACTAAACACAAAAAACAAAAAACACATACACTGTGGCGACACGAACGCCAGTGTCAAGCACTTCACTAACAAGCTGCCAAATATACGGAAGTTGATGATTGATGACAATAGCTGTGTATAAGCTGGAGCGATTCCGCTACCCGCAGCCGTCCAAGCCCGGCCTTACCCGTCAGCTTTGCCTCGGACACTTGGAGTGCGCCGGACCGACGTCTGCTAGCCTTGTACCCGCTACGGTTAAGTTTCCTAACTAACGTTGTATTTGCATTAGATTATTGTTGTTATACTTGTACCTACTGGCAGTCTTGTTCGGTTGGAATTGGAACGCCTTGTTTGGAATACGTACGTACTGTAAGTGGTACGGTGATCTTTAGGAGATATAGGTACAGGTTATTAGTCAAATATAGAAAAAAATTACCTTATTAAAAATCTCATTCTATTTTCAAATTGAATTTTACCCCTTCTATTTGACTTTGTTCAAGCTCCTCAGTTGCCCTCTCTTGGGAACGAAAAATCGAAATACGCGTTACGTGTACCACCACCATGTGTGCGACCATGCTTTATCGACATGCGCGACCCCCTCGCACGTGTAGACTCTCGATAGCATACGTATATAACGCCTCTTTCCCGCAGGGATAGGCAGAGACTACTTTGTTCCACTTGCTACGATCCTGACATTTGCTTCATCCACATTCATCAATCTCTTCATACATGCTCGTCGGTTTCGGGTACTCTTGATCTGACCTTTTTCCAAAATGTCCCCAATTTGATCACGGAACTTCTGTCTAGGCCTTCCCCTCCCAACGCACCCATTCACACTCCCCATACATACTGTTTAGTTGGTCTTCTCGATAGCATGGAAGTGTTAAATACCTACTATGAGAACAGTCCGTCGTCCTTATTTGTCACCACGAGTATAGACGCTCGCGCTATTAATTTATCCATGGTATGCAGATGTTAACGCAGGCGCGTTCGTGACGTTTTGTGCGTCAAATATTTACAGAAGAGACGACGAAATGCAGTCACTTTGCGATCTCAAGTGGTCATTACTCAAAAGATAATTGCGGTATAATTTGGCGAGTTAAAAATTAAATGTGAAGTTAATCCCGAGGTACAGTCCCCGGGGGAAATACCCTGCAAAAACAGTGGCCCGTCACGTCGGATTACGGCCGGTACAGTCCGACAAGTAAATGAGATTAAAAATGAATATTTACTTTGTAAAAGCCAAAGCACAGTGAACGCAAAGACTCGCGGCAGTCCGGGTTGTAAATCATTGTGAAGCCCGCTAATAGAGATGTGCACGAGCAAAACTGAGGCCTTGTCTAACGCAATTGAAATCACAATCGCATTCTCTATTTCTTTCTGTCAAATGATAAAATATGAGCGTAGAAAGAGATGGTGAATGCTAACGCGAGCGCCCGCACGTTAGACAATAAGGCCACTGGACTGTCAATAAAATACGCGTGAGTCGTCGCTGCACAAGTAATAAATGTCGGCGCCGACGATAGTGACACCGACTGCTGCGAGTCTGCGTTTCATTGACTTGCGTAAGTCAATGCTGCGTTTAGAATAATAAAGTGTGTGGATACTCCGTGCTAAATACGCGATACTACAACTAAAGCCGGCTACTCACACGCTTGCCGCGGAGGCAATACCGGTCGCACGGCGGTCGGGGCAATTTCGGCTGTTCTAAAAATTGCCCCTGCTTGCCTATACACATCACGATTAAGGAGGCAATACTGGCCCTGCTTATAGGCAAGCAGGGGCAATTTTTAGAACAGCCGAAATTGCCCCGACCGCCGTGCGACCGGTATTGCCTCCGCGGCAAGCGTGTGAGTAGCCGGCTTTAGTTGTAGTATCGCGTATTTAGCACGGAGTATCCACACACTTTATTATTCTAAACGCAGCATTGACTTACGCAAGTCAATGAAACGCAGACTCGCAGCAGTCGGTGTCACTATCGTCGGCGCCGACATTTATTACTTGTGCAGCGACGACTCACGCGTATTTTATTGACAGTCCAGTGGCCTTATTGTCTAACGTGCGGGCGCTCGCGTTAGCATTCACCATCTCTTTCTACGCTCATATTTTATCATTTGACAGAAAGAAATAGAGAATGCGATTGTGATTTCAATTGCGTTAGACAAGGCCTCAGTTTTGCTCGTGCACATCTCTATTAGCGGGCTTCACAATGATTTACAACCCGGACTGCCGCGAGTCTTTGCGTTCACTGTGCTTTGGCTTTTACAAAGTAAATATTCATTTTTAATCTCATTTACTTGTCGGACTGTACCGGCCGTAATCCGACGTGACGGGCCACTGTTTTTGCAGGGTATTTCCCCCGGGGACTGTACCTCGGGATTAACTTCACATTTAATTTTTAACTCGCCAAATTATACCGCAATTATCTTTTGAGTAATGACCACTTGAGATCGCAAAGTGACTGCATTTCGTCGTCTCTTCTGTAAATATTTGACGCACAAAACGTCACGAACGCGCCTGCGTTAACATCTGCATACCATGGATAAATTAATAGCGCGAGCGTCTATACTCGTGGTGACAAATAAGGACGACGGACTGTTCTCATAGTAGGTATTTAACACTTCCATGCTATCGAGAAGACCAACTAAACAGTATGTATGGGGAGTGTGAATGGGTGCGTTGGGAGGGGAAGGCCTAGACAGAAGTTCCGTGATCAAATTGGGGACATTTTGGAAAAAGGTCAGATCAAGAGTACCCGAAACCGACGAGCATGTATGAAGAGATTGATGAATGTGGATGAAGCAAATGTCAGGATCGTAGCAAGTGGAACAAAGTAGTCTCTGCCTATCCCTGCGGGAAAGAGGCGTTATATACGTATGCTATCGAGAGTCTACACGTGCGAGGGGGTCGCGCATGTCGATAAAGCATGGTCGCACACATGGTGGTGGTACACGTAACGCGTATTTCGATTTTTCGTTCCCAAGAGAGGGCAACTGAGGAGCTTGAACAAAGTCAAATAGAAGGGGTAAAATTCAATTTGAAAATAGAATGAGATTTTTAATAAGGTAATTTTTTTCTATATTTGACTAATAACCTGTACCTATATCTCCTAAAGATCACCGTACCACTTACAGTACGTACGTATTCCAAACAAGGCGTTCCAATTCCAACCGAACAAGACTGCCAGTAGGTACAAGTATAACAACAATAATCTAATGCAAATACAACGTTAGTTAGGAAACTTAACCGTAGCGGGTACAAGGCTAGCAGACGTCGGTCCGGCGCACTCCAAGTGTCCGAGGCAAAGCTGACGGGTAAGGCCGGGCTTGGACGGCTGCGGGTAGCGGAATCGCTCCAGCTTATACACAGCTATTGTCATCAATCATCAACTTCCGTATATTTGGCAGCTTGTTAGTGAAGTGCTTGACACTGGCGTTCGTGTCGCCACAGTGTATGTGTTTTTTGTTTTTTGTGTTTAGTCTTTAAATTTATCTGGGTCCCACTGAAAAACAGCGTTGCGGTCTGCCGCAACATTATGCTGAGTGGGGCCCATTTTACACCATATCGGTACTATTCTAAAGTATATTGTATTTCTTATATTTTTAAATCTACGTGTATCGAATGTGTGTAAATAAATGTTTCTCTCTCTCTCTCTCTCTCTCTCTCTCTCTCAATGGATGATTTATTTATTTATTTATTTATTAGATTGTAATGTCATGTACATTTATATTAAAAGGTGTTAAGCATAAATTAGTCGGTCCATGACGCCCTGCAAGGGCACACAATAACAATTTATCACTAAAATCTAGGAATACAAAATTTAAATGTCAATAGTTACTTAATATGTTAATTTAAATCATGCAATTGTATCGTATCCATTAAATTAAATTTAAATTAGCTACTATTTATGTCAAGGAGTTTTATAAAAAAGATAAAGACAATTAAATAAAAAGTGTAAAATGAAATAGGTAAAATCCGCATGTCAACCATTACATTAATAATTTAATAATGATAATAATATATAATTCATAGTAATAAAAAGTCAAGATTTAAATACAAAAATTTCAGTCTTAATTGAATTTATTCATAAAATCTTGCAGTCTCATCGTTTAAAAACTCGTTGACCGTATAATAGCATTTCTCAATTAAAAATGTCCTTAACCTATTCTTATATATAGTTATTCGTGATTCGTTTCTGATGGATTCCGGGATGTTATTTACTATTTGGATACATTTATACTGTGGACCCTTTTTAAACATGGCCAAGTTTGACTTGGGTAGTAGCAGTTTATTTTTGTATTGTGCCCTAGTTGTGCTAACTTCTTTGCTAGCCTTGAATAAATGTGCATGTTTTCGTACAAATAGGGCGCATTCTAATATATAAATCGAGGGTAAAGTTAACAGTTTGTATTTTAAAAAGTGCTGACGGCAGCTATCTGGTATACGGATGTTGGCTGATTTAACCCTTTAAAGACCTGAGGCCGTATATATATCTTCTCTCTCTCTCTCTTATTGTTAATGCAAGGGTGCTCAACTTTTTTGAGACCATAAGGACAATTCAGATACATCTGGCGGGGCTCACTTCTGCATCACAAAACCATTCCTTTCTGTCAAACGATATAAATGGAGGTAAAAAAAGATGTAGTCAGTTGCCAGAACGATACTCTTCCTGATTTTTAGTATAAAATAATCAATTCACTGTAAATCTTTTAAAGCCATTTCATATTCATCGTAAATTTTGCAACCGTCAAGAAGCTTATATTAACAGTAAACAATTTTCTATCTGTGACCACAATCAATTGATCGGCAACTTATTATCACTAGCAAGCTAAAGCACTTAACTACTTACACTACTACCACTACTTACGTACTTAAGTCTTTATAATGCTGTCTTTTATTTACTAACCTTACATTTTTAAGTTTTAATGTAAATAGCTAACAACTAATCTATGGCTAATTATTGGTCCGAAATAAAGATTTTATTATTAAAGCGGTTTTGCACAAGGATAGGGTAACGGACTTAAAAATACTTATATTAAAACGCTTTAATCGCATAAAATACTACATCCTACGACCGTCCGTGAGCTGCCAGCGCCAAATTCTAATTTGTGGCTCCCTTACTTAACCGACCATTTATCTTGTTTGACTTCCGTCTCAACCACGGAAAACTAGTTCAGATGCTTCTCATTTAAAAAAAAACGACACTTAACTTAATTTGTTGAAACGGCAGCAGTAGGGGAGTAGCAAGGTATGTTTTGAGGGTGGTAGGGCCTTGTGCAAGGTCCGTCCGGATCGCTACCACCATCTTACTCGCTAATCCTGCCGCTAAGCAACAGTGCTTGCACTGCTGTGTTCCGGTGTGGAGAGTAAGACAGCTGGGGAAATTAAAAGCACAAGAGGCATTTCATCTTAGCCCTCTATATTGGCAACGCATCTGTGATCCCTCCGGGGTTGCGGGTGTCTATGGGCACTTACCATCAGGTGACCCACTAGCTCGTTTGCCTTCCTATTCATAAAAAAAAACTTTTTATACCAAGCAGATTGTAATTGTTTTTAGATTAAAAACACATGCTTCCAAATTATAACCCGGCAAAGTGGACTTTTCCTAAGTGTAGGTAGGTACAGTGAGAAGAAAACTTTCTCAATAACCAAACGAAAAATTATCGCTAAGGTGTCACTTTTTAATGCCTCTCATTACCCCACCCCCCGTTCCCCGCTCCGTCCCCCTCTCACCCCCTATCCGGTCCACGTGCGATGTTTAATCCGGCTCGAAGGGCTCTGCCTGCGTCGAGATTATCATCGGCCAAACGGCCGTTTCTTTAAACGGATCGGAATCTCGGCCGGCGTAATTGTTTCTAATCCGTACCGGGCCTGCTGGGCTTCCGATTGAATTTGCTTTCGTTTTTTTTAAATAGAGAAATAAAACACTTTCGTATGTAGTGGTGGCAATAACGGCTGTTTTGCAATAATGAATAACAGTGTTGTGTTATTGTAAACTGTTGTCTGTTATCCTGTTATATTGCTGTTTTACAAAACGATAATAAACTTTATTAAAAAAAATATATACTTATTTCATTACGTTACGAATGTTACGATACAACGCGCGCAATCGCAGCGTAGTAAAAACGTACGGGAACAAAAGCAAAACAACGCTCTGTTACCTTGTTTGTTATTGTACTGACTGACAACAAAGCAACAGCTAATAACAACATTGACAACAGACAACGAATAATGATAACAGGATAGTTGACGATTCGATAATGTGTTGTCCGTTGCGTGCAAATAATGCATTACGTTATCTGCTGTTGTAATAACGACCACCACTAGTCGTATGGCGAAGAGGCACCCTTTAATATTTAAGATCCTACAATAATTATAAGACACTGGTGTTAGTTATGTAACTAATATTATAAATGCGAAAGTATGGATGGATGGATGGATGTTTGTTTGTTACTCAATCACGCCAGAACGGCCCAACGGATCTGGATGAAATTTGGCACATAGATAGAGAAAAGTCTGGAATAGCACATACTACAGGCTACGTTTTATCCCGGAAATTGCGTAGTTCCCGCGGGATAGCGATAAACGAATTCTTTGCAGACGAAGTCGCTGGCAACAGCTAGTAGAGAAATAAAACACTGTCGTATGGCGAAGAGGCGCCCTTTAATGTTTAAGAAACTACAACAATTTTAACGCATCAGTTAGTAGTAATTATGAAATAAACTTAATTCATCATCATTACGCCAATCCACTCAGAAAGTTGGTCGTATAGCCACCGACGTAACCACGGACTGAACTAGGAAATACGTGAGATGAGCGTAGTAGGAAGGAATCGTTAGATAACTTAGTTCGACGCGCATCTGCTATGCTAGATAGGGTTGCCAGCTTTAAGAAGCGTTAATAAAAACAAACACAATTGAAGAAACATTGCGGGTGGTAGGGCCTTGTGCAAGGTCCGTCCGGATCGCTACCACCATCCTACTCGCTAATCCTGCCGCTAAGCAACAGTGCTTGCACTGCTGTGTTCCGGTGTGGAGAGTAAGACAGCCGGGGAAATTACGAGCACAAGAGGAATTTCATCTTAGCCCTCTAGGTTGGCAACGCATCTGCGATCCCTCCGGGGTTGCGGGTGTCTATGGGCAGTGATGATCACTTACCATCAGGTGACCCACTTGCTCGTTTTCCTTCGTATTCTCATTAAAAAAAAATTGAGAGTGCACAAAAGCAAAAATAAATATGTTCGGCATAAGACAAGTCTTTTAAGTTAATTATTTTAATTACCTATTATTAAAGAAGAGGTTAGAGGTAGGTTAAGATTTAATTTAATTTGTAATTCAAATTGTAATTGTATGGGTTCAATTAATGCCTAAAATATAATTATAAAAACCTAACCTAGGGTGCCGCCGGCAGCGAGGCGGGGCCTAAGCTGCTGGTGGTCAAGGCGACAGAGAGAGGAACCTCCTGACTATCCGAGCCGTGTCATTATTATTATTATTATTATTATTGAGATGGGATGCGGCAAGCCGTAAAGGGAAAAATAGACAGGGGGAAAATGTACCACCTCACCTTTTTATTTCATTATATTGCATATGTCTGTACGGTCTTTGAACTTGTCGTTTTCTGTAAAATTATGTGTATGCTATGCTCAATTTGTGTCTTACAAAAGCGAATAAATGCCTTCATTCTTTCATTCCCAAATATTCACCCTTTAGCAGTCGTAAATTATGTTATTTGACAAATGACAACCCTACGCCAGCCGCAAGCGGCAGTAGTTTGGCATAATATTAAACGAGGCTCACTCGAGAGTTGTTCACTTCGCGAGCCGGTTAGTCGAGAGCGTCAAGACAGTCTTTTGTCTCGAGACCATTCATTAAACCTCTTACAGATCTAGCTCTTTATCTTATTATTATTATTTTTACCATCTTGTACCCGTTATCAAGCAATAAATGGATTATTATTATTATTATTATTATTATTATTAAGATACTGTTTTATATCGGTAATTCCAGTTTTAGTATCTGAAAAAATGACTTCCTGCCAAGTTTCTTGCGGCGCATTCTTCTTGGCAATAATGGTCTGGAAGTTTAATGCGCTGGTAGTTTAAAAAAAACGTAAGAGAGCCTTTGGCGGTTTTATTAGTGTGATTGCAAAAGTGGACTTAAACAAAGGAACGTAGTGACAGACGTTCAAAACGTCCCAAACTTTCAGATCAATCAAACTTGATGTAAATCAGTTTCGGGAAACATCTAAAGCCAAACAAGGAATGAAAACAAGGGGCATCTCGTACCCCCAATTAGTAGATGGTTTGACATCGAGCATTATTGATTTGCGGAAGAGAATGGGACTTGCTGTTGTGAAATAGCCGTAAAAATTTAAATAAACGAAAAGTTTTGGTAACAGAAATTATTTTAAAAATACAACATTTTTCTCCGGACCGTGTTTTTTGTTGCTTGTACTTTCATTTATTTATTTATTTATTGAATGTAAACATATTTACACGGCCTTACAGTTAAAAACAATACGCCGAGAAACAACAGTTTATAAACTAACTAGCTGTTGCCAGCGACTTCGTCTGCAAAGAATTCGTTTATCGCTATCCCGCGGGAACTACGCAATTTTCCGGGAAAAAAAGTAGCCTATGTGCTATTCCAGACTTTTTTCTATCTATGTGCCGAATTTCATCCAGATCCGTTGGGCCGTTCTGGCGTGATTGAGTAACAAACAAACATACATCCATCCATCCATACTTTCGCATTTATAATATTAGTTAGATAACAATAAATCACTTAAAAACACTGGATTGCCTAACATCCATCATCTCGCAGAATCTCAAGCATTCAGAGCACACAGTCGGCCATCGGCAAGCGAGCAGGTCACACTCAGGTACTGCCGCCAGGAGCGCGTTCAGCAGCGTCAGCGCGCGCGGCAGCGGCGAGTTATGTTCATACATATGAACACCAAATATCAAATCAATCCGATCACTAGAAACATGTGTTAAATTTGACTTGCATCACATAGTGGACAGAAAGTAGTGTTGCATGTTAGTTCTTTGTTCACGCTGAAATGACTGGACGGATTAAACCATAGGATACTTTTAGCACGGAAAATTTCATAGCTCCCGCGGGATAGCGATAAATTCGCGAGCAAGAGCTACCTAGTTTCATATAAAGGTAAGGTTATTGTCCACAGAAATACTAGCCGCTTACTCCGGCAGTAAGCTCATTTCTCCACCGCGCTCAATATTTCACAGGTCAAGGGCGCCTGAATTATTCAGAGACAGCCCTGCTATCAACAAGTTGACACGAATTTAAAAAACGTATTCCTTAGCAAATCCCCGGTGAAAGCTGGCAGGGTCACCACCCGAACAGATATACCGGGGACATGTGATTTATGCGATGTTTTTTTTATTTTTTTATGCGAATAGGAAGGCAAACGAGCGAGTGGGTCACCTGATAGTAAGCGATCACCACTGCCCATAGACACCCGCAACCCCGGAGGGATTGCAGATGCGTTGCCAACCTAGAGGGTGTGTAGACAATGTGCTTTTATTTAGCGGCTGGATGGGAATGGCATGGTACCGCAACTTGGCATGCGCATGATGAGACCTATGCCTAACAATGGGTGAAGAAGAGAAGGAGAGATGCTTTCTCTTACATATAACAATCTTAGATACGTCTCTAAACCCTTATTTAAACTAACACCAACGCCCGACTCTTCCCGCCAAGCTAAATATATTTATAACTCCTTTTGTGGCCGAAACCGAAACTTCCATATAAAGTCACGGTGCAAAACGACTCGTAACTTCACAAATTACAGAAGTACCTATTCGCTCGTTGGGCACTAACAAAACAAGCTAAAACACGACTTCTAAAATATAAATTCGGCTAAGGCCAGTGCACCAAGCAAGACCGATCGTAGCGCGAAATCTCACGAATTGTCTAACTGGCTCGCAATCGCCATCGTGTTCATTTTGACAGTTCTTGTATGAATGTGATAGCTAGTCGATTCTGATGCCAATTGTCAGCCCATACATGAACTGTCAATATGAACACGATGGCGATTTCGAGCGAGTTAGACAATAAGTCTACAGATCCATTTTCCCATATTTTCCGCCTTAAGTAGCTTCGGCTGGATAGCAGCCGTAACTGAAACCATAAACCGAACGTTCGTTCGGACACTATTCTGAAGTCATTACTTGTCACACGTCACGCGTCACGCCACGTGCCACCGTGAAATTATTCACGGCATAATTGCCTGTTAATGACCGCCGTGACAAATTGGGTCGGTTTTTTTCTGTGAAAGCGCTAAACGCAGGAGGGCTGATTGTCGGTATTATAGTCTAAATAGGGTGTTACGGGGGCGATTCCGATCTCGCGCGTTTATGTGGGGTTTGTGGGGTGCTAATAAAGAAAAACACCTCGAAATACAGGTTCATTTTAATAAACTAACGGTGGTGTCATTTTTCAGGGTTTTGGATGATCATAAGAACGGTCCTGTAGGCTTATTGTCTAACTCTCTCGCAATCGCCATCGTGTTCATGTTGACAGTTCATGTATGGGCTGACAATTGGCATCGGAATCAGCTAGCTGTCACATTCATAAAAGAACTGTCAAATGAACACGATGGCGATTGCGAGCGAGTTAGACAATAAGGCTACTGGTCCACCGGGTTTGGAAGCGAAATAAAAGTAGACTGAGTACCTAACATAGTTAGATAGTAGTAGTATTGATTATATTTATAGTGACACTGATTATGTAACTAGAGGTACAAGGTTCAAATGCAAGTGGAAGGCATTTGTCTACACTTAATTTTTATTCACATTAGAAGGTAAACAAATAAAATATTTGTCTTGTCTTTTGCTTACTTACTTAATTTATTTGAATTAGCACACATTATTTACATCTATTTTCATTCAAAAATGCGTCGCAGTGGTCAGCTCAACGCAATAATATTTCCTCAAGGTCAGCGTCAAAACATGCTGCTTAGCTTCATTAAAAAGATCTATCTTTATATTGCGTCACCTTTGGTGCAGTGATACAACATGCCTCTAGCCCACCCCACCAGTTTCGTTAACGCTAATGTGTCTTTACCTTCTTAATTAAATGTAAATTTAAAAAACCTCCCGCGCAATAACTTTAAGTTTAGGAAACCCTTAATAATTAAATTTTATGTCAAAAATGCCTGACATAATTTTGGAAACTCTTTAAACTGCTAAGACCTATTTTTGTCAAACATGGCTTAGAACCAACGCAAGGAAACAGGTTTTCGAATGAAATAAAAACCGCATCGACATCGGTCCATCAACTTGAGGGCAATGATGTCACAGACAGACATACCACACAGACATTGATGTCAAACTACGTCAAAACTACTTCAAAAACCCAATCCAAGGAAAAACTATGCAAGTTTCATTACATTGCCCGGCCGTGATACGAACGAGCTAAAAGTCGTCGACCTAGAGCCGCAATGCATCGCGTCTTGCACAATCTCTCTAAGTTCGGGCTTCAGGTCAACGTGTACCCAGCATTGGGGTAAAGGTTAACCGTCGACGTAAAACAAATGCAAATCAGCCGACCTGTTGACAGCCCTAAGGAAGCGGCCGTTGTTGCGGCGATCACGGGCCGCTAACAACCCCGCGCGATGAGCCAGCCGATAAGGCAAGGCGACGACGGGAGCGTTTGAAACGCGATGCCGTAATCTTAACGCTATTACAATGTGTCAAGTTTGATATCCGATACTGACCGATTACGATTGCTTGCATATTTTTGTTAAATTTTCCTCTCTGGTCAAGTTAACTGGAATTTATCGTTCGCCTTTGTCAATATTGTACTTTTATTTCATTTGGTTATGTGCAATAACGAATAATAATTTTGCGTGTGGTAGGTCCGTCCGGATCGCTATCACCATCTTACAAGCTGGTCCTGCCGCTAAGAAGCAGTGCTTGCTCTGCTATGTTCCGGCGTGGTGAATCAGACAGGCGGTGAAAATACTGGCACATTAATGTATCCTATATTAGCTCTCTTGGCTGTCAAGTCAACGCAACTGCGATCCACTGGAGTTATGGTGCTCACTTAACATCAGCTGAATCGGATCCGCTTACTCTTTTGTCAACCCGTGTCATTAAAAATACTTTAATTTCTCAGTACTTGGGTTTAGGAACGATTTTAAACTAATATCATAAGCATGACGCTTTTCATAGCATTCAGACGGAATATAGGAAAGTTTAATATCATCAATAAACGTTCCATACTGACACTAGACCCACCTATTAAAACCCGCACTGATTAAATTACTAATGAGCACTCGTAGGTATGGCGGGTCGCTATAATTTCAATATTGTACGTGAAAAGGTAATTTAATAGGTAAGGTAAGGGATACAATACAAGGTAATTTTGATGTTAATAAACAAACAGTCTATGAAAAGATTTTCACAATTTCACATCCCTTTTATAAAATGTATTAATTGTATTATAGGTAAGTTAAGTAGAATTTAAGTACTATTGTAAATCTATTTTATTTTGAAAAAAAATGACTTTCTGCCAAGTTTCTTGCGGCGCATTCTTCTTGGCAATGATGGTCTTTCCGAATGCGCTGGTAGATTAAAAAAAAAGACATGTAAAAGAGCCCTCGGCGGCCTATTTGCAAATTAAAGTTTTGACTTTTGACTTTGACAGATTTATAGAATACTAGCTGTTGGGCTTATTAACTTATCATTCCGTGGGAATAAACAATTTTCCAGGATGAAAATTAGTCTATGTTGATCGGGGGATAGATCGGTATTCAAACAGTAAAATTTATTTTTAATCGATTCAAGAGTTTCAAAGATTTCCCCCAACATACAAATAAGTTTACAAATGCATTACAATTAGCATTGATGGATTGACATGGATAAACATTGGGATATTTTGACCAAAGCTGAGAAAAAAAAACATGAACACACAAGTGTGTTCGAATGATTGCTAAATTGTGACAGTGGCACTGGACGCATATAGGTATGCGTTGTCTACAGTGAATGTCTTAGCAAATCTGCCAGTCGTCCTTATCAAGAGCATGCTCCTGCCACCCCACTCGTTATGCATCCAAGTCGTCCCGCCATCTCCTTTTTGGTCTGCCTCTGCATTGATAGCCATCGCACGGAGCCCAATCGTTCGTAATTAGGTTAGAAAGTTAGCTTATTGTTATTAGAAAAACAAGTTTAGTATCTATTCAAAATGGCAGTTTGATAACTTAAAAACTAATCTATAGGCCTATTGTCTAACTCGCTCGCAATCGCCATCGTGTTCATTTTGACAGTTTTTGTATGAATGTGACAGCTAACTGATTCCGATGCCAATTGTCAGCCCATACATGAACTGTCAAAATGAACACGATGGCGATTGCGAGCGAGTTAGACAATAAGCCTACTAGTCACCCTAACGTCTCATGGTCAATATTCGTCCAATGTTTGACCAAACAAGTCATGCAACGAACTCAAGCAAACGTTGGCGACGATCGTTTGGCCAACACCTCATTTGCATGTGCCGCGGGGCGCGCTTTGCCCAGTCTTATACGCTTTGGCCTGGTTTCGTGGTAAATGGCATACGCAGGGTGCCTGTGTGAGCGGAGAAAAACTGCCTAGGAGTTTCACTCCAAGTATATATAACTAGCTGTTGCCTGCAACTTCGTCTGAAAAGAATTCGTTTATCGCTATCCCGCGGGAATTTTCAGGGATAAAAAGTAGCCTATGTGCTATTCCAGACTTTTCTCTATCTATGTGCCGAATTTCATCCAGATTCGTTGGACCGTTCTGGCGTGATTGAGTAACAAACAAACATCCATCCATCCATACTTTCGCATTTATAATATTAGTTAGATTAGATTAGACTTATAGGATAGTGCTTAAGTTTGTTTAGGTACTTAATTTTGTTTGACCTTTATTACAAACTAAATTATCTCAGTGCTAGCTCAATTAACGTTCTAGTTTTAGTATTTCATCAAACAGGTAATCAATCATAGACGCCATTGTAATTTAAAATTAATACCACAGCTTTTCAACGCATATTTTAATTTTAAATCACTATGGTACGCCAGCAAGCATACGCTGTAACAAACTCTAGTGAATCGCCGGATATATTTTCACAATGCCAACGTTAACGTACCTACCATAAAAATGTATATCGGTGTACGTGTACAATCTATTATACTACTATACTTCACGGGGTTGAATGATAGACAACAATATGTAAAGGTCATACTCGAGGGAAGGCACGGAAGATTTCTTAAAATACTTTTTCTTTTTTATGAATAAATGCGGGACGATCGAAAAGCAAACGTTATTTTCAAAAGTACCAAACTTCAAATCACTATAGTCATTTCGTGGAGCTAGGACGCTTCTCATTTGTCGGGTGAAAACATAAGCTCGCTCATCCTCCCACTAAGTCAGCTCACATGCCCGCGGCCACGAGCCACGAGTCTTCTTGATCGCTTAGCGGCCTTAGCGTCTTTGACGCGGCTCTGTTTGTTGCCCGGGCTCTTGTTTATACGTGATATTTTTGTAGACGTGGTTTAAGCACAAAAAATCCGTAACGAGACCGTTCGTCTTAGCGGGAGATGAGACGTTTTTGCGTGCGTCGACACGGATTTAGTGGTTTCAACAATTACCATTTCTAGATAATTTTGAATTTAATGCCGGCGCACACCAAATGCGTGCTGCGTGCTGCGTGACACGCGTACCCACCAGTTGTAGTATATGAAACTACTAGTTGTTGCCAGCGACTTCGTCTGCAAAGAATTCGTTTATCGCTATCCCGCGGGAATTCTCCGGGATAAAAAGTAGCCTATGTGCTATTCCAGACTTTTCTCTATCTATGTGCCGAATTTCATCCAGATCCGTTGGGCCGTTCTGGCGTGATTGAGTAACAAACAAACATCCATCCATACTTTCGCGTTTATAATATTAGAAGTTAGATGAGATAGATGCCAGACCGCGCGAATGCGTTAAAACAAACTTCATTTAATCACCAGCGGTATTTTCTTTAAACCATTACATTTATCGATTCATTGAACACTGGATGGAATGAAATGTGTGAGTATTAGTAATCAATCCACGACCATGATTGACCCGTTAATCATCAATCAGACTAACTCCCCTGCCATTCGTATAATCTTTAGATACATCGGAGATGCCCCCATAACGACTGGTGGTAATGAGGTCGGGGGGAATGAATTAATGTCTTACTACACATAAACATTCAATATCAATATACATATTATGTGACTTGGGTAGTTTATGAATGTTCCTCATGCATAATCATTAATAGTGCGTCTCAATGTAAGTCAAACATGCGGCTTGAAATATACGACGAAATTTGGCCCATGGTCCATACAAAATCACCTACATACATACCGTCATGCCTCTTTCCTGCAGAGATAGGCAGAGACTACTTTGATACACTTGCTACGATCCTGATATATCTATTTCGCTTCATCCACATTCATCAATCTCTTCATACATGCTCGTCGGTCGGTCGATCGTCAAAATCACCTAAATTTCATACATTATGACTGCCAATTTTTTTACCGCCGAGTATATTTTGAACCACCCGCGGGGTAGGGGAAGCCGATAACGGCGGGGGGAGGACTGTGGCCATTCTGAACGCACCACTATAATTGCGTAGTGTCATTTATTCGTGGAATACAATTAATTATGAATTACCAGCTGTTGCCAGCGACTTCGTCTAAGAAGAATTCGTTTATCGTTATCCCGCGGGAACTAAGCAATTTTCCGGGATAAAAAGTAGCCTATGTGCTATTCCAGACTTTTCTCTATCTATGTGCCAAATTTCATCCAGATCCGTTGGGCCGTTCTGGCGTGATTGAGTAACAAACAAACATCCATCCATCCATACTTTCGCATTTATAATATTAGTTAGATTCCTTTTTTGCCTTTCTTCGTGAATCTTTATTGAAAATATTATATTTAAAAGTTTCCTGTCGATGTTTGCTCTCGGCATTGTCACCGTTAACGGTTTCAGGAATTCCGGCAACAAATTCCCACAAGTTTTCGGAAATGAGTGCGTTTTGCATTTGAAATGCCCAATCTCTATAGTTAATGGTGCCTTTTAGCTTTTCCATTGTAACTGTTGAGTTTGAATACTCACCCATATTTCAGCAAATAAACCACATTTATCACAAACAAAATATAACGTAGATTAACCCATAACCTATTGAAAATATTATATTTAAATGTTTAAAACGGTTTATCAATAAATCGTATTCATGTAGAAAACTCAGAAGAAACAGTGACAGCTAGTCTCATTAAAAAGAACATTATGAAAAACCTTGATGGCCAGCGTTAGATTCAACAATCTTTTATTCACGAAGAAAGGCTTGTTGACGTAGTCGTTAGTCACTTTCAAATTTTCAAAAATTGCATGAATAGTCACGCAGTCAAGCAATGTTCACCCGGCTGGAAAACCCTTCGATCCCTAAGCACTATGTATCAAATTACAATCACAAGGCGTAACCAAACCACCCACATCCGAACCTATTCCTCTAGCTGAAAACTGTCGTACCAAACATTTTATACGATAAACATTTCAACTTGTTGATCGCGCTGAATAATTCACAGGCTGTCACCGGTTGAGTTATGCTATTGTCTGTGCGTGAGGCTCTCGGGTTCACTCAAATTTGACCGAGTGCGAATAACAAAGCAGATAAGATAAGCCACGGTCTGCAACAACCGACTTGTGACCTTTTACATCATAATTAATTGGTATTTCAAAACAGACCGCAAAGGCGAGCACGAACATTTACGGGCAAAGTAGATACAAAAAGTTTAATATTCATCAAATTATCCACTATTTCAAAACGTATACTGCATTAAAAAAAAATGTCTACTGTACCAAATGTTCACAATATCAATATGTTAACTGTATCACGACGTCTACAATAAGAATCGTCATTTTTTTAAAACTTAAAATGATTATTTGTTCCAACTTTGCCTCAAAACTAAAAATGCACACGCACTGATTTCACAAAACTATTTGTTTTAACTCAATCGAGGCGAATAAACACTTGGGCTGGTTAATGAACTAAACCACAATTTAACACTATCAACAAATGAACGAAATATTGGTTAAATTAAATAATTCGTTTTCGCATCGCACGAACACGAGTTAAAACCACTTAGACGCCATTTTGATATCACACCGCAAACGCAATGATACTAAAGTTAAGTAAATCAAGCTTTATAAACAAATTGTTAATTAATACATCTTAACTTTATGTCGTGATTTTTTTTAAAGTAAACTTATGGCGTTTATAACTTTTATTATACCCGTGATTTTCCTTGCGGTGGTAAAGAAAGAAAAGAAAGAAAGAAAACATTTAACATTAATTCGTGACACTACAAGCATAAGATACAAAAAAAAGAAGTAAAAACATAATGAACATAATGTCACGAAATGGTCCCACCTCAGCATAATACTGGCCTAAAAGCCAGCGCAAAAGGAAAGCAACTCCTTGGTTGACTATTTTGTCTATTTATTGATCAATGAAATGTTACAGCACTACAGTAAAAAAACAATGCGTTGTAGAATTCAAATATACTCTTAAGTGGGAAAAAAATGACTATTTAGCATGCCCTCGACCGGACGAGCGGCGGGAAAAAAGGGGGGGCCTTTGCCCAGCAGTGGGACACTCAATTAGGCTAGTATGATAATAATAATATTTAGCGATCTTCGCCTCCCATAAATCGACGATAAACCCCATGGCCGGAGACCAGAAATCGGACTGTAAGAAGGACTTACAGTGTTGCTATAAAAACCACTTAATTCAGAATAGATACAAGAATACAGTGATAATAAAGCAAGAGGTCGCAACTGAATGCCGGAAACGTGTTTTAGCATTTTCAACATACCCACTTTATGTCGGGCTTCGATTTCCGCGCCACCTGTCCGTACGGTGCCCCCATAAAATCGCGTATCGTGACCCAATTCGGACTTCGATTCAATTGAAAATTTAGAGAGCTCCATAACAGAAATAAATATCTACCCCGAGCAGGATTTACGAGAGGTTCTATCGGTTCCAACTTCCACATATAATACAGCGGTTGAGAATGGTTTATCCTGTTGCCAGTCACTTTGATTCACTTACTTACCCCCTTATTCATAAACACTCTAGGCTTCTCTGCTAACTTAGTAATAGTTTGTCCTTATCTGTCACTTTGACATTTACCATTCACAGATAAGGACAAAAGATTGCTAAGTTAGCAGAAGCCTATAGAGCGTTTATGAATAAGGTTGTTAGTTTCCTGAAAAGTATTTTAAACTAGTTTCAGGATACAGCATCGGTATTTACTAACATTTTCCAAGCTATTTTCCAAGCTATTTTTCAATATTTATCGTCATAGAATCTTTGTAAGGCTTCAACGAAGAGTTTACAAAGTTCATCCAAGAGAAGCACCTGCATAAGAAAAACTATACTTCAATAAGAGTTTTTAATGATTCACGGTTAAGGACGGGTCTACCCAACAATAACATCCACCCGCAATTTCTTCAGTCTACCTGTGATCATGATACATGCAACTGTATCGAAATATCGGGAGCTCAATAAAGGTAATCGCGGTTCACATCCCGTTTATAATATTTCGAACTATACTTCATTTTAATTTAGAATGAGAAACCACAATAACATAATTTTGCGTCTGGTCAACTATTTCTTACCTAGCAAATAGTACAGCGCAATAGTTTGGCAGCCGCAAAATAAAATTGTATTAATGTCACTTTATTTGCGTGTCGTCAATTGTTACTCTAGTACAAATTGTAAAGAGATTACAGTTCACGAGACGCAATATAATGTTGTTGTGGTTTCTCATTCTAAATTAAATGAAGTAGATATACACCGAAGCACAGGGGGCAATTAGGTCAAAAGCACAATATAAATACTTAGAAATTTTACAATAATAAAAGCAATAAACGACCCCTTGTAAAGTCGTATTTATTTTATTGTCTCGTTTTAAACAAAATAGTGAAAAATGCTGGAAACTTTAGTATGCATTAAATTTGTTGACAAATCGCTGAAACAAAATCCTAGTAGTATCTTACAAGCGGTTCTCGACATAAAAATATTTCTACAGATCTGATATTGGTACCTTACTAAACTACAATAATGAGCGTCGCAGGTCTTAATTAACCATAGAAGAGCACTGTGCATGTGGAGTGAGTGCATTGCGCGGCGCGACAGTCAGTCGCTATACAAAAATCGTTAAATGAACTCGCTTATTAACTGTCGGCAAATCTTGTATATTAATTTTCCCAATAAAAAATAAAAGTTTTAAGGACAATTTGGTTATTCATACATACTATATTATATCAAAAATAGTCCACCTTTGTGCATGTATCTCAGTGTTTGTCAATCGTATTTGTTTTATGTTTATTTTGCACAATAAAGAGTTTACATACATATGTACATATATCACTAGCAAGAAAGAAGCAACAACGTTAGCCTTGTATCTGTTGTCTCTATATCTAGCTAATAATTATAAATGCGAAAGTTTGGATGGATGGATGGACGGATGTTTGTTTGTTACTCGATCACGCCAGATGGAACGGCCCAAAGAATCTGGTTGAAATTCGGCACATAGATAGAGAAAAGTCTGGAATAGCACATAGGCTATTTTTTATCCCGGAAAATTCCCCCGGGATAGCGACAAACAAATTCTTTGCTGACGCAGTCGAAGGCAACAGCTAATATATATTTATATTACTCATATACCGCTGGGGATCGAATAGCGTCCATTCAACTCGGATGTTCTATTATACATTCTGTCCAGTAAACTCCAGGGGATACAATGACCATAGGAAGCTTAAATCATCATAAAAGCATCCCCCGAGGGACGCAGACGCTTAAGTAGCTCTTCTAATCGGTAGGCAATTCAATAATTTATTAGAAACGTTCGTGTATCAGATTTGCTGCTAATATGTGTAATATGTATCCTGATAGTGTTTAGAGATTACACGAATTAGAAGATATAAGGGGTTAATAACCCTCAGTTTATTGCGATAGCAGAATGGTTTTGTTATCCACTTAGGTTTGTTTAAAATTTATGTCCAACTTGGCGTCGCACGTTTAGTTTTCTCTCGATAATAGGAATGAAACGTGAAGAGGTTTGTATTAAAATCAGAAGGCTTATTGTCTAACTCGCTCGCAATCGCCATCGTGTTCATTTTGACAGTTCATGTATGGGCTGGCAATTAGCATCGGAATCAGCTAGCTGTCACATTCATGCAAGAACTGTCAAAATGAAGACGATGGCGATTGCGAGCGAGTTAGACAATAAGCCTACTGGTTTAGGACTGAAATATGCGTTTACTTAAAATGATACAATTGTCAAAACGTCTGATTTCTTACAATGTTGCCAAACAATTAAATAACAACTAAATATTTAAATAGAAATGTAAACGTTACGATGAAACGACTCCCTGAGACTGTACACATTTTGTGTAGCGGACATTTTGAGACGCTGACATTGTGCAAAATAGGCATTTTGAAATAAAATCATTTTAGGAAAACGCATATTTCATGCCTGAGCTCAAAATCTTACTTAAAATTGAAGAACAAAAATACATACTCATATATTATTCTAAATTTAATATTAGCACAGACACAAGCTGCTTGCTAAATACACTCCGCTACGTTTGTAATTAAATGCTTCTAATTGACATGTGTTACAATACATACAATATAGAACAAGATGGGCCACAAAAGAGAACTATTAAATTAAAGCGTTTGTGAACATAAGTTTCGTTCCCCATAAGCTATTCAGTTAAAAATAACTCCACTTTCCGCGTCAGCCGCTCATAACTTCAACAACGTCCGCGTACTCATTTTAATTTACCAAATTGACATTAAAATTTTTCCGTGAACCCGTGGCATTCTACCTGGCATTAAAATTATCCGCTTTGATGCCGATTACGGGGCTACCATGCTATGTACTACGTGACGTATCATACAAACCACGCAATGTATTGCTACTCGGTTTGTTATAAAGTCCCCGGTGTTTCAAAAGGCCGCGTGCGTTCGTGGAACAGAGCTCTTTGCCGACCCAGTGACCTATTTAGCTAATCACCAACTGGATATCTAATTAATGGACATTAGTATAATAATTTAATTACCTGCCAATGGCTTGTTTATGTCGTAATTTGCTCGTCAATCAACTGCGAGTATGAAATGTTTTCGAATTTGTTGTGAGAGAAAAGTATGTGCGATAATCTCATTTGAAATTTACCGTGAGCTTTTCAGTGGAGGAAAACATCATGAAACCTGCACACAACTGCGAAGCAATTAAATAATAAATAAATAAATCTAAATATATAAAAGAAGAAACTGACTGACTGACTGACTGACTGACTGACTGACTGACTGACTGACTGACTGACTGACTGACTGACTGACTGACTGACTGACTGACTGACATATCAACGCACAGCCCAAACCGCTGGTTCTAGAGATTCCAAATTTGGCACGTAGGTTCCTTATAAGGTCTAGGGGTGCACTAAGAAAGGATTTTTCAAAATTCGACCTCTAAAGGGGTTAAATGGGGGTCCAAAGTTTGTATGGGGAAACAAGATTAGTTAGACTATTTTATTCGAAACTTCACAAGAGTAATCCTAATGATAAATGAGTAAACACCTGTTTCAGGTTTTTTGAAAATTCAACCCCTAAAAGGGGATAGGGGGAGGCAAAGTCTGAAAATCAACGTGGGTATTATTATTATTATATTATAGTGGGTAGTATTGTTTGTACGGTTTATCGGGTCGCTGATTACGAAAACAACAACACACATACCTACCTGACACACACACACACACACACACATAAATTTCCACGGCAACGGGAAAAAACGGGATTTATTATATTCGTTTCCGAGTCAAATTTCGTACACAAGTAGATGATTACAAAACTAAGAAAATAATTTCAGGATTTCTGGAAATTCTCACAGGATAAGGAAAAAACGGGATTTATATATTCAGTTCAACGAAATCCTATGAACTATAATTACTAGACTTCAAATTTGGCATAGAAGTACTTAGGTGATTTTAATAGTAAAAATTAGTTTTAAGGATTTTCGAAAATTCCAACAGGATAAGGAAAAAACGAGATTTATATTCAGTTCTACGGGATCGAATTTTCGTTTTAATGATCGTAGAATACTGAAATTTGTCCTTCAGGTTCCTTGGGGAGTATAGGGGAGCACTACGAAAGGATTTCCCAAAATTCTGACGGAAATTAACGGGAAAAAACGGGATTTTTTGCTATACTCCAGTGCAGGTTGTAGAAAGCTGAAATTGGACATGTTGGTTGCATGGGTAGTGTAGAGAAGCATTTAGAGAGGACTTTCCAAAATTCCCACGGGAACGGGAAAAACGGGATTTTTCGTTTTACTGGTCGTAGAAAGCTGAAACTTTGCATGTAGGTTGCTTGATGAGTGTAGGGAAGCACTAAGAGACAATTTCCTGAAATTCCCACGGGAACGGGAAAAACGGGACTTTTCGTTTTATTGGTTGTAGAAAGCTGAAATTCGAAATGTAGGTTGCTTGGGGAGTGTAGAGAAGTATTAAGAGAGGACTTTCCAAAATTCCCACGGGAACGGGAAAAAACGGGATTTCTCGTTTTATTGGTCGTAGAAAGCTGACACTTGGAATGTAGCTTGAAAAGTGTAGAGAAGCTATAAAAGATCATTTTTCAAAATTCCCACGAGAACGGGAAAACGGAACTTTTCGTTTTACTGGTTGTAGAACGCTGAAATTCGGCATTTAGGTTGTTTGGAGAGTATAAAGAAGCATTATTAAGAGAGGAATTTCCAAAATTCCCACGGGAACGGGAAAAAACGGGATTTTTCGTTTTACTGGTCGTAGAAAGCTGAAATTTGGCAAGTGGGTTCTTTGGGGAGTGTAGGGAGCATTAAGAGAGCATTTCACGAAATTCTTACGGGAACGGGAAAAAAACGGGATTGAAATACTCCTGGTACACACAAGCGAAGCCGTGGCCAAAAGCTATTTGTCAATAAATGAAGTCTACGCGGACGAAGTCGCGGGAAAAAGCTAGTAAATAAATATTTGGGAACAATTCACACAAATTGACCTAGTCCCAAAGTAAGCGCTAGTAAGGCTTGTGTTATGGGTACCAGACAACGATATACATACTTATATATAGAGAAATACATACTTAATATAGATAGAAACATCCATAACTCAGGAACAAATATTCGTGCTCATCACACAAATATATGCCCTTACCAGGATTCGAACCCAGGACGCTTGCTTCGCAGGCAGGGTCACTATCAACTAGGCCAACCTCGTCGTCAAAATTCAATGGTGTGTTTAGTTCCCAATCCGCACCGGCCCCGCCCAAGCCGCCCAAGCCCTCTCATTCTAAGAAAAGGCCTGCGCCCACGTGTGACGTTTCTAATACAACGACAGCACAAATAACTCTCTTCATTAGAATTCGAGCACGCTTCAATATTCCCCACCAACCGAGCAACAGACCAACCATATATCAGCCCACACCAACCATCCTCAGAGATGCTCAAACTGCCACAAGCCGCGACAGCGGTTCTAAATCTTTGCACTTGGACAAGTTTGATCGCGCGCCAACCTCGAACGGGAAACGCTGAGACGGTTACGATGCACTTTCCAGTTTCCAAACTAATGATTCAGCCGCTCGAGTTGCATCTATGCAGAAACATGATCGAAGTGCGAAGAGGTTTTGTGTTACAGATAGTAGGTAGAGTTTAAACTACGGCGTGTATTATCTATACTAAGGGACTGTCTCACGACTCCTTGACTGTCATTTATCCATGATGACGTCACTGTCTATTTCGTAGTTATAAATAGAGAGGGAATCATAGATAGTGGTGAGACATGCCCTAATACTAATATTATAAAGGTAAAAGTTTGTGACGATGTGAGGAGGTGTGTATGTTTGTTCCTTCTTCACGCTAAAACGATTTGAATAAAATTTGGAACGTAGATAGCTGTTACCCTAGATTAAAACGTAGGCTACTTTTATCAGGGAAAATTGCTTAATTCCCGTGGGATAGCGATAAACATTTGAAAGGTCGTAGCTGCCTAGAGCCGCTACGTGAATATTTAGGTATTGAAGAATATACTATCAACATCAGTTCTATTTTAAGTCTAATTCTACGCAGACGAAGTCGCGGGCAGAAGCTACTCTATACTAGGTAATATTATAAAGAGGTAAGCTTTGTGAGTTTGTGAGATTGTAGGGGTTAATCTCTGGATCTACCGAACCGATTTTGAAAATTATTTCACCAATAGAAAGCCGTGTTATTTGTGAGTGTAATATGCTATGTTTAATTTTGCGCGGACGCAGTCGCAAGCAACAGCTAGTGTTAAAATAAAGACAAATCTCGCTCGAAAACCGTTCCCGTAAGGCACGCACACTTTGGGCACATGTGCAGATCCGATACGTGTTTACATACATACATACATACATATCGTCACGCCTCTTTCCCACAGGGGCAGGCAGAGACTACTTTGTACGTGTTTACCTTGTGGTTTAATTGTCACTCACCATCGTGAATAGCAAGAATATATCTAAACCTGTATTTTTTTATATAACTGCCAAAAAATTGTACGTTCATACTTAAATTATAAATCTGGATCTTTTCACAACGGCATCCGTAGCTTAGGTACTTACCTGCAACAAAAAAAGTAACACTTAAAAACAATTATTTTCAAAGGACAAGTATAAATACGTGAAATATTACGAGTATAAAGTTGACTCGAAGCTA
This sequence comes from Pandemis heparana, assembly GCA_963854515.1. NCBI lineage: Eukaryota > Metazoa > Arthropoda > Insecta > Lepidoptera > Tortricidae > Pandemis > Pandemis heparana. Next base: position 8,567,385 of record OY978031.1, read on the forward strand.
CTAGTTCCGAAACATAATTTCCATTCACTGTGAATCTTGAAATCTTGTTACCATACGAAAATAACACTTTATTAAGGGTCATGTCTATTACGAATCAACAATTAATTATGGTAAGTATAAAAATTCGTCTCATCCGTTTTTCGTTCAATCGTTACTTCGCCTCATTCAGTATACGTCACACATTCTTAATTCGTCCTTATTCGCTGTCTCTATCTTCTTTGGTTTAATTCTGTTACCTGTCTCGCTCTTAATAATGTTAGTCGCGGCCCTTTCGTAAGGCTTAAATACCACAACCTTCCCATACTGTCCATGCACTAATCCCTTCAAAGACTAACATCCCAAGCAATTATCGCCACTCTGGCCCGACGGGATAAGCTGGGCAAAGCTCAAAGGCTGCTCTATGTTTTAGAATTCAATTTTACGTGGCAATCTGAACATTGCAAGCTAAGCAAATTAAAGTGCATTGTATGTAAAATTTAACCTAATCGTTACAGCTATAAGGAATACAGACAGTAGGTAAGAGCGTTTCGTAGAAAACTTTACAGTCGCTTAAGCTAAGAAACGTTTTTTAGGACTGACCAGTGCGTGACCCCTGTCTCTGATAGAAAATTTATATGGGGCCGACGTGTTTCTCACTGGTTCAGTAACAGCCTTTCATATTCCCCTGGCTTTGAAGAGCTCTAGGTTATGTCTATCTGGAAATTCAGACGATGAGAGCAAATCCCACTCATTAGCAGGTAAAATGGTAAAATAGTGCGCTGCTGTGTTGAGGCGTTCAGAGTAAGATAGCCGATGAAATTACTGTCACATGATAAAGGCACACCCTAGGCTGGCAGTGAAAAAAGAAAAAATTAAAAAAATGTTGCTGGAACAAGGGTTGTTTTACATGCAATGCATTTAGGATGTCCATAGGCAGCGGTGATAGGTATCAGGTGACACACTCGCTCGTTTTAAATAATTAAAAAAACTATGCCCGTTCTTCCCTGCAATATTCAACGTTAGAAAGCGGAACGACCCGGCAAACTTTGTAGCTAATATCAAAACTAATTTAACTTGCTCTACAATCGTTATCCGAACTCGACCTGCGAATAACCGGCTGACGCACAGACGGTGTTTTATTGTGTATTAAACTAATATTAATTCAGCAAGTTCTTAATGGCGACAGCTAATTTGTAAAGTTTCAGTTAGTGGCACATGTTAATTGATTAAGTGTTGAAGTCGCTAATGAACTGTCGTTTCTAAGAATAGAACATTATGTAATAAATAGTGCGTGATTTTACTACTATTTTAGTAGCTTGTTTCCCGTACATAACCGGCACTGATAAAACCAATGTAAGATGATAATACTAATATTATAAATGCGAAAGTTTGTGAGGATGGATGTGACCATGTGAGTGTGTATGTTTGTTCCTTCTTCACGCTGAAACGACTGGACGGATTTGGATAAAATTTGGAACGGAGATAGCTGGTACCCTAGATTAACACATAGGCTAATTTTTATCCTGGAAAATTTCAAAGTTCCCGCGGGATATCGATTAATATGTCAATTGGTAATTCTACGCGGACGAAGTCGCGGGCATAAGCTAGTTTATAATAAAATCTAACTAATATTATAAATGCGAAAGTATGGATGGATGTTTGTTTGTTACTCAATCACGCCAGAACGGCCCAACGAATCTGGATGAAATTCAGCACATAGATAGAGAAAAGTCTGGAATAGCACATAGGCTACTTTTTATCCCGGAAAATTCCTGCGGGATAGCGATAAACTAATTCTTTGCAGATGAAGTCGCTGGCAACAGCTAGTATAGTAATAAATAGAGACGGAATCATAGATTACTGACACAACATATAACTTGAACTTAACAGAGTGATGAAACAAGGCCTAAATCTAGTACACCTTGTAATACCACTCCATGGGGAATATGACACAGCAACTTGCCTAGCGTTATAATTAATGCCTATTTAGACACGTGCAAGAATTGTATGCCATTATAGTTACACTAGCTGCTGCCAGCGACTTCGTCTGCAAAGAATTCGTTTATCGTTATCCCGCGGGAACTACGCAATTTTCCGGGATAAAAAGTAGCCTACGTGCTATTTTAGACTTTTCTCTATCTATGTGCCGAATTTCATCCAGATCCGTTGGGCCGTTCTGGCGTGATTGATGAGTAACAAACAAACTAACAAACAAACAAACAAACATCCATACATTCACATTTATAATATTAGTTAGATAGTTACATTGCGAAGTTTGACAGATCGGTTGAATTCGGTTTACCCCGGCCACCCGCAATGTAATGAAACTAGCATGCAATTCTTGCATGCGTCTAAATTTGTCAGTTAGTTGGTTAATAACAATAATAATAAAAATTATTTATTCCTCCACCACCAAGTTTACACATATCGACTTAAAATTAATCAAGAGCAGTTTAAATGTAAGACTTGAGTGGGGGAGATTGGTGCCCGAACTAGGTATATCCTGTGTGTCAGGTCACCAGATCTCCGACCATCAAGCGTCTGCAGCAAGGTAGGTACCAAATTTAGAACATAAAGTACTAAGTAAAGTACAGTAATATAGTATGTCCTATTATATATTGTATTGTTTATTATATTGTATAGTATTTAGTATTTATAAGGAAACTTTGTTCTTAGTTATAATTTTTGTAAAACATTTATGAATAAATTATCTTTATCTTTATCTTTTATCTTTAGTATTTAACACTTATTGTACCGAGTGTGTGTGTGTGTGTTTGTGTGTTAAGCTTTCGAATATACGATATTATCGCTCACAGTTACAAAGCTCCGCAACGTCCGTGCTCCTGTGAAACAACTAATCAACAACCACATCGTTTTTTGACATCACATCTTGTCCACGCGGACGCACTTATTAAATTGTCATCCCCATCAAAGCTGACAGCGTCAGGTATGGAAACTATCGAAAATATTAATTTCACAGCCGTGTCACCGCAGGGCCGGTCGGTGACAAGGGTAGGCAGGTAATGCGATTATTAGAATATTTTTGACAACCCCATCGGACGGCTGGGGGACAGAAATTGCGACTTTCAATGGTTTAACTTCAAAATCCCAGTCCTAGCACATAGATAAACCAGAAACCTACGCGTCGACTATCGAAGTCATTAATATAACTCGCTTTTTTAACCACGGACAGTTTGAAGAGACAGAACCAGGCCAAGTATGAGGCGAGGGAAGACATCTATGATGACGTCAAGGAAAACATTCCAAATATGATCTCCGCAATAAGAGTTTTTAATGATTCACGGTTAAGTTCATTCGAAATATTATAAAGGTAATCGCGGTTCACATCCCGTTTATAATATTTCGAATGATCTCCGCAATTCCTCAACTTCAACTTCTTCCAAAAAAACCACTGAAGCAATTCAATGGTAAGTGTGAAGTTCAAAGGTCAAGAGTACCCGAAACCGACAAACATGTATGAAGAGACTAGCTGTTGCCCGCGACTTCGTCTGCAAATAATTCGTTTATCGCTGCCCTCCGAGAATTTTCCAGGATAAAAAGTAGCCTAGGTGCTATTCCAGAGTTTTCTCTATATATGTGCCGAATTTCATCCCGATTCGTTGGGCCGTTCTGGCGTGATTGAGTAATAAACAAACCTCCATCCATCCATCAATACTTTCGCATTTATAATATTAGTTAGAAGTTAGATTAGTTAGATTGATGAATGTTGATGAAGCGAAAGAGGTATGTCATAATCGTAGCAAGTGGAATAAAGTAGTCTTTGCCTACCCCTATGGGAAAGAGGCGTGACTGTATGTATGTGAAGTTCCAAATCCGCACTAGGCTCATTCTGAGAGGCCTGTCCCCAGTAGTGGGACGTATGTAGGCTGGAGATGTGAAACCAATATTAAAGGCACAGGTGTTCCGTACTATCGATGCTAGCACAACCCGCCTAATCTAACCACAACAACCGCACTCGTCGCGAAACAGTTGACAGTCCAATTCAACTCCAAAACACGATAACACAATCAACGCAGACGCATACGCTTTCCGCTCGTTTAATTACAACCTGAGGTTTTCATTATTTAACAATATAATTTGGGAAAACGTTACTATCAAGTTCGAATAGGAACAAGACTCGGCTGTCACGAACATAATCAAGGGAACGTAGAATGGAATAAATTAAACGGTGAACAATTTATAAATACTCGTAATAAATATCTTGGGACAATTAACACCAATTAAGCTGGTCTCAAACTAAGCAAAGCTTGTACTATGGATACCAGCCATGGATAGATAAAAAACCGGCCAAGTGCGAGTCGGACTCGCGCACCGAGGGCTCCTTACCTATAAAAATCTATAAACCAGTGTAAGCCGAGCCCTGCTCCAAAACAAAATGTACGCAGTGTGGGGTCACTTTATATTGGTCACTGATATATACAAACATACATACATTATTTCGGTTTTTAGTGTTGTTTTGTTGTTATACCGGCAACAGAAATATATAATCTGTGCAAATTTCAACTGTCTAGCTATTACGGTTCTTGAGATACAGCCTGGTGACAGACGGACGGACGGACAGGTAAGTCTTAGTAGTAATAGGGTCCCGTTTTTACTCTTTGGGTACAGAACCCTAAAAAGATACATACTTAAATATGTATAAAAGATCAAAGACTCGAGAAGAAACATTGATAATTTTCATATAATATCCTGAACCGATCAATCAACCCTAGATAATTCAAGGTTCTAGTTTTTTTTATTATATTACCCTAGTGTCACCTAGTACCACCCTGAGTGTCCCACTGCTGGGCAAAGGCCTCCCCTCTTTCCGCCACTCGTCCCGGTCGAGGGCATGCTCCTGATACTCCTACTTGATATGCGTCCAAGTCATCCCGCCATCTGCTTCTGGTCTGGGTCTACCCAGAAGGATGAAAAATTTTGCGTATACCTACTTAGGGGCCATTGAAGTATTACGTAAGCACATTTTTTACAATTATTTACCCCCCCCCCCTTCCCCTTGTCAGCAAAAGTAAGCAAACCTCTTCCCCCCCCTCCTATGCTTACGTAATCATTGGTACCTATAGGCATTTTTCTTTTAATGTATTCGGTTTTTTTACATATTTGTGGGTTGCCATTTGTGTAAAAAAGTAAATAATAACTGCTGACGTAATCACGATATCGACCCCCCCACCCACCATGTCATCAAAAATAAGCAAAGCAAAGACCCCCTCGCCCCCCTCAAGCGCTTACGTAATACTTGAACGCCCCCTTAAGAAATAATACGGTTTTCTCTAAAACTACACTAAACATGTATCGATGGTTTTTGTTTGGACCACATGAAAACCAACATCCTGTTCATTTGTTTTACTACAGGGTGTATCAGATAGCCCCTAACAATAATCAACTGGGGTATATAACCATAGCTATAGAAGCTAAAAAAATATTAAAAAAAAATTGGAGTAAAATTTTTTTTATGTTTTCTATAGGAATGATTACAGTTAATACTACCATTCCTATAGAAAATATAAAAAAAAAATTACTCAATTTTTTTTATTATTTTTTTTTTAGCTTCTGTAGCTATGGTTATATACCCCAGTTGATTATTGTTAGGGGCTATCTGATACACCCTGTATATACATACCGTCACGCCTCTTTCTCACAGGCACAGGGGTAGGCAGAGAATACTTTGTTCCACTTGCTTGCTTTGTTTCATTTAAGTCGTTATAATATGTAGAATTCAAGTTGTTGCTATCTTCGTTTACTCCAATAGATTTTACTAACTTCCTTCATCTATTCTATTCTATTCCGTGCCATTAATAAATCTACTTTCGCACGTTCATCGTATCACAATGGAGAAAGCGTAGCGACTGTTTTTCGCTGAAACTGTACAATTAAACCGGAGAAATGATGCATTTAAGACACAATAATGGCCTTGGTATAAAATGTGGACTAGGTAGGTACTGTGAAGCTGCCTTGAAGAGACACTTTCTAGTACGGGGAAGGGGATACGAATAGAAATCTAACAAATATTATAAATGCGAAAGTATGGATGGATGGATGGATGTTTGTTTGTTACTCAATCACGCCAGAACGGCCCAACGAATCTGGATGAAATTTGACACATAGATAGAGAAAAGTCTGGAATAGCACATAGGCTACTTTTTATTCCGGAAAATTCTCGCGGGATAGCGATAAACGAATTCTTTGCAGACGAAGTCGCTGGCAACAGCTAGTTGGCCTATAAAAACTGGGGTTGCTGAAGGCCTATAGCATAAGTCAAACACTCTTTTAGTTAAAAAGAAATACTTTCATTTATTAATTCATTTAAATCAAATAAATTTACAAATAGCCGGGATGCATCGGCAAGCCCGGTCTCAAGAGATCTGAACGTGCTCTCGAAATCCCAAAACAAACAGTACCTATGTCATAAACTTAAGTACATCAAAAACTAGAGCAACAACGGCCCTTATGGGGAAGATAAAGGCTAGGCCAAGACCTAAAGGCAATGCTTAGCGTGATTGTGGACTTATAGGTGGAAGGAAGAATCAAAATAGTGATTGGTTGCTAGCCGCATCGCCAATAACAAGATTCCTAACATTTCCGTCTCGATTTGCATTTTTATGCTAAATGTGGCCATTAGGTCTTTTTACCAAAGGCCCTGTCTACCCTGTAAGGGATAAAGACGTGATTTATGTACGTGTGTATTTATCTGCCTTTTACCACCTGCGCCGGAAAAGAAGCTGGTAACATCCTTTATTTTTTCTTTCTTTAGCCCAGCACGGAAGATAACCATTATGATCTAAAGCTAGCACCAAACCTTTCAACAAAGAATATCTCATTATCCAGAGCACACTTTGTATTCTCTCTCCCTGATAAAAGTCTCGTAATTACGTACACAGCCGCAAAGTTTAAAAGAGGCTTATAAAATAAAACGAAGCGAATTAATATGTGGGAGACGCCAGGCGTCACGCACCGCGAAAGTCAACAAAAGAGAAAATAATCTTCGCCTCGCACAGGGCATAGGTGAAGCAGTATAGAAATAATATTACACAATCTGTCCCATGTCTGTACATTCTAGCTAGAGGTAGAGGTCTTTGTTAAATGTAATGAAAACTTATTTACTAAGGCCTCAGACACACGCAGGCTTCCCATAAGGTCGCAGTATCAAAACACCTTAAAAAGCACCCGATGCAAAACTGCACTGATATGGGCACTAGACAACGGATAAACATACTTATATAGATAAATACATACTTAAATACATATTAAACATCCAAGACTCGAGAACAAACATTCGTATTTTTCATACAAATATCTGCCCCGACCAGGGGTCGAACCCGGGACCTCAAGCTTCATAGTCAGGTTCTCTAACCACTAGGCCATCCGGTCGTCAAATGGTTAAGGATTGGAGATGAATGAAATGATACTTTATTACCCTTATTAGTCTTTAATGTGTCCCAGTGGGTCGCTATGGACACATTCAGTAACAATTCTGGTTCAGCGTTCCATATTCATTTCATTCGACAGACATGAAGGTATGTCCAACTCAGACCGCTTTAACATGGCAATATTTACACCCACGTACACAATACGAGTTTTGGAGCGAGAGCGGCACGTGATGAGAACGTGAAATGTTTTTAGAGCAAGTGAAATAGGTGTAGGTACTTTGGATGACAACAGAACACAGGTGAGAAGACACGACGCTTTCTGAAATAGAGCACGATTCCTCAATAAATAGTAATTTCCAAAGTCTGATTAAAACGGTCAGACGTCCAAGTTATTGAATTCGAGAGACAGGAGACATTTACTATCACATATTTCTATGAGCTCTCTCTCTTTCACATAAGGAGAGGCCTTATACTCCGAACTTTGAATTTCGGAGTTCATATCGCGCCTTTCCTCTAACACTAACCCCATATTTATAAACGCTCTATGGGCCTCTGCTAACTTAGTAATCGTTTGTCTTTATCTGTCACTTTGACATTTACCTTTCACAGATAAGGACAAACGATTACTAAGTTAGCAGAGGCCTATAGAGCGTTTATGAATAAGGGGGTACCGGGTAAGTCTTTAATATAAGAATGAGAGGGACGATATGATACAAACTTCGAGTTTCGATGTAACTCCCAGAGATGGATGAGAACCGACTTCAACTTAATTTGTTTAAACCATAACACATATACTTAAAGGAGGCATTTGACCAGCAGTGAGACGTATATAGCCTGAAGATGATGATTAGTACATTACTGCAGAGGCCGGGAAAGAAAGGCTTGCAGGCTGAGTAACGTATCTAGACTACTCCGGATAGGAGTACGAAGCCTGCAAGTTCTTTCACGCCGAGGCTTGTATAGTGCTTTTCTCAAACATGCAATGAAATAAATAAAAAAACTCCAAAAAAACCCTTAGAATGTTGCCGCTAGCGCGTGCATTGGGCAGCGGCGAGCAGCAGCAGGCGCATATCCTCCACGTGCGTGTCCTCCAGCAGCACGCCCCGCGCCCGCGCAACGAACGACGACGACCACCACAAAACAAAACACGATCGCTTTGCAGGCCAAGGCCTGCCATTTTGTATGAAAATCCATTACATACCACTTGTTAAACCGCGCCCGCAACGTGATACGTCCGGGCCTATTATTTGGAACGTAAGGTTAACATTTCATTGCATCTTTGAGAAAAATATATTACAGCATGGCGGAATCAAAAACTCGCATACACATACAGCAGGGCCGGCACGGGCAAATTAACATCGAAATAAAGGGCAGAACGCATAGAATAGACCGTCCTTTCCCCGGTAACCTAGTGACAGGAAGGATCGCCGGGAAACGCAGTCGCCCGGAAAAAGGTGCAGTCCGAAACAAGGGTCGGGAGGAACGTAATAAAATCGACGACGTCAAGATGATAAAACGTAGTGGAGGTAAAGAATCAAATGATAAGTTTTGAACTCACCGTTTGTTACTCCATTGACGCTCGTCAATTTACTTCGGTTGGCAAGAAACAAACTCAGGGGCCTTACCATGACGTCCTAATTCAGACTCAGTTCAAGTTTTAGCTGTCACTTTTAGTATGTCTGACAGCAAGCATGCGCGCATTAAGACGTCATGGAAAGGCCCCAGGACTGCGCAGTAGGTGTAAGGCAAGCAATCGTGACTCCATTATATCATGAATGAATTGCGATAAACAGCCATTTTTACGATTTGCGCAAAATTTCGGCAACAGCCATCTCATACGTACGTTTTGGAAGAGCAGCCTTTTTTAACCTTTAAAACAAGGACTATTTCAAGAAGCCTTTAATAAAAGCCGTTGTCATGCTAAGCAAGCGCAGCGAGACTTTGTTGGCATTTATGGCATATGACTCAGACTAAGATTACGTAGACTTAATCGCGTGATTATTTAATGTTTAATTACCTCTAGGTTTCCGCTGCAATGCAGGGGCCGTGGTCTTGAGTAGACTGCAGGGTATCGCAATCATTTAGCCGAGCTAGTAGCAGTTATAATAGTGAGAATCACAGAAGTTTAAAACATCATGAGTCATCCTGACTCAGGATCGTAGCAAATGGAACAAAATAGTCTCTGCCTTAATGAAAAAGTCCGGTATATGGAAGCCCTAATCATGACTCAGACGATGGTCAGACTGCGGATACTCTATGCTATGCTAACGGACTCCCAGGTCAGCAAACCACAGGTTATGAAAAATTGTGATACAGGTAAAGAGCTGGATTGAGAGAGCATAGTTTCTCAAATCCTTCCTTATTTATTTCCCAACAGACTACTATACTGTCCCACCAGTAACTACGTCCGGATTGGCACTTAACCGACATTATTAAAGGCGAGATTTCAATCATACGAGCCCGCAAACATCGGGGCGTGACCCGAATGGGGTCTACAACAGGGCTACCACGTGAATTAGAGTATTTAAATATCATTGTATTCTCTCCAATGCCTCTTCGTGTATACCACCATAGATCTCCAGTAACTCACTCTAGTTTCATCAGCTACTTTTAAGTTTGTCTACTAGAAGGACTAGGTCCTTCCGGATGTATCCGAATTTTCGGCATTTTATCTGGAATCTTCCGTGCGATTTGTAATTCAACCGGATATTCGACGAAATGTCCACCTTCCTTGAGAACTTTTCCCAATATGAAATTCACATCCGTATAAAATTATACACATTTATAAGCTGAATTCTTGTCAGCGGGTGGCAATACTTTAACGCAGCGAAAAATAAGGTAAGAAGTAACATGGAAGTAAAACGGACTCCAGAGAATCTTTCCAAAAACTGGTGACCAAACTCGTACGGCAACCCTACCCTTTGGGCCTGAAACACGATCGTTTTTGCAATATTGGTTTTTTTACGTTACCGTTAAGACAACGTACTTGGAATCACCTCACTTTATTAGGTACGTGCTAACGCATGCTAAGGATATATTAATACCTCCAACGGGCGGATCGCATGACTAGGATTATTTTTCAAGAGTTTACGGCAACGTCTTTTCCAACATGATTCGCAGTGATTCATAAACTTTACGAGTGAATTTTCAAGTTTATGTAAATCATAAAAAGTGAATTAAGTTATGCTGCAGCTAATAAAGTCGCGAGTCATTTTTAATGCATAAATTACACCCGTAAAGTTACCCGTTTTTTTTTTTGGTTTATTATTAAAAGCATTTATTTAGGTCAATTCTTGCAGTCAAACTAGACCCACTTCTATACACCGACCGCTTAACTGAGTCCCCGCCCGCGCGGCACAGGGGCGCGGGGTAGGACGACAAAGGGGACCGAGAGAGGTGCGGGCGGCATTCGCACTACCCGCCTCTGCACCGCGCGGGGGAGAACAACTCATTTCAGCCGTCGGTTTATAGAGGTCGGATCATTGACGTACAATAAACAACTAGACTCCCAATCACGCTCAAAAACTGTCGCAAGCAAAAGTCTGCACGGCGCGTCTATTGTGCAGAGTTTTGGTTCAGTCGTGTTTCGACCGCGCTTCGATAACAATGTACATGTCTCTTTCGCACCGTAATCTCAAACGCTTGAGAACAAGAGACAGACAGGTTTCCAGCGCGTGGCGTCGTGTCATTACTTCGCACGATCGTATGCAATTGACATTAAACATTACTGCCACGAAATAAAGTGTTAATTTGAATGAATATGTTAATGTTATCTGTGTAAGTTGATGTGTTGACACACACAATACATAGACAACGCCGCTCGGACGTTTCTTGAGGCACTTTTGTTTGCGATTGGGAGTCTAGTAGTTTATTGTAAGTTGTAAGTAAGTAAGAGAGTAAGTAAGATGGATAACAATGCAATTACAAAAGCTTCAGTAAAAAAGCTTGTATTAAAAATATTTTTTTAACAAAAACCTATTGAAACACCACCTGGCCTTTGTCCAGCTATGATGCAATAAATATAACATTCTTAAAGATAAAGGCGATGCTAAAACTTTTTATCAGCCGCCCAATCATCCCCCGTCCTGTCGTAATCTCTGCAATGAGGTCCCCGTTTCTTTGTCTTAGAGCGCGATGTGTAGAGTGGGGATAATACCAGCTTAGCAACGGCTAACCAATGTAATACAAAGTGTCAATGATACACGAACAAATATGTAACAAAAGATTAGTGCAATTAGTTAGATAACATCTGGTAGTCGGCACGAGACCGGGCAAAGTGGCGTGAGGATGAATTTAAGAAAGAAAGAAAGAAAGAAGGCATTTATTCATTTTGCAAGACACATACATACATACATACATATCGTCACGCCTCTTTCCCACAGGGGTAGGCAGAGACTACTTTGTTCCACTTGCTACGATCCTGACATACCTCTTTCGCTTCATCCACATTCATCAATCTCTTCATACATGCTCGTCGGTTTCGGGTTTTCTTGACCTGGCCTTTTTCCAAAACGCAACGATTTTTCGTTTTTGCTTTTTGCAAGACACAAATAGGTAGGTATAAGAGCATACACACAATTTATAGAAAAGAAACAACAAAAAACAGAAATACATACATGTTCTATCCATCCAAAACAGTGCCCAACGCCACTAAAGAAAAGAAGTTTTCACTTCAAAAACTTATACGAGCCTGAAATTTCCCTTCACTAGGCGTCTCCACTCGGATTTATTCGGGTTCGGTTTTTACGGTCTCACGTTTTTATACTCCCAGCAGTTACAACGGGGAGATAGTTTTATAGCGGTTCATAGAAGCGGTGAATTAGACATGGGGGTTAAATAACGTCACGGTGACAAAGTCACCGTGACTCGCCTTCAAAACGTGTCACTGTGACTTTTCACAAAATAACAACGTTACAAAATTACATACGTTCCTTACTGTTCCTTCCTAGCGCCTAGCGCAAGCAGTGACGAGACGCGATGCAGTGACAGTGACTGACTGTGACGTGACTCGGCTCTAATCGGGCTTAGTCGGGAGTGTTCGGATTCGGAACTTCGTGGCGAACATCGGATGATGCCTGCTGCCTGAGAGCGAGTGAGACAGCGATAAAATTATGAATGCTTGCTCACTCATCCGTGTCAAAGAGTTGTTTTAATGAAGCTTACTCGTAGAAAAGGATGTATGTATGTATGTATCTAACTAATATTATAAATGCGAAAGTATGGATGGATGGATGGATGGATGTTTGTTTGTTTGTTACTCAATCACGCCAGAACGGCCCAACGGATCTGGATGAAATTCGGCACATAGATAGAGAAAAGTCTGGAATAGCACATAGGCTACTTTTATCCCGGAAAATTGTGTAGTTCCCGCGGGATAGCGATAAACGAATTCTTTGCAGACGAAGTCGCTGGCAACAGCTAGTGTACATATCTCTTTATTGTGCATAAAACACATGAAAAAGATGAACACCGTCCATAATGATGATGATGATGATGATGGTTATGATGATGATGATTATGACGATGATGATTATGATGATGATGATGACTATGATGATTATGATGATGATGACATGATGATGATTGTGATGATTATGATGACTATGAACTAATTTCCCAAATATATTTATTTTTTACTTATAATGTGCGACAGTTCTAAGCCTGTAAAAGTGTAAAGTTTATTTTGGATCAATTACTTGTGTGATAACGGTGTGACAAAATCACTTCATAATAGCACTGCGACAATATCACATGGTGATATGAGTAACCGGCGTGACAAAATCACAATGAAATAACAGTGTGACAAAATAACGTTGACACAAATATCATGCAGTGACACGAGTAACAGGCGTGACAAAGTCACGGTGACTTTTCACTGTGACTTTTTTGGAACGGGATCGTCAGTCACTGATATCAAAATGTAACGCTTTTCCCCATGTCTACGGTGAATAGTGAAATTTTGGGGGGCGAGCGAATAAAAATGTTACCGGTGCTCAGGAAGTGGCGATGGAGTTTAAGTTTCACAGTACTTCATTTGTACTTATATAGTGACGGATAGGTTTTGTGCCTTCTCGACGGAGTAAGGCCAGTTTTTGAAATAGAAATATGTATAGGTATTACGTAAAGAAAACGTACGAGATTAGCAATAAATGGAGTTATCGCCACAGATCGATTTCTCCTGTTTTCTTCAGATGTCCTTTCCAATAAAACAAAGTGTTTCGAAGCCTAACTAACTAGCTACCTAACATATTTCTAATTTAACTAATCTAACTAATATTATAAATGCGAAACTATCGATGGATGTTTGTTTGTTACTCAATCACGCCAGAACGGCCCAACGAATCTGGATGAGATTCGGCACATAGATAGAGAAAAGTCTGGAATAGCACATAGGCTACTTTTTTATTTTTTCCCACCGGATAGCGATAAACGAATTCTTTGCAGACTAAGTCGCAGGCAACAGCTAGTTGACTTATAAAGTCTAAATCTTCTATTAAAAGCAATGTACATTTAACACAAACTCCCTGTACCACAAATTGTTATAAAGACCCTGCAGAAAATACTATACCGAGCACATTATCATCGTGTCACTCTTAGGAGCTTCGTGAATGTGCGAGCGAGACAGGCGTAAGCTTATTAAAGAGATCGGATCGCGTGTTGACATAGGACGCTTGACTCTCGGTCCATGAGGTTTACTTTTCAAGTTGAAGGCTTTTTTATGGAGCACCTAATAGGGATGTGTATTAAGGACTTTAGGGTTGGAATCCTAATTAGTTTGTTGAATGCCAATGTCGTTTTTAAATGAGTTATTACGAATAGTTTACTTACAGGGCTTGTCAATTGATTTTGATTATTTTAATCCATAGATAAAGATAAAGATAAAAGATGATTTATTGCCACAAACAACAATTACAAAAACAATTATATGATGTAAGTACAACTTTAACCTTATTTTTACTACACAATAATATTAATTTACGACAATAACAACAACAACATGTACTTACTGAAATTGTAGCGAATTCGGAATAAAAAGGCTTATAAATAAATATAAATATTAATTTAATGTTTCTTTCAACATAAAATAAATGTGGCAAAGGGGATGCACTCAGCATTTGCTGTGGGTTAGAGCTCGCACAGGAGCCTCCAACTGACACAGCGCCGATTTTCAGTACACATTATGTGATATCAACATTATTGGTGTGTCATAGGCTATATTTAACTCTGCTAGTATATAATATGTATATATCGATTCAAACTTTCGCGATTTTCACACATTAGTATAAGAAAGAGGACCTCTCGAGACCATGGATGCAAAGTCGCGCGCGTCCGAAACGTCGAGGTATTTACAAAAATACTTTTTTACGTGATTAAGTCCCGTTTTTCTTATAATCTAATCTAATCTAACTAATATTATAAATGCGAAAGTATGGATGGATGGATGGATGTTTGTTTGTTACTCAATCACGCCAGAACGGCCCAACGAATCTGGATGAAATTCGGCACATAGATAGAGAAAAGCCTGGAATAGCACATAGGCTACTTTTACCGGAAAATTCCCGCGGGATAGCGATAAACGAATTCTTTGCAGACGAAGTCGCAAGCATCAGCTAGTAATATAATATGTATGTATATCTAGAGCTAACGAAGTGCGAGTAACACGCACAGGATGTTAAATATCGCTTTCTAAACCCATTCCGACCTAAATTAAAGCTAAATTCATCACACGTGGTCCTTTGCAAACACGTAACCCAATTGTCAGGAACGGCGAAACATTTCACACGACACGACAAGCTCTACTCCAACTTATACAGTACTACAGTAGTACAGTAGTACTTTTACAGTTTAAAAGAAAATTAAAAGAGTGGCTGCTGTGTAAATGTTTTTATAATTTAAGTGAATATTATAATGCATGTGAGTAAATGTATTTTTGTATTTTTATATTAAATTAATTATTTTAATGAAGTTAAATATTGTACACCCGAAATGGGTAAGCTGTTGAAACTAAATATTTTATGTAACAACCATTGTACACAGTTCTGACAATAAATAAATTATTATTATTATTATTATTATTATTATTATTATTATTATATATTTCATACATACATAGGTACATATACTTATCTACACTTCTATATCCCTTATGGGACAGAGCCTATGGTAACAAAATCTAAAGGCCACGTTTATTGTGGGCATATAGCTGGAAAGGGGCAACATAATAGTGATGGGTTGCTAGCCACAACGTATATAACATGATTCCTAAGATTTTCGCCCATTCCCTCGATGGGCTTTCACCAACTGCGCGGGAAGTGAAGCAACTTTGTTTTTGGCACTTTCGGCACATGGTTTTATGTTTTGAAATGTTTTTTTATACTTTTTTGTTTTTTTGATGTTTTTGTGTCGTTTTGTGTCTATAAACCTTTTTTTTTTCTTTCTTTAATTCTTTCTTTCTTTTAACTGGTACATTCTATATTGTTACTTCTATTGGTGTGTTGTATGTTTAGGTATTCAATTTTGCCGATGTATAGGTAAGTTTTGCTTGCAGTTTTACATTTTACGTATTGTACATAAGAAGGGTATATATATTAACCATGATGTATTTTTCTCTAAACATCGCAAGGTAAACGCCAGAACGTCACAGTTTTAAAAGTTTCAATTCATCACGCCCTCAAGATGCACCTGCAAAAAACTTTCCAACGTTAGGAAACTTGCTGTTTAATCCCCTAACTTCGCAGCTACCTACTTCCCTGATTGCAGAGAGTAAACGGACTTTGAAGACATCGAGTTTAATACCCGTGTGCTATTCTGCTTTAAGCTTGGTATAGTCGGCACAAGAATTTTATTACTTACTAGCTTTTTCCCGCGACTTCGTCCGCGTAGACTTCATTTATTGACAAATAGCTTTTGCCCGTGGCTTTGCTCGCGTGTACCAGGAGTATTTCAATCCCGTTTTACCCCGTTCCCGTAAGAATTTCGGGAAATGCTCTCTTAATGTTCCTTTGTACACTCTTCAAGCAGCCTACATGCCGAATTTCAGCTTTCTACAACCAGTAAAACGAAAAGCCCCTTTTTCCTGTTCCCGTGGGAATTTTGGGAAATTATCTCTTATAGCTTCCCTATATACTCCCCAAGGAACCTACTTGCCAAATTTCAGCTTTCTACGACCAGTACTCAAGGCCCAATATTCAAGCGTTTCGACCGCTCGTCTCATGCGCCATTGTCGTCCCACAATTATTATCCTAACAGAAGGACAAGCCGCAACAACTTTGGACAAGCTAAATGCAGCATCCATACTGTGTTTCGTTGTCATAAAAAGTTAAGTCAGCATCATCTCTTTTAATGGTATATGCTGAGACGATAATGACGAAAAAAAACGCAGAATAAACTCTGAATATTCAGCCAGTAGGTGAAACTAGAACAATGTGCAAATACAAAATTACGCTACTATACTTCATTTAATTTAGGATGAGAAACCACAAAAACATTATATTGCCGCTCGTGAAATGTAATCTCTTTACGATTTGTACTAGAGTAACAATTGACGCCACGCAAATAAAGCGGCATTAAAAAAAAAATATTTTGCGGCTGCCAAACTATTTGCACTGTACTGTTTGCTAGGTAAGAAATAGTTGACAAGCCGCAATATAATTGTTATTGTGGTTTCTCATTCTAAATTAAACGAAGTATAGTCCTAGACCTATTTCAATTTAATGCTAAAAATGCCATACATCATTTTGATAAAGAGATGATACTCTTCAAACCGCTTGACTGATTTTTACCAAACATGCCAAACAAAAACCGCATCTAAACCGGACCATCCGCTTGAGAGCTATGTCACAAACAGAGCTGTACTACTCGATTCAAAAGTAGTTTCCATCGACATCACCTCGATGGATGGTGCTCCAACACCGTACGATTTAAACGGTCTTTCTTGCCCCGTACGTGTAAAATTTGGAATGGGCTGGCGGCTGGGGTTTTTCCAACTGGCTACGACATGGGTACCTTTAAGAGGCGAGTGTACCACTTCTTGCATGGCCGGCAACGCGCTAGCAGTCCCAATGGTGCTGTGGTTGTCCATGGGCGGCGGTGATCACTTACCATCAGGTGCACCGCATGCCCGTTTGTCGGTTTTAATATATAAAAAAAAAGAGACAGAGAGACACTGACGTCAAACTTAAACACTTTTCTGCGTTAAAAATTAAATTATGAATCGCAGTACTTCATGAAATGATAAGCCGTGGTAGCCCAGTGGTTCGACCTGTGGCCTCTCAAGCAGAGGGTCGCGGGTTCGAATCCCGAGCTTGCACCTCTTGAGCTTTTCGGAATTTATGTGCGAAATTACATTTGAAATTTACCATGAGCTTTTCGGTGAAGGCAAACATCATGAGAGAACCGGACCAATCCCAATAAGGCTTAGTTATTTAGGGTTGGAAGGTCAGACTTAGGATTAGGTTGTCACGGACCGCAGGCTCACTGAGCCGTGGCAAATGCTGGGGAAAAAACGCTAGGAAGATTAGATTAGTACTTCATGAAATGAAATAACATTAAGCTATTCATTTAACACTTGTAACACCTGTCCAGTCAGTATGAATGAGGCGTGACCAGGAAGCCACTGACGCACGCGCAGGGTGCGCCGTCGAGCGCAGCAAAGAAAGCGAGGAACACAACGCTTCC